>OZ038444.1:12194509-12218034 GCA_964036265.1 Daptonema setosum | reverse complement strand
ATGCCGATACGTATATGTTGGCATATATGTATCGGCATATACGTATATGCCAGGCTACCCGATGGCATATACGTATCGGCATATACGTAAATGCCAACTGGCAGAGGTACAATTCCAGTTTAGCGGTCCTTTCGAAAAAAATGGTGACCACATATATGGTGACAAAAAATAAGGTGACAACCTATATGTGGTGACAATAAAAAATTTGAGGTGACAAAAAACAGTTTTTTGTCACCACAAAAAGTACTGACAACGGCCGTTGTCAGTACTTTTTGTGGTGACAAAACCGCCGAAAATATGTGGTGACTAAAATAAATAAAAGGTGACTAAGTAGTCACCATATTTTTTGTCACCATTTTTTTCGAAAGGACCGCTAAAGTGGAATTGTACCCCGGATTCGACACCTGACCCGAAATCACAACTGTCTAAGCATGTATAACTTCATTATGATTATCTCATCGTGATTTTCAGGCGAAAACTATATCTAGCTGTCAAAGCTCGTCAAGAATACTGTCAGGTAATGGCAGCCACGAAGGATAGCAAACGACGGCGGAATGAAGAAAAGTTGAGTTTGCCGGCACCGCCCATTCCGGCTCATATTAATCCTGCAACAGGCGCTGTTACGGCTGGTCGAACGCTTGCTATCACGTCCGGCAGTGACTTGTTAGTATTCTTGTATTGTAATCCTTAGTTTATATTGCAGAGTTAATTAAGTTGGTCGCTGAAATTAGTCAAATAAATTGAGAAGGGTCAGATCGGTTACGATTATTCTGCGTTAATTAATTAGAATATCATGAATCACACTGCATACACGTCAACTGTGCCTGTCAATTTCAGAGAAACATCCGGCCCGAGCAGTTCAGGTAGCAAACTGGCACTGGCCAACATTGCCAGCAAGTCCGGCGGAGGTGGTGGTATTAACGATAACGTCAAGGCTCTACTGCCCAAACGAGCACCGATCATGATGAAGCCCGACTGGCATGCACCGTGGAAGTTGTACCGTGTTATTAGCGGTCATACGGGATGGGTCAGGTTTGGGTCAATTGTTTGATTCTTTATATTTGTCTCCTGTCTTGTGTTTGCAATAAAAGTTTACTATGTAAATTCATTTCACTGAGTTCACGAATATGCGTGTTCACTTGGAACTTTTGCAGATGCATCGATGTCGAACCAGGGAACGAATGGTTTGCCACGGGCGCTGGCGATCGTATTATCAAGGTACGTTTAACATATCATAATCTGAGTGGGTGGAGTATATAATCACGTTTTTCCATTTTTTATTTATTTATCCTGGACATGTCAAATATATATTTCTGTAAAATCACCTTTAGAAAAAAGTTTTAATGCCTGAATTTCTTGTTACTTACTGCAGATCTGGGACCTGGCATCTGGCAAACTCAAACTTTCGCTCACTGGTCACGTGAGCCCGGTAAGAGGCATCAAGATCTCACAGCGTCAGCCGTATTTATTTTCCGTGGGCGAAGATAAAATGGTTCGTTCTAACGGTTTTGGTCAGAATATTTCTCATGTTTTGAACAGTCCGATAGTAAATACGTGGTCTCTCCAAAATTGAATGATGATTCTTGCAGGTTAAATGCTGGGATCTGGAATACAACAAAGTGATTCGTCACTACCACGGTCATCTGTCGGCCGTGTACTCCGTGGACATTCATCCCACCATCGATGTTCTCGTCACCGCCGGTCGAGACGCCACTGCCAGAGTTAGTGACATAAACGGGACTGAAGTTTCTACTTCTAATTATAGTGTTTTCACGGAAATGGTTGATTGCTCAGTTATTTGGAACACCATTTATTTAATACGAAATATAGAGATGGCATCCAATGAACCGATGAGGCATGAGCTAATTTCTAAATTCATGAAGCCGGGTATAAATGTCTCTTACATTTCGAATTTCAGGTGTGGGACATGCGAACGCACGCTCAGATTCACTGTCTCGGTGGACACACCAACACGATCGGCTCCGTCGTTTGTCAGGCATCTAATCCGCAGGTATGTTTAGCTATATTTTAACTGTTGTTCTGTTTTCTGTCTGATCAAAACCTATTTTAGGGAAATGGAAGACACATTGATTAAGCGACCACCTGATCATCTATGGAGTTATTTACAAATAACAATTGACAGATTTTTTTAGATTTTGATATAATTCACCAATGGTAAGGCTAAGGATAAGTGTCTGATTATTCAGGTAATAACTGGATCGCACGACTCCACGATTCGCCTATGGGATCTGGCAGCTGGCAAATCGGCCGTCACACTGACTCATCACAAAAAGTCGATCCGTTCCGTCGTTATTCATCCGCGGTTGGTTGTAGTGGGTAAATAAGTTTACATAAGTTTAAATAAGTCGCCTGTCTAGTCTTTGTCGCCTGTCTAGTCTAGTGCGTAGGGCGCCGGCCTCGAAAACCGGCGGTCCTAAGTTCGAAACCTGACTTGAGACACAGATCCTGACGCGTTGCTCTGGGGTTTCTGCCATTGCCCGTCAGTTTATTCAACTCTCTGGCCACTACGAAAACACCATTCTGATATGGTATTGGTGTGTCTTATGGCTTCAGTTAAAATGAAGAAGTCCAATAAGTTAACAAATAGTTTGTTATTACCAAAAACCATAATTAACCCAATCGTTATCATCCTACCGTTGTATCAGCTGAAGATTTTCTGAATTCTCTGAGTTCATTGAATTCCGATAACTGTGGTAACTTGTAAATGATTATAAAAAATCTTTGTGTTGTATTTCAGTCTGAACATGTTTGCATCGGGTGCTGCCGACAACATAAAACAGTGGAAGTGTCCGAACGGCGAGTTCATGCAGAATCTGGCTGGTCACAACGCCATCATCAATGCGATCGCCGTTAATGCCGATAATGTGCTCGTGTCCGGAGGTAAGTTATCTTGGGATTCGCCAGTAATAGTTTATTGATGAATGAGTCCATGGTTTTTGATTGTTCAAGGTTCGTCGCCTGCCCTAGTCTGGGTCACTACGAAAACATTTGTTATGGTATTAGTGTGCTTTGTTAGCTTTAGTAATGAAGAAGTCTAAATAACACGTGCTAATTTCTGGTACTGTACTCAAGACATTTCTGAATGAACATTCGGAGTTGAATTTGAAAATGAATTTAGATTTAAGCGGTTTTGTTCTAGTTTTATTCACGACTAATTTTTTAGGCGACAACGGTTCAATGCAGTTCTGGGACTGGAAGTCGGGCTTCTGCTTCCAGAAGATTCAGTCTAAACCGCAGCCGGGTAGTATCGACTCGGAGGCCGGCATCTACTCGCTCTGCTTCGACAAGTCACAGTCCAGGTACACTTAGCGCTTTCATTTGATTTTTGGTCAGTAACTTTTTTTGGAAATTTTTATCTGATCCATTCAGCAAAGGTGGGTCAGTTTTTTGGCGTTTAGGTGAAGGCGTGAAGTATTAAAGTAATCCTTCCTCTTGTAGCCCGCCTCTGAATAAGCACAGTTTTCAAAAATTAGAATTCTTCAACGAGCGCTTGTAAAATATTATTTCAGATTGATCGCGGGCGAGGCGGATAAAACCATCAAATTGTACAAAGAGGATGACACTGCGGTTGGTTAATTTTTTTAAATCAAAAAACTAGTTTTCAGATTTCAGTCTTGATCGAAAAATAATATTGTTTTTTCGAGTTTCTTATAATAATAAACCATTCTATTTTATGTTTTTAGACCGAAGAGTCGCATCCCGTTCTCTGGCGTCCGGAGATTCTCAAGAAAAAACAGTACTGATCCGTTCCGTTGTGCTTTTGTATTATTCCATTTGACATGATTGTTTTGATTGATAACTATAGACCCTTATTCTGTTTTTGTTTGTCTTATTTTTAATTATTGTTATCCTGTTGTCTTGTCTGTGACTATATGAAATCTGAATATAATAAAAATGAACCGGTATGGAACAGCCAAGCGAGTTTGATGAGTGTTGTGTTGTAGGCAGCCATTATCATTGGTTGAATGGAAATACCTGTATTACTGATTTGCATTATTTTTTGCTCATACATATTTTTGCTTTTGCTTGATCTACATAATTTATTAACCTGTTTATTTCAATCCGGTTTCTACAGCATCATAATCATGTCAAAGTGGGATAATTGGGAGCGTTCGGGTGGGTCAAGCAAGTCGTCTAAACATCGCTCGTCCAAGCACAACAGGAACAACAAACATGCCGAAGTGACAAAAGTCATGAGCAATCATGAGGCTCACGCGTTTCTCAAGGATGTTCGTTTTCACGATTTCATCTTTGTGGCGTATAAATTTTTTATCAATTTTTAAGAAAGTTTATGTTATCTATTTTTTTAGGTTTGTGTAGCAAACTATTTTGTCAGTTTTCGTGGCGATGAAATAATAAAGATTTTCGGCCTTTGTTTTTAAATCACGTTTTAGCTGCGCCTCAAGTACCTGTTCAGCCACTCATCGAACAGCTCGTGTCCGTATCGAGCCAAACAGCGCGCTGATATGGCCTGCGCCGATATTACCAAGGTTCGGTATTGTCCAAGTTATTCCACTGGTATGATTGGAATTGTTGTTGAATATGATTTATTTCAGTTGGTTGCGTTGATGTACTATCATCTGTGTTTTTAGGTAGCAGAAGACGAAGGTCTGCCACTCAACATGAACAAGGATGATTTGGAGGAACTGCAGCATCGGCTGTATATAACGTTGGTTTTTGTTACTTTTATGGTTGGGGGGACAACATCCTGATATCTCAATAGGGTGGCATCCATCATACTTGACTGCTGCGTCCTACGGTAGTGAGTTGATTAGCGACGCAGGCAGACGTCATCACCAACATATAACGGAGTTTTTTCAGACCACACATTTTAAGTCTGCGTGTTTACTTAACATAGCCATGTACTATACTGAGTTTTTTTAATTGAAAAAGCTAAGATAAGAGTTCGAGTAACATAATTATTCAGAAAACGAGAAAGTTGTTACAATCCGACCACCAAATTATAGTTGGAAGAGAGAAAAATAGAGAGATATTTATGTTTGCAGTTCGTTGAGTGTGTTCGAGCACTGCTGGACGATACACGCACAGGATCTGCGTATCCTGGCCCTGCTCCAGCAGCACGTCGACATGGTCAGGGTATGCGATCGCATCTGGTTGCATAACTTTGGTTGATACTTCTTCTTCCTCTCATTTTTGTTATGAGTTTTCCAGTTTAGTTACGACAGGAATCATTTATTCACTCACTTTCTGCCTCTTCATACCATTTTGTTGATTACAGAAATGGCCGATTCCAATATACTGTCGGCCTGGTGTCAGCAGCTCGATCATCTGCTTCTCTGCAAGATGGAACTGGGCAGTCCCAATGGTTAATCTTCGGTTCTTCTCTCAGAAAATTTAGTCTTCACATCCATCAAATCATTATTTTAGCGGATGGTACTTGCAACGCAGATGACAGCCAATTTTCGCTGTCCATTGGTCACTCACTCAGCATGCTCGACGACGATTGGCTGCAGCTCGAGATCAAACCACAAATTCTCTCTCATTCATTCGCCGTGCGATTTGGGTTAGAAAAACGACAGTAAAAATATTCAATATGAAACTCGTGTCAAAAACTGCCTTTCCGTTCTTGTAGATTTTCTTCATAAAAAATACACCCCATGAAAGAGGTATCAATCTAATAATCGGTATGTTCAATAACATACAACTGTGTGTTTTTTCATTTATGGTGACTGTTTATTGCAGTTTGAACACGACGTCACCCGACGACCCTCTGCGTGTCACCATTGAACCGTGTAACACCAATGATCAGGTAGGTAGGGTCTATATAAACAAAACAGTTTTTGTTTCATTTTATGGAACGATTCCGAGTTTTTTACTTCCTGAATTGTTACGCGTTTATAATAAACAGAACGGGCTGAATATTTTAGGTCAACCTGCCCGACTCGGTAGTTGAGGATGTGAACGAGGCCAGTCTGATCGATACACCGATTGACGTGGTCTTCCATAGGTACATCATGCCGGAGATTATGGATCAGGTTAGTATGTATTAAGTTATCGGTAGCTAAAGAGCAAATGCTTTTCTGATCTAGTGCGTAGGGCGTCAGCCTAGGATTTGATAATCTTAGGTTCGAAACCCGACTTGAGACACATTCGCGTTGCTCGGGAGTTTCTGTCGGGAGTTTTATTCAAACACAACCTCACTGGTTACTATGAAAACACCATTCTGATGTGGCATTACGTATTAGTGTACCTTGATGGCTTCAGTAGTGAAGAAGTCTGAGTAAAAAGAAGATGCATTTACTCCTGATTAGAAAGCTGTGTTTTGATGGTGTGTTAACCATTCTGGTCCAGTTGATTGGCTGTCGTAAAAAATGGTTCTGGGCCGAATATGATGGACAAGTTGGTAATAAACGTTTCAAAACAGTTAACATTTATTTTCAAACAGGTGTTCAATCGTTCACGACTGATTACTGATGAGAATTTCTTCAAGAAAAAAGAGCCGACACCCGTCGTTAGTCAACCGAGCACAACTGCTTGCAACCAACGTTTGAAGGATAAGGTACTGTTCATCTGCCGAGATTATTCAGAGTTTTGTGCAAATGCAGTGAATTTTTTGTTACTTTTTAATTTATCGGTATTTTACTCTTTTTTTTCAGCTAGCCCGATCCAAAGGCGCATCCGGCGAGCCAGACCCGACAGTCTCAACAACGTCGGTGCTCGAGGTTGGTTGTTGCTGTAACAGTTATTATTTTTACTGCTGTTGTCGTCGTTGTTGTTGTTACTGTTTTTGTTGGTGTTACCAGCATATGTATATTATCGTCTTTTCATTTTTCATATCACTTTATGTTTTCACAATTAGATTAATTCCAGCAATTTCTGGACTCTGATTCTGAGTGCATACGCGAATGTGTCAATGACGTGATGGAGCGCATCAATGGCTTGGAACCAAATGATGACATACCCGTGGCACTTAGTTTCAATGTGCTCAAATCGAATGATGAGGATGGAGCCAGCAGTGCCGCCTTCAAGCTCGATTCACTAAAACGTTAGTTCTCAGACAAACAATGCTTCTGATTAAGAATTAACCAAGTTTTTTTTATTATTTGTTTAGTGTAGTTTAATTTTGATTTTAATGTTTCAGTGGCGTGTGCAACGGGTGTTGATGCGGTTGACGTGGATAACAAACCAGAGCCGCCCACTACCACTCGTTAGTGTCTCACATAAGCTGTTTCACTCAATATTTTTAACAGTATTGATTGAAATCCTAATAAAACATTGAAACTTTTCCACCTCAGTTTTCATTAAAATCTCAGTATTTCAGCGGACCAGCCCGTCTCTGTCAGCGATGTGGACGTGACAGAGAACGATGCCAAACACGGTTGGTTATGATGTGAAATATGAAGTTTTTCAATAACAACATACAAACTGTCATAATTTAACAAAATTTTTATTTATCCTTAACAAATGGAATGGGTCAACAAATCAACAAGAATGTAAATAAGAAATAAGATAAGTTACAATTAACATAAACGTGTTTCCAGTTGTTACCGTAACCAGCCCCATAGTTGAAGTAGCGCGCGAAGCCTGCGAGTCACCGATCGTGGCTTCCAAGAAAATTCGGCATAAGTCAGGTTCAGTTTGCATGTTTGTAACTTCCGGTTATCTGTCCTCGGGTTACTTGTTACTTGGAAAAGTTGTTGGTGTGCATTCAGATTTTGACGTGCGTTCAAATTTTTGAGATGTGGTTTCACATTATGCTTGGACAAAGTACAAACATTGCGTTCGATTCATCGCATATTTGGTCGATAGAAATAATTATTGTTAATAAGATGGTTTGACCGAGTTATATGACTGTGACTATCTGTTCAGATTCGTGCAGTGCCTCGGCATCGGGTGCTTCACTAACATCCAAAGAGCCAGCCAGCCCCGATCGACGAGCTTCCCTGGACGGGGCCGGTGATCACCAACAGGCCAAACAAAAGGGGCCGGGTTTATTCGGCAAAGTGAAGTCATTTATACGCCGTGGGTCGAAAGATAAGGATAAGCATGAATAAGAACTTGATTTTATCCACCTCCAGTATATTTGATTAGTAGGCTCAATTTGAATGCGCGCCACTTTTTCGGATTCAAAATTCGAAATAATGCTCAGTCAGGTGCATTCGAATTTTGTCTGTCTGGATGTTTTGCTTTCATTGTGGATTCTTGTGATTCTCGCCTCTGTTATTTTTCATACGCTGAACTGGTGATAAATATCGTTTTTGAGGAATTATTATTGGTATATGAAAATTGGCTGGCTGATGAGTGTTGAATAATCAAAGTTATTGTGCCTTCTTCATAATGCACAGTTAGTATAATTAGATGCAACTTTTATGTACTGTTATTATTGCAATATCTTAGTTACTTACTAACTTTTTATGCTAAACCGGCAAACTCACTTACTCATGCGTAATCGTCTCTGATAGCAATGTTTCTGGAGACACCACACCAGTTGTTAAGTTAAAAGTGACTCCAATAAAAAACTGACTTTCCGATGGCTTTTACCAACGGGTTCGTATCGTACTGAAAGATTTTATGATAAATATTTTTTTTGTTACTTTAATCTTGTCATTTATTACGGGCCTAAACATACTATCTTGTCAAAATAATTTTTTTCATGATATCATTCATTTCCATTAACTGAGTATATGTATTCATTCATTATTGTTGTTGTTGTGGTTGCTAATGCTAGTCTCTAACATCTTTGTTGTTTCATCTATATAATGATATAAAAAAGAAGTTATTATTGTAGTTGTCGTCAGTTAATGGTGTGATGTTTCGTTCAATGCATAAACTCGCAATAAATTTGAACCACATACATGAATTTTGAATAATAGTGATTATACTTTTACTAACTTTAATTATCTATCATTCTGCGTCTGCCGGAATAGAGTGATTTCAATACAGGTCACATGCTTTTTTTCGACGAAAAAAAGGTCACAAACATCAAGGAATTCAAAATTTGGTGACGCTCTAACGGCGGATGAACTGTCACTTAAAGAATAATTTCTCTTTAGTAGTAAAGTAATAAATCTACTATAGTTGAAAGTTTTCCCCAGCGATACGAGGAAAATGCTACTTGCTGTCAGTATTTCGACCCACAGTGACACAATAGGAAGTAGTATTCAACAATAGCAAATGACATGTAATAATAGAATAATAAAAGCTGACGCCAGAAAAACGTAAACACGTTTCGAATAATAAAAATGGTACAGGTTGCATTGTAGTGAGACGACGTTGAAATTTGAATAAAAATATACGAATAATTGATTCTACAATATTGTAACTCATTGCATGGTTGGACAACCTGTGTTCTGCAATGGCTACGCAAATTCTTATTGGAAAAGTTTTGAACTCGTGAGTCGTGACAATATGGGTCAGGTTACAAAGATTTCTGACTCATTACAGAAATATATTCCATTCAGAGTCGTAGAACTCAACCATTGGCTTTTTTCACGACCATTTTTATAGTAATAGACTTCGCTGGCCCAGATAGCATCTGCAATACATGTAATTTCAAAAACTCATTTCACACGAAATCTCAATCCCTTCTACAAACCTGATTCCAACAGAAAGAAAGGTCTCATGAAAAATGCATTCCCATATTCTAAAACTCCATGCTTTCGCAACGAATTTCACTTAATCGTTGATAAAATTTCATTGATACTGTATGTGCACCACAAGCTGTCAAAAAATTATTATCTCTATTCGATCACGAGAAAAAATTTAATTTCATAGGGTCGGCGAGAGTCTTCTAAATGCGGCAATTTCACTGACTTAGTCGATTACATAACTAATTTATATTCAGTTTCACTTTCCCACGTTTGATTTGTCATTTTCCCATGTCAATCGCATATCACGCCAATTATATCGGACATTTCTTTACCATGTTTGAAATGTGAATCCGATATGTTACAACAATTACCACCGAAACCGTCGACGTTTTTCACTTTCTGTTGTCTTCAATAAGCGTGATGAAGTCGTCAACCACTTTACCACCCGTTAATCGTAATCCCCCGCGTATAATCGCGGTTAAAACAGCTTTTTACGCCGACTGTTAAACGTAAATCTAAAGAACCGAAAGCATAGAGAAAATAAATTTTAACTTTATGTTTTTTACATAAAGATGATCAATCATGAAAGTTCAGGGAAAGTCAAAAAAAAATTCATACATTTATGGTAGTTTCGTTCTCGAATAAATGTGTCTTGTATCGAATCAACTGTAACTTGTTAATCTTTGGATCACCCAGATCGCAACTCATAATGTACGACGTCATTAATCTATGTAGATATTAGATAGCAGTTACACTTGTTCGAATGCACGTCTTTATTCTGCGCACCCCCGGTCACTTAATTGACTGAAGTTTACTGCATTTATTAGAAATGTGTGAAACGAACAACAACACTACAACTTTCGCTATCGTTTTTATGCTGTCATTACATGGTTCGCTGGAAATGTTAGTAAGTACGTCAAAATAAGAACAATCAACGTATTATGTTAAGTGATCATGCAATAATGGTATACCGGCCACCGCGAGAATTGGAATTGAGATTTATTATGTATGATGTTATGATCTATGTATTTTACATAGGTTAAAGATTATGTTTATGCAAGAGATTGTTAGAGTAATTAATTGAACCATCGTTACACACTCTAGATGTGAAAGAGAATAATGTAAATGAATTTTCACTCCTTGCCTGTCCATTGTGACCAAAAACCTACATAAGTAGAGCATTCCAATTATACTTTAAAGCATTCCAATTATACTTTAAAGCATTCCAATTATACTTTAAAGCACTCCAGTTATACTTATATTACTCGAATTAAACTCCGCTCGCTTCTTCTCCGTGCTCGTACATACATAAACGTTTATCGAAATCGTGATTCCCGAGTTCGACAGTTTCACGCCCTGGAATTCGTTAAGAAAACAGTGCTGCCTCTTTTTGCGTTGTAACAAGTTGATGGTGAAATGATGATTGAGTGATGAGTGAGCGATTGATTGCGAAAGGCGTTTATAGGATAGACAATCGACGGTTAAAGATTCGTTACTCAATTATTTCTCATTACTCATTTCGTATAATTTTTACTCTACATATTGATTGGCAGTATTAACTGGTCATTCATAAGCTTCTCATTTCGACAACACGTTTGTTTAATGTTTTTCATGATCTTGTTCAGTTCTTTCACGATGACGCTCGAGAACATTAATCATTTGTTTGCTGTATTGTTGAATTGTATTACTGTATTATTGACCAGCATAAATTTTCTCCTTCTGGAATTTCTAAATCTACAAAATATAACAATAGGTCTGCATGCAAGGAAGCAAAAATTAATTATGGTAGAATATGACCGTGCCTTCAAATAAGCAAAGTTTTTTTACAAAGTCATTAGCTGAAAGTAGTGTGTATGCCCATATAATAGTACCTGGTTTCATTGCTCAACACAGGAAGTAAGTATAATACATAGGTATATACACCACAATCGAACAACACAATTCAAGTTTTTATGTCAACAGAAACCGTGCGTCCTTCACCCCCATTTCGGTAGTATTCGTTACGTGAACGTCCATACATTCCCATACGAGCATATCGAAACGAAATATTTTTCATTGCACCAAATGGTGTTGTTGATTGTCATTTTTGACATGTAATTTTATTCTGGAAATCGCCCTTTCAATTTTTTTGATTATCATAACAGTTTTTTCAAATTGAAGAGAATAAAATCATGTAAAAATTTCAATTAAACCATTAAACCGCTTATCTACGGTGCTTTTCACGTTTCTCACCGACCCAACACCTTACATACTGAAACAACGTTTTATTCTGTTTGTCAAACGTGTTTTTTCAGTCAGATATGATTTTTCGATTTCATGTCATTCGATTTTCATCATCGTCATTGAATTTTCTTTCACAAATTGTTGAAAGTAGGGGAATTCTACAATTCCGTAAATTTGTTTATTCGACTGATAATTCGTGAGACCGGTTTCGGTCGGTTACACCTTTTCGCCTGTCCGTTCGCGCGTGCGTCGCATTTCGTTAAAAATCAAGTTTTTGTTGATCATATTGCAGTTTTACATTTTTGCACATGACAGCTTCATTTCAAAATATCTGGGACAACGAACTTGCGGTTTTCTAAACGGTTGAACGATAATTCAAATTTTTTCATAGAAGCGGATAAATAAAGTTTTGAGTTTCTCTTTTAACATGATGTTATAATCACCTGCTGACGAAGCTTATAATCACCGAATGTTCAAAACAGAACTCGTTTTTTTCTGTTCGCGAGCGCGCGCACATAGTTTCGGCTAAAATCAATGTTTTTGTTTCCTTCTGTCGTGACAGCTTGTTTTCAATTCCAATAAAAATGTACGATTTTATTAGGCTAACATGCGTTCGGGGACTTTTCACACTTAAAAATCTATTCCATACTAGTTGTTTTAGTTGATTACTTGACATTAATTTGTTAGGTGTAGATGGTCGAAGTGAGTGTTGCGTTATTCATTATGAGTGATAAACTTAACTAATTTCAGTATTATTTTCTTGGTTACAGTTTCGTACGTAGTCAGCTAAAACTCGGAGTTAATAATTATGTTATTGTTCGATTTGCTTTCACCGAAGAATTATAATATTCATTTGCGGGTGAAATCTGTTTGTTGTCAGCAGTAATCTGATCATATCACAAAATTCGTCGATCCAGTCACATCTGGACACAAACACTATGAATAAACAAATGGTGGAATGACGTGATCTACATACGTTTATTCACATATCATCATTGTCAATGAATGATTCAACGAATAAACATTTCGATAAGTCGTTTTGTAGTGATTTACAACGAATGCGAATGGTGATAAGCATCTGTGTCAACAATAGTCTCTTTTTCACTTGTTCCTTCTTTAACAAATAAAAAAGAACGAAAATAATGTAATTGAAGCATCCATAAATATTCTTAGAATAATTTGTTTTCCAAATAGGATAGTTTGCGTATGTAGTTTCAGGAAAGTCAGATAGAGAACATTTCGAAAAAAGCTGTTATCAACTAAGGCTTTACATGATTTGTAATTTTTCTCGCAACCTTCAAATTGTAACTAAATGCCAATGCTACAGCGTTTCTACACAGTAATTCTACAAGTACGATCAAACACTGTACTGATTTGTGTAACCCTTTTACGTAGATTACTAATAAAATCGTTAGCATTTGTACGATTCAACACTATATTACGGATATGAATGATATAACAGAGAGAAATAGCTCTTTTTTATACTACATGGTGAAATAAAACAGAACCCATATCTATATTTTGTAAAGATAAATAATTTCCATTCTCTCATCACTTTTTCAGACAATTCGTTTCTACTATAGCATCCCCAATTTGTCAGGAAACTGAAATTGCAGTCCACCTTTGTTACAAATGTACTTAGGTTCTTTTAACGATTTTTATTAGCAGTTTTTTCACGCGTAGACTATGGTGAATGGACGAGAATTTTATAGCATCAGTACATAAATACCTCCATGTCTTTCATTAATGGTTTTGACTTGTCCTAAGAAGGCACAATTACTGTAATAGTATAAATTGGGAACAGTAAATCGGCAGTCGTCTCTTAATCAATGGTGAGTGCTATACATACATACATGCAGTCTGTAACGGATGTATGTACATCGTGGCTATTCCAATATAAAATGCGGTTACATTGCCACATTTTTTACCACAGACGGTACCGAACATTCGTTTGGGTTAATGCATCCGAGTTTTTTACTTGAACATGAAATTGCAATGGTTTAAGGAGGGTATACAGTTGAATTCGTTCATCAGTAGACAAAATAACGTTTTTTTACATCTAACAAAGATTCTTGGTTTAGAGTTCCAGCTATGCATGGTATACATCGGAACGTCATGGCTAACCATACTGAAAATCATGCCTTTTTGCCATACTTTTTACCACGTGTACCACTTTATGGGAACATGGCAACTGTTCATGCGTTCATGTAGGGTTCAGTCAGTCAACACATACATTCAATTGAATTATGTATGTGCATCCGGGTATGGCTGGTCCTAAACTCGGTAACATGTCTTCGTATGTGGAGATTTTTTTTAATGAAATATTTATGTTACGGTATTGGAGGAAGGACAGACCTCTGTCGGCTAATCTCGTTGATGTTTACTACTTTCTTCTAGAGTCGTAACCCATTTTCAGCTTTCGTAAACATGCCTTCAAGTATATCAAGTCAATAAAAAAATATTTAAAATCGTATTTTAGCCTGTTCTTTGTAAGTAATTTTGTCAAAATGCAAAATGCATCATGGTATAACTTTCAACTTCTCAGTACAGTTGCAAGGATTACATGGTTCGGATTTTCCCACGACACTTTTTTACTTATTATCAAACAAACAATATTCCATTATTTTACCGGGTCCACAGCTGCATATGTATATACCATTGCCATTAGAGAACCAATAGACCAAGCTTGAGCAAACGTTAGACATACGCTTCGGCTTACAATTGAAACGTTCCCAGCTTGAATTGTCGGGTTCATTCATACATATCTGTTTCATTTTAGGAAGCCTTTATACACACTTACAACATCCACTTCAAAATATTTCAATTGGTAAACGCGAAAACGTGCGAGCGGATGAAGGCGTTTTCGAATCCATTTAAATGTATCTTTATTCTTCAAGATAACCAAGTTAATGATAATAGATAAAAGGTAAAAGTGTATGGATCATGTCATCCGCGATGAGTAATTATGGGATCCATCGTTCATTTCATGACGCTCTAGTACTACGTACATCCAACTGACTCATGCTTCACGCCAGCCGAAATTATTCTAAAGTAAGATGAAGCTCCTCAAAGAGGCTAATTAAGCATGCAGTTTTGAACCCCAATTACACAAACCTTAAAAAATCCATCTAGTGAACCTGACCACAGGTAGCCTTTTCCCTTTTCCCTCTCATCCGCTAACGGCACTAAATTGGGCATGCATTCGTGTGTGTATACAATTTATTAATGCCCAATTCACGAGGGATTATCCCTTTGGCCCATGACACCCAACTGCCAATTGCCCTCTTCATCCCCCCCCCTTCTCGAATGTCGCAATTTCAGTCAAATATAACATTAAGATGAATCATAAATTTTTAAGCCATGGAAAAGGGATACTAGAAAAGATTTCAGAAATTGTGTTCATAGTTCATTGTAACTATTAGGAATACTCAATTTATCTGCAATGATCTTCGCCCGCACCAAATTAGTCCTATTTCTAGAGTATCACTTGCATTGATAATCAATTCATAGTACTACATTGAATAGTAAAATGGCTTATCATACCATAACCAGATAAGATGGATAGCGATCCAGTTAAGATATCATTCTGAGTTTTCTTGCCAATTCCATAAGTTTCATGTGGGAGAATTCATACATTAGAAATACATATCTGTTTTTCAGGTCATTTCCCATGCCAAATAGCTATGCGATGAAAATCGCACGCTTTTCCATCACACTGGCGGTTGAACAAATCCTCTAAAAGAAGAGAAATTTTCTCAACAATGGGAATTAACAGTTTTAAGGTCATTTTACCGACACATTAAAGAGTGAATTCATCCTTTTTTTGCTGCCAAAGAGCGAAGAATTCCACTTTTCCACTTTTTCACTTCATCCGCCAGTGGCTCCATCACACAATTCGAGAGGTGTAATCAGGCGCAACAAACAACCAATTATCTAATTAGACTTATCCGAATCCGTGTAGATGTGTACGAGGTGGCGTGCGAATTTGACGAATGCACCTGATTTTGAAATGCTTCCCATCTGTCGATCAATGACCTGCAATGAAACAATGACGGTGTCAGGTGGAAAGGAAATGAGTGCTCTTATTGGTGGATTCGTTCACTTCGGGAAATCTCATTGCTTCACTTCATTTGGGATACGTAGGTTTCAGTTTCTAAAATAAATGAGATATTCCATGTTGCAGCAACTTTCAGTACAGCGCCTATTGTCAAACTTCCGCTATGTATTTCATCGGTGAACATTCTACATTAATTTCCAAGATTTACTTGAAACTGATAACCCTTCCCATAAAGTTCTTTTCAATTTTATGAATGACAATACCACATACGTGCCACAAGTTTTATTGAACCGAAAAATCATTTACATAATGTTGTTTCTATGTATATACTCCAATGTTTATTCCACCGATTCTCAACCCATCCTTACCACCTATTCTATTATCTCATGTTTACTTTCGTGTCTGCTTCACTCAAAGTGCCATTATTCGTGCCGTGGCACTCATTCAATTTCGACGCCCTCACTTTTTACGCGGCATCTCACGACAACAAACCCGAAACGAAACGAAAACTCGTTGACGACGCCTGGAATCATTTCGTTTTGGTTGTTGGCTTGGCTAAGTTTGACTTTTGAAGTGACTTCGTTAGGCGGAAGCGCGTTATGTTAAGATTATAGATGAAACCACGTAGGAAAATGAGTTGTAGCCCGCACAAGAAAGTGGTAAGTTTACATTCTTGAAAGGATCCACGTATGTATGTAGGATTGTACATATGTAAGTTACAATAGGTAAGTACTGCAATTTTGTATATCTTCTCTACAAGCAATAAACTTCTCACGTCAAGATCTCGCATATGATGTTAAATTGTTACTGCATAAGTAGTAAGGACCTGTATGTTCCTCAAATTTTTCCACCCCAACACCATTTCAGCCAAGAAATTCATTAAATGGGTTTGGTCACGCACCGAATTTCCCAGTTAACCAGTCTACACTTAATTTCCTCACATGGTTTTCATCCATAACACTGTTATCTGGCAAACAAACCCATAAATAGGTTTTTCACCCATCAAATTTCCCATTTAACCAGTCCAAACCGGTTTGGTTTTCCAACAACGGTCACCTTGTTCGGTCTCTGGCATTTCAACGACGCTCCATCACTCGGGTGAAGAAAACCGCTGGCGCTTTTCGACGGCACAAATAATGGTTGTGCGTAAAAACCACAGTCCAGCGTTGAGCGTTGATGTTGTGAACCCGGGGCACATTCGAAACACGTTGACGCCCATTTTAAGTGGTGCTTCTAGTGATTGTTGCCAAATTTTGTTTGAATCTGTAGGAATGGTTTCAGGAAATTTTCAAATGAAACTTGTGCAGTCCAGACACAAGATTGGTTTAGACATTCGATGACTGAAATAATGGTTGTGCGTAAAAACCACAGTGTAGCGTTGATCGTTTATGTCGTGAACCCATTTCGCATTCGAAACACGTTGACGCTCATTCAAATTGGTGCTTTTGGCAATTATTGCCAAATTTTGATTGTATCTGTTGGAATGGTGTCCGGAAGTTTTTATATGACAGTGGTTCAATATAGCGACTCCAGTACAATTGTGTAAGTTGTAACTGTTTTAACGGCCCACATTATTTATAGAATAACTATTATACTATTCTATCACAAATGGTCTCAAATTGTTGTCATCCAATGCTAATCGCCTTTTGTTCAACCAAATATATTTGATTATCATAAATACAATTTACCGAGCTTATTCTTGTGTAGTTTCTTAACGTAAAGTAAGACCTGGTACTTATAGTTTGGTATACTAAACAAGTAAAGTCTACAGTACATGCCCGCTGTGAACAATTGACTGGTTTCTTTGTCCTTCATGCCAACACGCCAAGCTTAACCAGATTTGTGCCTCCTACAAAAAGAATTATTGCCCTTTGTCGGAACAAGTTATATTGCGAGACACGTGTTTCCGTTCAAACACTCCCTGAAACCAATTTCATTTTATTGCCCTCCAATCTGAATCATTCATCAAAACCAGTGTATATTTTTTTACAATTATCTACTGGTAGCAGTAGCAGTTGAAGCAGTTTTATTGGCATACCATGTACTTGCATAAAAATATCTGTAATAAGAACCATCCTGTAACCTCAGTTTTTTTCTGTTTAGAACCTGTTTTACTTATGTAGTTCTCACTTGCCATTAAAAACTTGAATTTTTGTCAAAAGGCATGAATATTCAATATACAACTGCGTTTGTATAAATGATATAAACGATATCGTATCTGACTAAGCCAATTTTTTCCATGTTGGTTAATTTGATTCAAATACAGTAGCCGATTCTCTTAGTATGTTTATTGTATTGCAAGAGTTTTACAAACATTTACCCTAAAAAGTTTCATCTAAATTCGAGATGAATTCCAGAGACTTTCAAGGAATTACTATAGTTATACAAAGGCACATGTTTCCTAGCAAAATATTTTTTTATATGTATTTTTAATAGGACGGATTGCCCGCAATAGTCATTGATTGCCCAACATCTGCCCTGTAAAACACCACATCTGTCTGTTAGCCAGTCACACAAAATGTCTAAACTTCCGGCCTCCATTCTTGTCATCATCCATTTGACCAAACGTACGTTTTTAGCAGCTGACTTACCACTGATTCTCATCAAGTTGTTCGTGGTTCTCATTGTGGGATAACGTGACTTCTAAAGACAGACACTTCCTATAAGTCATCCGTGTTTACCATTCCTTGTTTTAAAATTCATATTAAACCCATGCGGATTTTAATGTAAAGTACATGAATTTTTTTTGTTTTTATTATTCATTGCTGGCACGACAGCTTTGTGTATATTGTACTGTAAGTACTAAAATCATTTTTCAGTAGAGCCTTTATTTTCTACACTGCTTATAACCACACTCCAACAACTCAGACTAACTTTTCACAAATAAAAGATCCAAATAATTTTTTTTATCCGTTTTACGTGTGAGAGCGAACAACTTTAAATAGCTTACATACATACATAGTTTGTCATAATTCTGTTATTTTCTACAATTTATATTGATCATACGATAAATGCAATAATCAAATCTGGATATTAGCCTGATCAAATCAGTATACCCTTCTATACGTATGTAGCTGTTATTAATCTACATTATTCGATCTCGAGTGAATATCTTTCGAAAATCTTGTAGGCAATGTGTCTTGCCACTATAGTATAGTATATTATAGACCACACACGATTTATAGATTCAGGGAGCATTGCCAAAACTGACACAGTGAATTTCCCGCGAAATCCTTTAAAAAATTTCACAAAACAACAGTTGTTCCTTGCAATTTAGTTCACGAAATGTTGGCGTATTCTGTGAAACTCAATGCCGTTTTGAGGTGGCGGGAGTGGAAGTCAGCTGTGGCCAAAATAATTACCGGTATTGTTATGTGCAAAATATTATTATTGCTGTAACTATGTAACTAATTATGTCATTAATTGGGTTATAAATTGACAGTGGAATAACTTTTTTATTGTTCACATACATAACTGCAAACTGGTTAATCTTGTTAAGTGAATTTGTTTTACTTATTATGGTTTGTACAGTTCATCCTGCAAGTTGTACATACAGTTGTAGATAATGAAAGTTTATGATGGTTTTGTTCATTGTGTGATTGTTTTCTAGTCAGTAGGTTAGGATACATGTTATCGAGATAAATTATTTTTTCTTCCAATAACAATTTAAATTAATTTCGTGCACATGTAACAATAGTTAACTATAGAAATCACTGCGGACATTTGAAGAACTTCCAATAAACCTGACAAAATGAGTTTCTCCCGACCGGCCGAAATCTCTCCCAGGTACGAGCGTCCTGCTCTGCCTACCCATTACCTCGAAGATGAGATCAACAGGAACCTGGCGTCAAGAACAGGTACTCACTCACGCACTCACTCACTCACTCACTCGCTCACTCACTCATTCATTCACTCACTCCACCCACTCACTTACTCACCAACTTACTCTCTTTCAGGGCTGCCCGTTGATATCGTACAAATGCTGAGGCGGGAGTTCAAGAAACTGGGTCGAAACCCAATGGAAGCTGATATTGAAATTTTGGCCATCGAGAATGGGCTTGAAGAGGAACAAGTAAAGGTGAGTGAGTGAGTGAGTGAGTGAGTGAGTGAGTGAGTGAGTGAGTGAGTGAGTGAGTGAGTGAGTGAGTGAGTGAGTGAGTGAGTGAGTGAGTGAGTGAGTGAGTGAGTGAGTGAGTGAGTGAGTGAGTGAGTGAGTGAGTGAGTGAGTGAGTGAGTGAGTGAGTGAGTGAGTGAGTGAGTGAGTGAGTGAGTGAGTGAGTGAGTGAGTGAGTGAGTGAGTGAGTGAGTGAGTGAGTGAGTGAGTGAGTGAGCGAGGCAGTAAGGAAAAGTTGAGTGTTGAGTGAGTGAGTGAGTGGTTTCAGCAACTATTCGAATTCCACCACGCTGCCACCAGGAGACTTGACGGATTCTGCGAGCAGAAGAAAAACTTCTGAACGAATTATCAACAACTACCGAACTTCAATAAATCTTCCTGTACACAGCATTAAATGTTTCGGATTCAATAACATCTGATGACACGACTTTTCAGTAGACATCTATTGTTTTACTATTATTGATTAAATCAGGTCAAACATCATACAGTATCAGTATTTACTCCATCTCAGTCATCAGAGGTTGTTAATTTATCAAATTTTTTACAATGTATTGACTTCTTGTATTGACGTCTGCGGTGTAATCTGGGAATTATAATTGAAAGTGGAATTGAATTATAAATTAATCTAACCATCTTTGTTAGGAAACGTTTCAATACAATAATTCCAGAACTCATCAGCATTCGAAAATTTGCCGTACCTGTGATGTGCTACTACTGCGAATAATTCTGATTTTGTGTGTAAATAAAATAAAGAAATTGTTCGTTTGGTAGATGAACTGAACCGCACTCGAAGACTCGAAGACGTTTCCCTCAGATAAAACTTGTAATATATAGTTAAACAGTCTTACTAAATTAATTTTGCCCAAATATTACGTCATCAGTGATAAGATGATTCATTATTCAGGTATTTTGCCCTTCCTTACAAAAATTTGTAATATTTAATGATAAAAAAGCGGTCGTATTGCGATGACGCAAAGGATAATATTTTATTAGGAAACGTATTTCGGGTATGTTTGTACTGATAAACAAGGAAACAATTTTAGTTTATAAACATCAATTGTTCAGTCAACCTCTTACCGTAAAAAAATCTGAAAATCATTAGCAGGATAAGATTAAAATTTCGAACGAATGGTTTATTTTTAAACTGCGTTGTTAAATCAATCACTCATTGACATAAGATGTTAAACTTCAGTTGCTGTTCCCGAGTTGGAAAAGTTTACGCATCAATTATATTATTCACTAGACTCTCAGGATCCTGAATCATCACTTTCTGTTTTAACAATGTGTCTGTCAATCAGTCTGTCCTAAATCCCAATAGGATTATCAATACATTGGCAGTTTTACATTGACTGATAAGCGGCCAAACTGTCATGTGATTTTTAGTTTTTACCAGATGTTGACTATCGTTTTTGTTGTTTATACCACCTCCACCTTATTTCGTTAATCACAAACATAAACAAAAGATACGACACTATCAAAATCGCGGACGAGCGGGATAGAAAAGTGTAAACACCTACATAATGTAATAATGCCTTTTCAATAAATGCGCATGCTTATTGAAATATTTTAAATGAGCACAATTTAATGTTCAACTATTGTAACAACCATTGTAACACTTGCCTGTTTAATAGAAAAAAGAATATAGAACAGAGTTCTCACTCGCTATTTACTTTTGTCTAACTTGTGGAGCTGCTTCCTTCAATGGTCAAAACACTGATATGCTCCAATATTTATGGCGTGTCTTTATATTGGGCAATCAAAAAGTAGTATATTATCACTTTTGGCTGAAATCATTAGTTGAGCCTTTGCTGTGGTGTACTCATCTTTAAATTAAGGTTTTTGTCCTAAAAAAGCTTACGGGTGAAAAATTCTTAACTGCTTGATTGTAAAAAGGTAACAGAGCAACAAATCAAATCATAGTGAGAACCTGTGGATGGATGGCAATGTTACTGACTAAAAGCGGGTTTGGCTGTTTAAAAGATAATGTGGCTGACTAAAAGACCACGGGGTTGACTGAAACACAACGTTACTGACTAAAATACATTTGGACTGACTGAAAGACAATGCGGGTGTCTCATAACCAGTTATATAAACTGAAAAGGAAAACTGAATGAAATATATTTAATACAAATTAAAGATGTAATGAATGATTAGAATGAGGCTTATTTAGTAAAAGCTAATATTTTCTATCGAATTGTTACATTGTGAACGCGCAACAGTCTGACTGGCGTCTTGTCTCTCGAGTCTCGATTAGGAGAAAGTATTTTTTAAGACATGGGGTTATCAGTTGACAAAGACTACCGATATTGCAACTTAATCATATTTGTTCGTGTAAACGATTAGCATTTTATGGTTTAGACGATGAATTGAACATTGAAAAATAAAATACAAAATTCGTATTGAGCCAACAAATAGGATCTAGTTGCAACATTGATCGTCAAGCATTTCTCAAGTCGTCCAACATCCTCAAACTAACTGGACGCAAAACACGTGACTGCGCCTTGTTTTAGTGATAACCGAAGATTAGTTATCATCAACGATGCGTTCCATACCAGTATCGTACATGGATACTGGCGGATCCACATATCAACAACCATACAACATTATTTTTTATGCATCCAAGTTAAAAGGCATTTCAATTCCTTATTCCCTTTCTCAATTCCTCCACTTCTCTAATTCATCAGACCTTCCTTCGCCGCCATGGAGGAGTTATGAAATTATAGGGAGAGTAGGTTGGGTTGGGTGCTGAGTGAGGAAATTATAGTCAACTGATAAACGACGGTATTTATAGACGGCCAATAGATGAGTGATGGTAGCATCGGGTAAAATGACGTGACTCAGTTACCTCCAAGTCGGGTATGGTTCGATTTCTGATGAGGCAGCATTTCACCTGCCTCAAGTCAACTGAAAACTTGTTATCAATAAAAGTTATAAGTCCCGAAACCTCTGCTATGGTCATTTGACTCACTTTGAAAAACATTTCTTATCATCTGATGAGTTGCACACATCCATCCAGGAGGCATTCATCTTAACATGTACATACAAACATACATACATACATACATACATACATACATATATGTAGCATGTCTCACTCAGACAAAACGAACATGGTCTGATTTTTAAGGTAAAATAAGCCATCATAAAATCACGCCATAAACTTACCGGAGCGATACCTCCTTATCAGAGTTACTATCATCCGATGACAGGGCTTATTTTTTGCTAGTTTGAGGTAGATAGGAAGAGTATAAAAGGGAGCGCCATATCGATACTCACCTCATTCAGTGATTGAACAGTCTTCTTGTCATTCTTGTTAATACTAACAATCTTGTTGGTGTTTCCAATCAGATTCGTTTTGACTAGTGACCATTCCTAATGACACAACTTCTATTCATGAATGGTTCCATCATGCTCACGAAGTTTTACCAAACGTTTTTACCTGTTGAAGTCGATGTTCACTTTGGCTGAATGTCCACAAAACAACTGTTCACCAACTAAAATTGATCTGATTTCAGAATCATTAACGCAATGCTGACCAAACTGACATTATTGGCCGTGG
>OZ038444.1:12184509-12192009 GCA_964036265.1 Daptonema setosum | reverse complement strand
TATTTGCGCTATGTGCCACAACCACAACAGCAAAAACGACTAACCGTCCTTGCCATCGAGTCCCTGCTCTCCTGAACGTCCACCTTGACCAGGGTTGCCGGGATTACCAGGTAATCCAGGAGGTCCAGATGTTCCGCGATCGCCAGGTGGTCCGGGTGGTCCGGGCTCTCCCTTTTGGCCTCGGGTGCCTTCGCGACCATCGCCGCCATTCTCTCCTGGATTGCCGGGTTCGCCGTTGTTGCCGGGACTTCCGGGCGGGCCCTGAACAGGTTGAAGAGTTAAGAAATACGGTTTCAGATTTGTGGCTGATTACTGACGACCAAAACTATGGATAAATGATTTTTAAATTGAAGTTGGTCATTTACTGAATGACTGGGACACTGACCAACTCACCTTGAAGCCGGGGTTACCGGGACTACCGAGTTGTGCAGGTGGTCCCTTTGAGCCCCTGTTGCCGGCGGGTCCGGGATTGCCACGGGGACCGGGCTGGCCAGGTGGACCACGGGGGCATGAACGGCATCCGCGATCGGTGACGGTGACCGGGGGAGAAGTACCATCCAGACCGACGGATCCATCGTTACCACGCTCACCGGGACGACCATCGAGTCCGGGCTCTCCGGGTGGGCCGGGTGGGCCGGCGGGACAGAAGTTCTGAGAGTTACATTCTGAAAGTGGAGTAGATAGAAGTTCATGTGCATTAATTAAGAATCCGGTTCAGAAATAAATTATGTACTTTTGAGCAAATGAACTGAAAATCAGGAAATGGAGCGGTATACCAACGGCATTGTCCACCGATCTGACGGGTCTTCCTGATGGTGGGGAGCACGGTGTGACCCTTTCCCTCGCGGTGGTTTATCTGACGCCATACGTTCTGAATAAAGAAGAAATTAGACACACATCAAATACCAGAAAACATTTTTAATGTTTCCGTTTCTTCACTCCGGTAACCGACCCTTGGCAAAAAACACATTGCAGACAATGAAATTGCATGTCTACACTGGATGATGAAACTTACATTGGAGATGTCGTTGAAGTCCTGAATGTCCATGTACACACGAATGTTGATCTCGTTCACTTTGTTCCACAGGATGGGCATCCAAAGGGCACATGACAGCACGGAAACCAGAGACAGGCCGATTGACGAGTAGGCGGCCACACGGGCGGACATGATTGATTATTCTGCAGGTACAGACAGTGAACTGAATTGGTGACTGGATTGACTGAATACTGAACTGATGAACTTATAATGAGCTGAATGAGTGAATGCTTATTCAGTCAACAGAATGTCACTTTTATACTGAACTTCGGAAACTCCAACCGGATGTGGAACAACCCGAGGTCATGCTTCGCAGTCATAAGTGTCATTTTCAATTAAAACCGCCTTAAAAACATTACCGTATGCGATTTATCATTCATTGACAATGGGATTTACTTGAGCGCGCGTGCTTGTTTGTTTTGTTTTGCGGATGAAGAATGAAATTTTTGTTTAATCATGGAATTTTCCCTTACTTTGGGAAACTCGCAACCATTTTTACAACCATTGGAGTCTATATAAATCTGGTGAACAAGGTTACTTTTTGTCATCGGAGCACACATTGTTCATTGAGTTTACCATCCGCAGAAGTCAAAGTTAATTGTAATTACAGGAGATTCAGATGCAGTTCACAGTTACATAAGTGCCGTTCTTTTCAAAGTAAGTTGTTGTTGTTCGCTAAACTTGATGTTAACTAATCGTTCAGTAAATTATTCAATCTGACTGTGTGTCAGTACGTCAGCCAGTCCGCTGGTCAACCTCAATTACATTCATTTACACAACAAACAATGTGGCAACTACCCAATTTCACCTGAACCCATGCAGCTTGACTACTGGATCGACGAGTCGCCTTTTGCTTCGATTATCAGTGCTTGATTAATCAGGATACTGATTGTTTGTAGCCTCAAGACTTCACTTGCGTGCATGCATGTAACTAGTTTTTCATTTTGTTATGCATTGACTACTCTTTCACTAGTATTGTTAATTGTATCATTGTTCCTGTCTCACTTATATCACTGAAACTATTGTGTGCCAGTTGCTTAACGATACTGGTCTTAGAATGTAAGAATGTGACCAGGTTTCAAGGAAATAGGTGGAAGGACAATGAAAGTGAACAGCGAGTAACCTTTGAGGAAACTAACCTTTTGTCTTTAACTTTTTAACTAAAATTGCTCGAGAATGAAGGGAACCGTGTGTTCGCATTTCCTCGATGTCCTACGTTGATGACCTCAACCATCGAAATGAAGCTGAACCATCTGATCGTGGTTAGTCAACAGGCCCTACTAAACTTTTTTGTAGGACAAAAAGTCTAGGTCAACATTAATTTTACCAAACGTAGAACACATTCGATTATGAATTTCGAAAGCTTTCCGTTTATAAACTTAAGTGGAATTTTTTGTTCAATCTTGCCGCTGTTTGAGTATAAAAATTATGCTGATCAAAACCAAAATGCATTAGGCTATATATCTAAGCTAATCAGCACACTTCTTCATTTGGCGACGAGAAGTTCTAAACAAGTTTAGAACGGTGGTTTCTCACTTTGCCAAAAAGTTCCGCGCGTTTTTTTGGATAAGCGCATAATCATACTCGCATTGTTAAAGATGGTGAGACTGTATACCTTTTTTGAATTGCAGATTTAATAAGACCATTACTTTTAATGAATTCAAAGTCAGCATTCCAAATGATTGATAAGTTTGTCCATGATGTGACACGTGCAGCTTTTTTTAGTTGCTCTTTTATTGCTCTTTTTTATCAGTGTTTGTATTGGATTTGCTTGTTCTGTGGTGTTAAAATTTTTACGTTTCAATGTTTTTCCATAAGTGTAATATCCTTATTTTTCACGGAAAGGACTACATACTTATGTTTATAACTAACCTTGTAATGCTAATTCTGAACTCTCCACAGGTTTATCTTATAAACACTGTGTGTTCTAATCTAATCAATCATTCTCATCAGAATTTTTTTTTCCTAATGAGCAGTTTTCCTGCTTGGTTTGTATGAAAAATTTCCCAGAAGATATACATTCCAACGGTTGATTCTGATCAACGTATAATTTTGCGATCTGGATAGAGACAAGACAATTGAAAAAGGTTTATACTGTACGAACTATATTTTTATTTGTTTGTTTGCAGCGGTCCGCTTGGTGAGCAACTGAAGGTAAAACGTGGAGAGATATGTAGAGTGAGTTAGGTTGATCGTGCAAAGCGAGGTGCTCTCATCCACTTCAGGTCACCAACAGATTACGATGCATTCAGGTTAGTATGTTCATGGTTGGTGGTAAAAAGTGTTTGTGTTTTTTCATTTAATTAACAGATTTTCGAACTTTTTCAATAAGTATTTTTTTTAAATAGTTGAAACAAAATGTTTGGTTTTTCAAAGAGTTCCAACGTTATATGATGGACTGTTGGTTATTATGAGTATGAAACGTCACGAGTATGAACCGTGGCAGTACGAAATGTTACGAGTCTATCTTCTTTTGAGTTTTCAGCAACTATGCCAGTCTCCAAACAAACCCAGCAGATATTGTTTGATTTAGCTATTACTTTATTGCGGTTTTACTTAGCACAAATGTGAAACTTAACTGATATTACGGTATGAAGACGAGATAATGATAAATAACAAGTTACGGTTATGTCAAATTAAAATAATTTACATGAAAACTGTTGTGGTAGACGGAAATGTTTTATACCAAAGGATTCATGTCCTTTAGTGGGGTTTTAACCAATGGACTCAAGAATGCAATTACTATATAGATCATTGTTGTTTGTTGTTTCGAATCGAATTCTGTAGTATGAAGACTGCTATGAACGACTGGCTTAAGCTCGCGCTTAACCACGAGCCGGGCAAGGACAGTACTGGGCATCTTCTCCAGGTGGGCCGTTGGGGCCGGGTCGGCCGGGTGGACCAGCTGGGCCGGGGGGTCCTGTTATATTTCCATGTGTTAAAAATATAACGAGAAATATTTAAAACTTTTCTGCATTAAAATTATTAACAACTGAAATTTGAAGTTCCAACCGTCGTTGCCAGCGGGTCCCTGCTCTCCTGGACGTCCACCTTGACCAGGGTTGCCAGGGTTGCCGGGGAATCCAGGAGATCCGGGTGCTCCACGTTCGCCTGCAGGTCCCTTGGGTCCAGCCTCTCCCTTGGTGCCTCGGGTGCCTTCGCGGCCATCTCCTCCCTTCTCGCCTTGTTTGCCGGGTTCGCCGTTGTTGCCGGGACCACCGGGTGGGCCCTGAAAGGAAAAAAAGCTCACTGACCGATAAAAAAATAAATTACATATCAAATTATTTTTATTGGTTGATTGTTTAAAGCGATAATAGAAATTGATTTACTGATCTGCTCACCTTGAAACCGGGGTTGCCGGGCTGACCGGGCTGTCCAGGTGAGCCGGGTGGGGCCTTGGGGCCGGCGGGTCCGGGGTTTCCGCGGGGACCGGGCTGGCCAGGCGGGCCACGGGGGCACGAACGGCATCCATTGGCGGTGACGGTGACCGGGGGTGAAGTACCATCCAGACCGACGGATCCATCGTTACCACGCTCACCGGGACGACCATCGAGTCCGGGCTCTCCGGCTGGGCCGGGTGGGCCGGCGGGACAGGCGTTCTGGGCGTTACATTCTGCAAGTGCATTTCAGAATCGGTTTCCAAACTCATGTAGAGGCACTCATCGTGGGTATAAGTTCAGGTGCATTGGAATTGAAAGTGAAACAACCGCCAAGTGAACCAACGGCATTGTCCACCGGCCTGACGGGTCTTCCTGATGGTGGGGAGCACGATCTGGCCCTTGCCTTCGCGGTGGTGCATCTGACGCCATACGTTCTGAAGAAAGAGATATTGAATAAGACACATATCACGTAATGGTCTTTGATGTTCATCTCATGAGGTTACGGTTTGACGAACCTAGTAAGCTGAAGTTAGTGAGCGTCTATGTACCCGTCATGCAGTGAGTATTGGATCAGGATAACTGGTATGGACCTGCAGAATGGGGGCAAGACGGACACGCAAGCACTACTAGCACTACTTCTATTCACTTAGAACTAGTAAGCAACACGGCACTAGTCTAGAAAGCTATCCGGCAGGAACTTTGTACTATAGGATGCACAAGACTACAATGCGACTATTCTACGAGTTTCAGACAGATTTGGTGTTTTAATGGATTTTACTCAATCAAATCAGGATCACTGGAATCACGTGGGGAAGTCATTTAAATGAGAAAAAATTTTGAGCAATTGAAAACTTCTTGATTTTGGACCCGGAGTTCAGTTGTCCAACAGTGGATCATTGAAGAGCAATTCATAGCAGTAGTAAATGTAGAGACACAAGGCGAACGAGATGGCATAACAACACTGGATAATGAAACTTGCATTGGAGATTTCGTTGAAGTCCTGGATGTCCATGGACACCTGCATGTTGATCTGGGCTACTTTGTTCCAGAGGATGGGCACCCAAAGGGCACATGACAGCACGGCCAGCAGGGACAGACCGATTGCCGAGTAGGCGGCCACACGAGCGGACATGATTGATTATTCTGTAATCAGATGGCAAAGTAAAGATGGGTAAAAACTTGGGAGGTTGATCGTAAAAAAATTGTATTGTGGGAATTTTTTTGTATGATTTCAGAAAAAGCATTTGGTTGACCAATTGTTCTTAATGAAAAGAAACCAAAATTGCTTGTCAAACAGTTTGATTGAAATGCTTACACTAGAAGTCAATGTGACTGAATGCTGAACTGAAAGAAACAATGAGAAGAAGAAGTGAATGCCTCTATCATCAGTGGAATGTCGTCTTTATACTGAATGTCGGTGAATTGAAGCGAATACGGCGGCATCCCGAGGTCGTGCTTCGTAGTCATCAATGTCATTGTCAATCAACATGACTGTAAAACATTACGGTTATCGAATTATCAGTCACTGACATTGGGATTTGCTTGGATGCGCGTGCTGGTTGTTTAGCGGATTATTCGGAAAACGAAGTGAGGGAATCATGAAGTTTTACTATTGCTGCGGGAGAAACTTCTTGTTCATAGAAGCTCGGGTATAATGACCGTAAATGGTTAATTCTCCTTCTGGGAGGGAATAATTCATTCATTGAGATCGTTCATCCGCCCGAATTAAAGAATGATGTGTAATTACGAAGTGATTCATGTGCAATTCACAGTTAACTGCCGTTCGTTTCGGCAATCAATGTGATTCGCTTTAATGAGTTTCATGATTGTTTCAATAATCAGCCTAATTGTTTGCCGTTTGTCGCCATTTTAGTACCTTATTTACACATTTCGTTAATTAAATCGGTTCAATTACGTTTTATCGTTTTTTCGTTATTAAAGCATTGTATCATTGCAATCTCGTGTTTATTCTAGTTCATGTCATAATTATTTCCATACGTGATTCACATAAATACTACCACCCTCTTGAAACAGGTCACATTTCAACCCGATTCACTGTGATCAAGTCATTAAATTTGCCTCCCTCGCTTTTAATTTCGTCACTGTTGGCTGCATTCGATAAGCATATTCGCTGCCTCGCCCCTTCCTCTACCCTGCACTCAGGCAATACTTGCTTATTAGCGTATTACAGTGTACGCGCATGCTAACGCGTGTGGAAAACCACATTCACCAAAATTTATAATAAAAGTGTTATTTTTGTTGTTTTGAGAAAAACTAGTATTATACGTTCAGTATCATGTAGAGCAACTGACGAAGTCGTATGAAAATTTCAGGTTTACGACTATCCCTTTCACTACACCTAACCTGCTAACTTACTCCTCCGCTACACACACGCAAACACGCTGTTAAATTAAAGCTTCACATCACGCTGTGTAATTTTTTGATGGTCATGTTGTTTTTGCGATTGTCTTGTAAAATGGTAGGAGTCTGCCAAGCGTGTTAATTTATGCATGACATAGCCTGGAGTGTTTTGCATTTGTGCTACGCTTGGAAAGTAAATGTTGGTTGAGTGAGTGTGTGAAAGTGCAGGTTTGGTTACGAGTACACAGACTGTGAACATTTTACAATACATAATGTAAAATTATAGCTGTTCACTTCGACAATCTAATTTGAAACCGAGCATAAAATGAAAGAAATTTTTCATTTACCTTGTGAAAATGAGTAAAACTTTAAATGAGGTAATTCTAAATGTTATTTGGAAGTACACTTGAAAATTTTTACTGAGATAATTCTTTTAAATCGAAAGTGCTGACGAAAATGCATGTTTCTGTGAAAACGAAATTTTTAGAAGAATAATGTAGACTGCAGATATTGGATTCAAATCATTTAGAATGAGTAATTTGTTGTAATTCTGCCACAATGGATCATTATGTTTTGGTTGAGTAGCTCTGCAATTTTCGTTGGTTGTCGTTGGAGTTTTTGGTTTAACCGCGAGCGGGACAAGGACAGTACTGGGCGTCCTCGCCGGGTGGGCCCTGCAATACAAAAAGATTTTCAATATTTAACTTAACTTGGCCAGCTAGA
>OZ038444.1:12069509-12179509 GCA_964036265.1 Daptonema setosum | reverse complement strand
ATTTCACATTAGAAGTGGGCGGATGGGAGAAATAATAAATAGGGCGTATTTCCTGACAGCGTGAGAAAATGACTAATTAAATTCTGTTTCAAGAATGATATGAGAATGATTTCACTAAACACATGCTTGGAATAGTACAGACCAACAAACATTTACTAATGAACTTCTGCCGCCGTTGAGTGACATGATTTGGCGATGACATGATACGAGTGGAAGTATTGAACTGGATGGTACACTTGTATGTAGTCACATGTCAACATAAACTAAACGAAATTAGATCAAAATGTCAGCAATACGAAACGATTTTTTAATCCGATTTTTTCCTGGACGACCGAAAAGTGGGGAATTGAAGTGTGATATTGGGGATGATTGGGTATAGGGAACAGTATATATGGAACGTTCTGATGCTGAGTTGAACACAACTTCCCAGAGTTCAGCTTTCTACTCTTCTTTCAGTGTTTCGCTCTTATGAGTAAAGTAAGGGAATAAATTTCAAGCTGAGCTCCCTTTGATTTACATGGTTTAGATTTTTCTGAATATTAAAAGTCTGTTCATAGTCCGAGTAAACCAAAAAAAATTTATTTGCTTCTATGAAGGAGATTCGGTAAAAACCGTCCGGCAGAGGTACACAATTTTTGTGTGACCTGCTTCCCAAAATCTCGTCTTCAGCATACATAATATAAAACTGTCACAAATGAGGACTGTTTACAAAAAAACTAAAAAAACGTTCCCAATTTCCTTTTCCCATCATGATCGATCACATTTGATTGTTCTGTTAACTATCAAGCATGGCGTTGCACCAGAATCTATTCAAGTCGTTAATCGAAAGCACTTTTTGAATTAGATAAGAAATAATCAGAATGGTGGTGCTTTGCAGTCACACACCATTACAGGATAAAAAAATGTTAAACCTCTATAGCGATGACAGTCAACATTTCCATTTGATTTCTAGCTAATGAATCGCCTACATATTAGGTTGTTACTGAAGTGGTTATTATTTACATGGTTGTTATATTTTATTCAGTTACTATTGATGTGCGCTCATTAACATACGAACGCTCATCAACCAATGTCCATATAGCCTCAAGTGAAAACGATATCGAGCGTGGCCAGATTAGAGTTCTAGTATAAATGACAGTATAAGTCATCACCAGAATTATTGAAACTGTTTTCATCATGAATCTTGTAATCTTCTTCGGTTCATACCCGAGCATCGTTTTCATGCCCAAACCCAAACGGTATGAGTCGAATGGGCAATTATGATTTAATCGCTGAGTAATATTCTTGGGCATGATGCTAAAAAAACCAAAGACCACCCATTAAACTTAAGAAAAAAGTAGCGAACGTAACTCTGTGAAACATTTTGTGGAAACTTCGAAACTCGTAAACAGATATCCATCTTATTGTGTCAGTTATCACTCTATCTGACTTTCCAGATACCCCAACTTTGAACAATCATGTCGGCCCGAGTAGCGGCGTACAGCGCCATCGGATTCAGTCTGCTGGCTGTGTTGGCCTGTGCCATGTGGATCCCGATCCTGTACTCAAAGATCGGTGAGATCCAGACCAAACTCGCCGTCGACATGGACGAATTCAACGGACTCTCCAACGTGAGTCATTCTGGATAAGATTTACCGAACTATGGACTATTTTTATACCCGTTACACTACATAAACGAATATGAATTGAAATTTTTTGACAGCCAAAGAAGGATTTTTATATTTGTGGTAAGATTTCAACCTACGACCAAGTTTACTTTTGGTATTTATCTTACAAATGCACCAAATTATGTAGTATAATATTTACTTGAATAGTTGGTTTTCAACTGTTCAGCGCGTGTGGAACGAGATCCACCACAAGCAGACAGCCTCGGGCATGGTGCTGGCCGTACCCACCATCAGCCGTCAGAAGCGACAGTTCGGCGGACAATGCCGTTCGTTACCCATTATTCACTTACCAACTTTTTTATTACCAGTTTTCCAAACTTTCAAATAATAATTTTCTTTTCAGTTATTCAAATTCAAATATTTTTTTAGTTTTCAAACTGTTTAACTTCATGTATTTTTCCACTGCAGAATGTAACGCCCAGAACACGTGTCCTCCCGGTCCCGCTGGTCAGCCCGGAGACGCCGGAACCGACGGTCTTCCCGGTTCACCAGGTGCCCCCGGTGCCCAGGGTCTGGATGGTACCATGCCTCCAGTCACCATGTCAGCCAACGGATGTCGTGCCTGCCCCCGTGGAAATCCTGGACAGCCTGGCCCACGTGGCAACCCCGGAAGCGCTGTTCGTTCACTCACTCACTCACTCACTCACTCACTCACTCACTCACTCACTCACTCACTCACTCACTCACTCACTCACTCACTCACTCACTCACTCACTCACTCACTCACTCACTCACTCACTCACTCACTCACTCACTCACTCACTCACTCACTCACTCACTCACTCACTCACTCACTCACTCACTCACTCACTCACTCACTCACTCACTCACTCACTCACTCACTCACTCACTCACTCACTCACTCACTCACTCACTCACTCACTCACTCACTCACTCACTCACTCACTCACTCACTCACTCACTCACTCACCATCTCACTCACTCACTCACTCACTCACTCACTCACTCACTCACTCACTCACTCACTCACTCACTCACTCACTCACTCACTCACTCACTCACTCACTCACTCACTAAATCACTTACTCACTCACTCACTCACTCACGCTAACAGGGACAACCCGGAAACCGTGGTAGCCCCGGAGGCAGTGGCAACCCTGGAGGCCCCGGACCTCGCGGACCACCCGGCGGTGCCGGCCAACCTGGAGCACTTGGACAACCCGGACAACCTGGTTTGTCTTATTCCCTCACTCACTCACTCACTCACTCACTCACTCACTCACTCACTCACTCACTCACTCACTCACTCACTCACTCACTCACTCACTCACTCACTCACTCACTCACTCACTCACTCACTCACTCACTCACTCACTCACTCACTCACTCACTCTTTCACTCACTCACTCACTCACTCACTCACTCACTCACTCACTCACTCACTCACTCACTCACTCACTCACTCACTCACTCACTCACTCACTCACTCACTCACTCACTCACTCACTCATCCACTCACTCATTTACTCTCTCACTCAATCAGTCACCCACTCACTCACTCTAACACACAATCACACACACACACACACACACACACACACACACACACACACACACACACACACACACACACACACACACACACACACACACACACACACACACACACACACACACACACACACACACACACACACACACTGATTGCAGGTCCCCCCGGAAACGACGGTACCACGGGAACCAAGGGAAACGCCGGACCACCCGGAGCCAACGGAGAGCGCGGACCCAAAGGCCCACCCGGCGGTCCCGGAAACCCCGGAGGACAGGGACAACCCGGACGTCCCGGCCCACCTGGCGAGCCTGGTCGCGACGGAGGAGCTGGACAGCCTGGCAGACCCGGACCTCCTGGACAAAACGTTGGTGTTTCTTAGAACATGAACATTAGAAGCTCAAGTTCAATTAGTCATTGTCTGTATTTGAAGTTGGATTGCGTGCGTGAACGTGCGAAGAGTGGGTTATATCCCATATAAATTCTTAGGATATATTCTTAGGATATTTTAGACATGATTGTTTCAGTTTGACACCATACCGGAAGCTGATACCTTTTAATCAATCAATTATAATCAATTATCTCTTAATCAATATTTTATGTTATTGAATAGAAAAAATACATGCAGTATTTCACTAACTTTGTTTATTGTTGCAGGGCCCACCCGGCGAGGATGCCCAGTACTGTCCCTGCCCTGCTCGCGGTTAAACGTAACAGTGACTTGCTCCAAGAAATCATCATCTGTTTCGTCATGATACACGTTACATCTGCAAACAAACAACGTGATTTAACTCTCAGTTTACGGTAAAAACCCCAATTTCCCACACAACATTAAAACGATCTATTTAAAATTCTTTGATTGGCTTTTAGTCGCTTTTAAAAAACAAACACTTATATTATCTTGTCTGATTATCTTTATCTGTAACTGTAAATATAGTGAAATGAAAAGCTAGCAGATTATTGCTGTTATGTTGCAGGTAATTTGAAAAGAATACTGAGCAGTCAACAAGATGAGATCAGATAAACTACAACAAACTTAGACCATAATACTAACGAACAGTGGAAACATGTGGCAGCATAACACTCGAAGAATAGTTATGATTACTTATCTGTCTCAAATCCAGGGACTAATTCGGCAAACTGTAAATGAGAACAGTAATACTACATAGCTATTTTCTTGCTTCTTTTATAAATTCATTCTACAATGCGCATTCTACGTTAGTTTACTTCCTTATACCAATATGTACTACGACGAAGAAACACCATTAAACTCCAAAGAACAACAGTAAGTTATCACACCCTTTCTTAATTCAACACCATATTTTCAATCACCACTGTCCCATCAACTGGCAAATTATTAATACTTCTTCTACTGATAATATTAAATTTCGAGTACGTAATGTATGTTTCACAAAAAAATTGAGATACACGATAAGACGAAGTTCACTCAAAGAAAACTACATACTGCAGTTTCCCGATTCCCGGGAGAGTTCTCATTCATAGTCAATCACTCACTTACCCAGTCCGTCAGTCAGTCATTCAATCACTCACTCACCAGTCAGTCAGTCAGTCAATCACTCACTCACCAGTCAGTCAGTCAATCACTCACTCACCCAGTCAGTCAGTCAGTCATAGTCCATCACTCACTGACGATTAGATGAAGTTCACTCAAAGAAAACTTCATAGTTTCCCGATTCCCGGGAGAGTTCTCACCCATCAACGAAATAATCCATTCAGTCAGTCAGTCAGTCAGTCAGTCAGTCAGTCAGTCAGTCAGTCAGTCAGTCAGTCAGTCAGTCAGTCAGTCAGTCAGTCAGTCAGTCAGTCAGTCAGTCAGTCAATCACTCACTCACCCTGTCAGTCAGTCAATCATAGTCAATCACTCACTCACCCAGTCAGTCAGTCAGTCATAGTGAATCACTGACCCAGTCAGTCAGTCAGTCAGTCAGTCATGGTAACCCCCCCCATCACTCGGTCAGTCAGTGACTATCAAATCACCGATCCAGTCCACTTATCATTTCATTTCCATTAGACAAATCTTTGGCAAGTTGTGTGACCCCTATAAGCAGTTAATTTTACAAACAATCGAAAAAAATCAATAAAAAATTTTTTATTATGTAAAATTTTTATCGGTCAAGAAATTTAACAAAAAGGCACTGAAAAAGCAAAGCATCACATGAAATAAACAGTACAGAATGTAACCAAAAAAAATAAAACCGACCCGCTTGAAATTCTGAACTCTCTTGGGTACTGGGTACCTCCAATATCCCAATACTGTTCCCAGCACCGATGTGCCGCTTTCACGACTGCATAACGTGTGTCCATGGGTGTTGCACCCTTTTATGCAGTTATAAATAGTCTTGACAGGCCCATACTTTCGAAACTCCTCGCATATAAGCGCACTTTCAAATCATCCTAAAGTCCGAACACCAAAGGGATAAGGCTTGGCAACCTAGCAGGTCAGAGAAGTTGTCCTTTTCTGGTGCACCTTTAATGGTCTCATAGACCGGATCTCGGGTTCATGCTGGCATAATGAGACTGAGCACAGTACAGTTGAAACAACAAGTCACATTCCCAAACTTCTTGGACCTGAGCAAGACGAGGCAATAGCCCATAATACAAGAGAGGCAGGATGGTTTTCCGGCTCATATTTTCAGCATCATTCGAGATTAGCTCAATTAGATCTTTACTGGTTCCTGTATCGGCAGAAAAACTTATGTGGCCTGTCAGGTCGTCAGACTTGACCGTCTAGGCTTCTCCCTGTGGATTAATTAAAAGAAAAAACGCGTATATGATGAAATTTTAAAAAAATTCGCTAGTTTTGTCTCTTTAGATTTGTGCGATTCCCATGGACTTACCCCTGGTCACTGGGATCTTGGAGTTGGAGGTACCCGAGTCAAAAATTGAGCGTGTCGGTATCATTTTTTCTGTTGAACTCTATGCGGTTATAATTTTTGTGCAGGACACCCTGTACAGAAGGCTATCATTCACTTTGGCGCAACGGAGCGTTACACGCTTCGTAACAGCGAAATGCCTGCGGTGCAACGTTAAGGCGTAGCACTATTTGGTGTTGCGCGTATAATGAGCGTTTATGTTGGTCAGTTTTTACCTATTTTCTGGGCTGGCAGGTATTTCCATGTGCACCTGAATTGGTTACACATTACAAGTGGGGGCGGATGAATTGACCGATAGGGGTATTTACTAACAGAGTGGGAAAGTGAAACCTGTTTTTTTACTGATATAACAATGATTTTAATGAACATGCGGTGGAAACAGGTACAGACAACCAAATGTTTGCTGACTAATTTCTCCCGCTATTGAGTGAGTGACATGATTTGGAGATGACATGATACGAGCATTTACGCGTCAACACAAACGAAACGAAATTAGATCAAAATGACGGCTATACACGACGTTTTTCAATCTGATTTTTCACCTGAACAACTGAAAAGTGGGGAATTGAAGTGTGAACATGGGAATGGTTGGGGAATGGTGACCAGTATATATGGGACGTTCTGATGCTGAGTTGAACACAGGTTCCCATCGTTCAGCTTTCTTCATTGCTTTTACTGTTGCAGTATTCTGAGTAACTTGGATGAAATTTTATGTAAACTTTTGAAAGATAAACTGGGCTCATTTTGGTTCACATGGTTTAGATTTCTCTGAATATTATGGTCTGTTCATAGACCTAGTGAACCAAAAGTATTCTCATTGCCATTGAATAAAACCAGTGAAAATCTTGATGAAGAGTGTAAGCTTCTTAAAAAGCCAAAAGCTTATGTCACTACTCTAATGGTAGAGTTGTGAAAAAACCAAAGCCCTTATGCACTCATAGAAGAGTCATATTCTTGAGCAGCTTTCAAATTATGCCACTCATAACACGTAACCGTGTTGAACCTAAAACTTCGAACATAATTTCGTAAAGAGATTTCCATTCATCCAACTTTCCAGATACCCCAACTTTGAACAACCATGTCGGCCCGAGTAGCGGCGTACAGCGCCATCGGATTCAGTCTGCTGGCTGTGTTGGCCTGTGCCATGTGGATCCCGATCCTGTACTCAAAGATCGGTGAGATCCAGACCAAACTCGCCGGCGACATGGACGAATTCAACGGACTCTCCAACGTGAGTCATTCTGGATAAGATTTCTATGAAAATAATATGGTTGAAGTCACACATAGTGTTGTATGTCTAGCATTTCAACGTACTGTCTGAATTAAGACTCCTTTAATAGTCCATCAACCGACACAACGTGATTCATAAGGATCAGCTTTACTGTACTGTGGAATATTTCTTCATCCATTACATTTTATGAAAAACCATGGAACAAATTTTTTGAACCAGTCAAGAGATTTTTTTTATTCGTTCAAGATTTCAACCTACGACTAAGTTCTTTTTTCCTTTTTTACTATCTTACAAATGCACCAACCAATGTAGTTCAAGCTCAAGCAGTTATTTCCATATGAAAAACTGAGCCTCACTGTTTTGGAAGGTAATCAGTCAATCAACCAATGAATTGAATGATTCACTCTTCAGCGCGTGTGGAACGAGATCCACCACAAGCAGACAGCCTCGGGCATGGTGCTGGCCGTACCCACCATCAGCCGTCAGAAGCGACAGTTCGGCGGACAATGCCGTTTGTTATGCATCACTCAATTACAAATTTTTCAGTAAAAAAATCGTTTTTTTCTCAATTAGCATTCCAATTTTTTTTTCAATTTTTGCTTTATTCAAGGATATTTTTCAACATCATTGCTTCCCACTGCAGAATGTAACGCCCAGAACACATGTCCTCCCGGTCCCGCTGGTCAGCCCGGAGACGCCGGAGCTGACGGTCTTCCCGGTGCACCAGGTGCCCCCGGTAGTCAAGGTCTGGATGGTACAATGCCTCCAGTCACCATGTCAGCCAATGGATGTCGTGCCTGCCCCCGTGGAAACCCTGGACAGCCCGGCCCCCGTGGCAACCCCGGAAGCGCTGTTCGTTTACTCACTCACTCACTCACTCACTCACTCACTCACTCACTCACTCACTCACTCACTCACTCACTCACTCACTCACTCACTCACTCACTCACTCACTCACTCACTCACTCACTCACTCACTCACTCACTCACTCACTCACTCACTCACTCACTCACTCACTCACTCACTCACGCTAACAGGGACAACCCGGAAACCGTGGTAGTCCCGGAGGCAGTGGCAACCCTGGTGGCCCTGGACCTCGTGGCCCACCCGGCGGTGCTGGCCAACCTGGAGCCCCTGGAGAACCCGGACAGCCTGGTTCGACTCACTCACTCTCTCACTCATTCACTCACTCACTCACTCACTCATCCACTCACTCATTTACTCTCTCACTCAATCAGTCACCCACTCTCTCACTCTAACACACAATCACACACACAAACACACACACTGATTGCAGGTCCCCCCGGAAACGATGGTACCACCGGAACCAAGGGAAACGCTGGACCACCCGGAGCCAACGGAGAGCGCGGACCCAAAGGCCCACCCGGCGGACCCGGAAACCCCGGAGGTCAGGGACAACCCGGACGTCCCGGCCCACCTGGAGAGCCTGGTCGCGATGGAGGAGCTGGACAGCCTGGCAGACCCGGACCTCCTGGACAAAACGTTGGTAAAAAAATTAAGATTGGGGAAAAAGTCCGTGAGTTCAGACTTGATTGTTCGAGTTAAACTTATCACGAAAGCCGTTTTAAAAGTAATGCAATTTCTAATACTCTACGTAGAAAAATGAATGTAACATTCACTGATCTTTTTGTATTACAGGGCCCACCCGGCGAGGATGCCCAGTACTGTCCTTGTCCTGCTCGCGGTTAAACGTAACAGTGACTTGCTCCAAGAAATTATCATCTATTTCGTCATGATACACGTTACATCTCCAAACGAACAAAGTGATTTAATTCTCAGTTTTTGGTAAAAACCCCAATTTCCCAGCATGACATTAAAACTATATGTTTTCTTATATGCCAGTTTTTTGTGACTCGTATGTAAATACTTAAACAGTCACGTACGATTATCTATATCTGTATTTTAACTGTAAATCTGTCTATTGTAATGAAATGCTAGCAGAATATTGTTGATGTGTTGAGCGCAAATACTGAACAATCAAGATGAGTTATTTTCTCAACTAAAAGGCTAACGAACAGTTGAAATATGAGTGTGCATAACACATAAGAGAATACTTTCAGTAACTGTACCAAATCAAAGGATTTATTTAGCAAATTATAGATGAAAAAGTACAGGGTGTCCCACTTAAAAGTTCCGGTGAGAATATGCTCTAATTTTTTATAGGATTGACTTATTTTGAAAATTTTTGCGCCAGTTTGTAGAAAATTCTTGAATATTTTGTTTGACGTTTAAAATTTTGAAAAAGCTGTATCACAGCAAATTTAAGGGCCAAATTTCATAACCTCCTTATTTTTCCATTTTTCGCACAAGTATTTCACTGATTTCGCTGCTACTGTTGTATACTAAGACAACACTATTGCAAATAGAAGTTGATGTTTATAAGTAAAAACTAATTTTTGATTGAAGAAAATCCCAAGGCACATAAAATGTATCATAATCCAGGCTTCGAGTCGGACTCAGCGTTACTTCATTCCACGCACACAGGAAAAACAGTTCCTACCTTATAATATGGGTGCCTATATTGCTAAATAGTGATTCAAAATTACAAAGAAACTCAAAACTGCTTTATTTTAACCGTCCATACTCAATCGATCGAATCACATTGGTTGTCGACATTTTCGTTGAGTGGCTCAGGTTTGAACGACGCGCCCCCAAACCTAATGTTTCATTTTGTGCACTAGCCTGACTGTTGTCACCATGCCTGTCATATTCTTGTGTGGCAAGTAAAAACGCTTATGTTTATTTGTTGAAAAGTAATTACACTTTTTTAGTTTGATTATTGCGTAGATGAAACATGAGATGCTGAATATTCTGCGCCAACGACCATGTCAAAATGCGAAAATGAGGAGGTTTTGAAATTTTTCCCTTAAATTTGCTGTATTACAGCCTTTTCAAAATTTTAAACGTCAAACAAAATATTCACGAATTGTCTACAAAATGGCGCAAAATTTTTCTAAATAAGTCAATTCTATCGAAAATGAGAGAACATTCTCACCGGAACTTTTAAGTGGGACACCCTGTACTATGAACTGCATTTTCAAGGTCTGTTTTGTGGATAGAAGTATTCTAAAGAAGTGGTAGTCTACATACTTCCTTTTCGTGGTTACCCATACTTTGGCACATAAACACCAATATGTAAACTCCATTGAAATTATTACACCCCTTTTTTACTTCAAAGCAATACATTCAATCATCACTGACCCATCAACTGACAATTTACTAAACTTCTTCTACTGATCCGTTCACAAACTCAATTTCTCCTAATGAAACTCAACTGGTGAACCGATCCCCTGAACAATATTACTTCGATAATTTGGCTACAGAACGCTATTATTATCCTACAATTTCGACATTTACGAACTCAATTCTGAAACGACATCTCAGCGTGAACGGTATAACAGATACAACATTTCTTTTTCACAAAATATTACAGTCATCCCTGAATACAGATACAATGAAACGTTTTTTCGGATTTGGAAACAGTTAGTTCAACGACAACGGTTGTTGTTGTTGTTGTTGTTGTTGTTGTTGTTGTTGTTGTTGTTGTTGTTGTTGTTGTTGTTGTTGTTGTTGTTGTTGTTGTTGTTGTTGTTGTTGTTGTAACTTTTTTAATTTGTAGGACAGCCGAATGTTTCCGACACGCAAGAAAATGGTCAGATCGGTGACCAAGAAGAATCAGATAACGATGATGAATCCCTAGTGCCCCAAGAAAATGTTGGCTACCTCAATCCACTCATTAACTCATTAACTTACTCACTCACTCACTCACTCACTCACTCACTCACTCACTCACTCACTCACTCACTCACTCACTCACTCACTCACTCACTCACTCACTCACTCACTCACTCACTCACTCACTCACTCACTCACTCACTCACTCACTCACTCACTCACTCACTCACTCACTCACTCACTCACTCACTCACTCACTCACTCACTCACTCACTCACTCACTCACTCACTCACTCACTCACTCACTCACTCACTCACTCACTCACTCACTCACTCACTCACTCACTCACTCACTCACTCACTCACTCACTCACTCACTCACTCACTTCTTCACTCACTCACTCACTCACTCACTTATTCACTTATTCATTCACTTATTCATTCAGCCTCTAGTGGCACAGATGAACAAATTTCGCCGTAGAATAACCTTCTTTGTCCGTCCAAAGAAAAAAGACAAAACACAACAACCAATGCAACAAACCGATGCTGCAAAACAACAACAAGAACGACAACCGCAGCAACAAAAACAACAACAACAACAACAACAACAAATTCCAAAAGCACTAAGTCCACCAAAAACAGAACCTCCGGTAATTAGATGACCAAACAGCTAGACTGACTGACTGACTGACTGACTGACTGACTGACTGACTGACTGACTGACTGACTGACTGACTGACTGAATTACTGACTGACTGACTGAATTACTGACTGACTGACTGACTGACTGACTGACTGACTGACAGACTGACTGACTGACTGACTGACTGACTGACTGACTGACTGACTGACTGACTGACTGACTGACTGACTGACTGACTGACTGACTGACTGACTGACTGACTGACTGACTGACTGACTGACTGACTGACTGACTCAGTGACTCACTGACGTAATCACTGACTGACTCACTGACTGACTGACTGACTGACTGACTTACTGACTGACTGACTGACTGACTGACTGACTGACTGACTGACTGACTGACTGACTGACTGACTGACTGACTGACTGACTCAGTGACTCACTGACGTAATCACTGACTGACTCACTGACTGACTGACTGACTGACTGACTGACTGACTGACTGACTGACTGACTGACTGACTGACTGACTGACTGACTGACTGACTGACTGACTGACTGACTGACTGACTGACTGAATGACTGACTGACTGACTAACTGACTGACTGACTGACTGATTGACTGACTGAATGACTTACTGACTGACTTACTGACTGACTCACTGACAGATGGACTGACGGACTGTATTACAGAAAAGAACGCCCGCATTTAAACGTATGCCTCCACCACTAAATGTTACCCACTTTCTAGAGCAAACACTGGACAAACGATATCATGAACTGCAGGTTGTTTTTGTTGTTGTTGTTGTAGCCCGAATAATGTTATTATAAATGATGCAGGCTGAATTCACAAACGTGGTTCTGCCCTGTCTGCCTAACGATGCCACCTACATTGCTTCATTTGCCAACGTAATGAAGAATCGTGACCCCGAAATTCCCTGCATGGATCAAACACGGGTTGTGCTGAAGCAGAGAAGTGCCATGGAGAACGAGATCATCGTACAGAAACACAACTACATTCATGCCAATTGGGTGCAGGTGCTGACTGACTGACTGACTGCCTGACGCAGAATTACAAAAGCTACCCTTTTTCTCTTTTGTATATTTTTTCCTCTCTAAGTCAATTCAGACTTAGGCATTGGCTTTTTTACATGCCTATGTATCAGGCTTAGGCTTAGAAATAACTTTCTGGTATGTATTTGTTTTTGGCCAAAAAGACGGGTCGAAATACTTCTAAATCTAGATGAAAAGAGGGTAGGGTTGGGAAATTACCTAGCAGAATCTCCATAGCCTACCCTCTTTATTATTTTTCTGTTCAACTTCAATCCATTCGATTAAGGCTCCGGCTTAGGCTTAGTTCCAAGCTTGGAATTTAGGCTTAGGTTTAGGAATGAACTTTGGCTCCGTATTAGGCTTAGGCTTTGGCATATGACCAATTTGAAAAACTTGAAGATTAAAAAAGGAAAATCTGCCTGACTGACTGACTGACTGACTGACTGACTGACTGCCTGACTGACTGACTGACTGACTGACTGACTGACTGACTGACTGACTGACTGACTGACTGACTGACTGACTGACTGACTGACTGACTGACTGACTGACTGACTGACTGACTGACTGACTGACTGACTGACTGACTGACTGACTGACTTTGCAGACTGGCCTGCCACCGAAATTGGGGGGCACCCGTTACATCTGCACGCAGGCACCCATGCAAGAAACAGTGAGAGATTTTTGGGATATGGTCTGGCAGGTTGGACTTGGACATTACGTTCTGCTGACAGACCATCAAACTGGCTCACTGACTGAGTAACGGACTGATTGACTGACGAACTGACTGACTAACTAATTGACTGAGTGACTGATTGAATAACACACTGTCTGACTGAACAACTGTTTGTTTACTCAGGAGAACGTGCTCGTCATTCTAATGTTATGTGATCTGAGCAAATGCACCGAGTACTGGCCGCAAGTGGCACAGGAAACAAAACAGTGCGGAGACTTCACCGTAAACTGCACGGAGATCACCAGTCTTAAACTCGGCGATACAGCCATCAAGAAGAGCATATTGGAGGTTAGTAGTCCATAGTAAAACGATAAATCTTACTCACTCACTCACTCACTAGCTCACTCACTCACTCACTCACTCACTCACTCACTCACTCACTCACTCACTCACTCACTCACTCACTCACTCACTCACTCACTCACTCACTCACTCACTCACTCACTCACTCACTCACTCACTCACTCACTCACTCACTCACTCACTCACTCACTCACTCACTCACTCACTCACTCACTCACTCACTCACTCACTCACTCACTCACTCACTCACTCACTCACTCTTTCACTCACTCACTCACTCACTCACTCACTCACTCACTCACTCACTCACTCACTCACTCACTCACTCACTCACTCACTCTTTTACTCACCAGGTAACACTGACATCCTTTGCCCCGCGCACTGTCACCCATCTGATGTGGGACACTTGGCCAGAGAGGGTGGCACAGTCTGACTGGCAGGCTCTGATTGGGTGCATCGACTACGTCAACGAAGCCAGTGTTGGGGCACCTCCTGTTATACACTGCACTCACGGAATCGGCAGGACTGGTTAGTGAGTGAGTGAGTGAGTGAGTGAGTGAGTGAGTGAGTGAGTGAGTGAGTGAGTGAGTGAGTGAGTGAGTGAGTGAGTGAGTGAGTGAGTGAGTGAGTGAGTGAGTGAGTGAGTGAGTGAGTGAGTGAGTGAGTGAGTGAGTGAGTGAGTGAGTCTCTCTGACTCACTAAATTCATACCTAATTTTCGGCGTCTACTTGGCGCTGGACATGTGCCTGGTTATGCTTCGACATGGGGAGGAACTAGACGTCGTCAGTGTCGTGAAGAAAATACGGGGACAACGAATATTTTCGGTGGTGAACGCAAAACAGGTAGATTTTATTTCGGACCATTTGGTAACTGTCAAAGTGATGAATCGATAGTTTCGTTGTGCACGTTTCAAAATTGCAGAGGCTGAAATGTGTTGTTAAATTCTAACCCGGTTTCTTGCCAATCGGTTTGAACGAAAATTTACTAATGAAGTGGTTCGATGAACGGAAGTATACTGACATGACAGTTGCTTCCACGAAATACGTAGAACTTTATCTCAACGCCGCTACCAAACACTGAGATTTAGATTAAAAAGCTTCAGATTGAAAAGCTTCAGGTGGTCAATCACGGACCAACTAATAATAATGTTATAACTTGATTCTTACTACTTAATTTTATATTTCAGTACATTTGTATCTACAAGTGTTTACTCGAATACCTCAACTCGTTGTACGACTGCCCGTTAACGATCAGTGATGAGTACAAGCTGTTCATGCTCGAGTACCTGGTCGAACAGAAACCACGATCATCCTTACCCAAAGATCAACCCGTACCCACCAAAAATAATCAATAAACTTTTCTTCATCTGAAAAAATCATGAAAAGCTTCAAACTGACGAATTTTACTCCAGTTTTTTCTGTCGATTCAGATGTCCTCCACACAATCATGGAATGTTACATTGTTGCTTTCGACTTTAATTAATGAATCCATACATGTAGTATAAGTATGTAGTTTCGCAGAAAAATTTCGAACGATTGCAGGGAACGTTTTACTGAGCTATACTTTGTCTATCTGAATAGCAATACAATTTCTCGAATAAAAAGTTTACCGAAATCTTGCTGTGGCGGAATCGTATTTCTTGATTCTAAAATAATTTTTTGTCCACAATGACACGCATCATGTTCCGGTCTACACTTCACCCTCCCCCCCGCACCTTCCCCCACCTCCCTCGTTGTCAAAACGTTGCCTGAGAGCAACTTACCAATTATCGAAGTGTGTTACTGCTGGATTACGGTAGCCCGATCAGGTTGACCATCGGAAGGCTCTGTGATGTTACGTAAGTTATTCCACTTACCTGTTCCAAGCAGGATCAAGTGACATCAATGGTTCAGATCCTTTCAATAAGCTTTGCATCAAGTGTGACAAGCCCCATGCAGCCGGTGTATTCAACTTGTACACCTCACCCGGGTTATCGTCTATGCTATCTATGGAAGAAAAAACTGAGTTTTCGCCATAAAGAACACACACATGTTCTTCCTTTTTCTACATCCAGTCAATCGAGCGTCAAAACAGTCAGCAAAAAACGAAACGGTTGCGCTTGACGGCAGAGAAAGCATACGTTTCAGTTCCGGCGACAATAAAAATATTTATTTCGATCAACGTATGTACATACAGTATCATCAATCAACTTTTCTTTTCCGAAAAACACTTTAACCTCGCTCAGACGCGTTCGGCTCGGAGTTCGGACATATAGCAGAGAGGCATAATTATAATAAAAATTGATTCGTTTTGGTATGCATGGTGTCGATAAAAATTGTGGACAAAAAATTAATTGTACTTGTTCATGTACATTCACATTTTAAAACGCGTTGCCTGAGAAAACCTACAGCTTGTATGGAGAGTGTGGCCCAAATAACAAAAATTGAGATTTATGGTGTTTTGGGACCTACTATGGGAGTGTATCAAAACCCTATAGCCGTTTTGTTCAAATTCGCTTAAAACCGGAAAAATCCGGATTTTAAGATTTTTGCCAAAAATTTTATGTCAGCATGCGACGCACGCACTTCAAACGGCCGTACTGAACGATAGCGTTGGCCTACTCTAATGGGAGTATGATATTCTGAAACTAGACTTAATTGCGCGCATTTTGAGCCCTAGAAGTTTTGTTTTGAAGTTTTTTTCAAATATGTACTAGTTACCTGAAAAAAATGAATGTTAATGAAAAAAGTGAAAAATCGTCGAGTCGTCAACTTTGAGGCCAAATAAAAAATTTGGCCCTCAAAGCGAGCTGAAACCGTGCCTGTAGCGTGATGCCCCAGATAGTCAACTTTGAAAAAATCGATGTTTACCCCCCCCACACCCCCCTTCAAAATCGAGATACATGAGCTTTTTTGAAAAAAAGTGCAAAAATTGGCGAATTTCACTTGCCAAATAATATCAGCACATGTGGCAACAGCACCTATGGCGTATATTTTGACTCTGCTGGTTCCTATCTACCGAATGGTGTACATGTCGACCGTATTCGAGCTCATATGAAAGAGAAAATCCACCTAAAAGTGCCAAAAACTGCCCTTTTTCGAGATTTTTCCTAACGAATTTTCAAAATTTCCACTCCAACATGTGATAGGGCTCTTTTAAACTGGATTTTTGAATGCAACGCAGTTGTCTGACTGCAGTTATGTACTGCGACTACGATAGAACTGTGTTTCATCAATAAAACATGGAAAGATCGAACCATTTAGGTGAGTTTTTGTGAAAAATCAAAAATGGACACGCGTCGCACGCACTTCAAACGGTCGTACTGAACGATAGCGTGGGCCTATGCTAATGGGAGTATGATATTCTGAAACTAGACTTAATTGCGCGCATTTTGAGCCCTAGAAGTTGTGTTTTGAAGTTTTTTTCAAATATGTACCAGTTACCTGAAAAAAATGAATGTTAATGAAAAAAGTGAAAAATCGTCGAGTCGTCAAATTTGAGGCCAAATAAAAAAATTGGCCCTCAAAGCGAGCTCAAACCGTGCCTGTAGCGTGATGCCCCAGATAGTCAACTTTGAAAAAATCGATGTTTACCCCCCCACACCCCCCTTCAAAATCGAGATACATGAGCTTTTTTGAAAAAAAGTGCAAAAATTGGCGAATTTCACTTGCCAAATAATATCAGCACATGTGGCAACAGCACCTATGGCATATATTTTGACTCTGCTGGTTCCTATCTACCGAATGGTGTACATGTCGACCGTATTCGAGCTCATATGAAAGAGAAAATCGACCTAAAAGTGCCAAAAACTGCCCTTTTTCGAGATTTTTCCTAACGAATTTTCAAAATTTCCACTGCAACATGTGATAGGGCTCTTTTAAACTGGATTTTTGAATGCAACGCAGTTGTCTGACTGCAGTTATGTACTGCGACTACGATAGAACTGTGTTTCATCAATAAAACATGGAAAGATCGAATTATTTAGGTGAGTTTTTGTGAAAAATCAAAAATGGACACGCGTCGCACGCACTTCAAACGGCCGTACTGAACGATAGCGTGGGCCTATGCTAATGGGAGTATGATATTCTGAAACTAGACTTAATTGCGCGCATTTTTAGCCCTAGAAGTTGTGTTTTGAAGTTTTTTTCAAATATGTACCAGTTACCTGAAAAAAATGAATGTTAATGAAAAAAGTGAAAAATCGTCGAGTCGTCAACTTTGAGGCCAAATAAAAAATTTGGCCCTCAAAGCGAGCTCAAACCGTGCCTGTAGCGTGATGCCCCAGATAGTCAACTTTGAAAAAATCGATGTTTACCCCCCCACACCCCCCTTCAAAATCGAGATACATGAGCTTTTTTGAAAAAAAGTGCAAAAATTGGCGAATTTCACTTGCCAAATAATATCAGCACATGTGGCAACAGCACCTATGGCGTATATTTTGACTCTGCTGGTTCCTATCTACCGAATGGTGTACATGTCGACCGTATTCGAGCTCATATGAAAGAGAAAATCCACCTAAAAGTGCCAAAAACTGCCCTTTTTCGAGATTTTTCCTAACGAATTTTCAAAATTTCCACTTCAACATGTGATAGGGCTCTTTTAAACTGGATTTTTGAATGCAACGCAGTTGTCTGACTGCAGTTATGTACTGCGACTACGATAGAACTGTGTTTCATCAATAAAACATGGAAAGATCGAACCATTTAGGTGAGTTTTTGTGAAAAATCAAAAATGGACACGCGTCGCACGCACTTCAAACGGCCGTACTGAACGATAGCGTTGGCCTATGCTAATGGGAGTATGATATTCTGAAACTAGACTTAATTGCGCGCATTTTGAGCCCTAGAAGTTGTGTTTTGAAGTTTTTTTCAAATATGTACCAGTTACCTGAAAAAAATGAATGTTAGTGAAAAAAGTGAAAAATCGTCGAGTCGTCAACTTTGAGGCCAAATAAAAAATTTGGCCCTCAAAGCGAGCTCAAACCGTGCCTGTAGCGTGATGCCCCAGATAGTCAACTTTGAAAAAATCGATGTTTACCCCCCCACACCCCCCTTCAAAATCGAGATACATGAGCTTTTTTGAAAAAAAGTGCAAAAATTGGCGAATTTCACTTGCCAAATAATATCAGCACATGTGGCAACAGCACCTATGGCGTATATTTTGACTCTGCTGGTTCCTATCTACCGAATGGTGTACATGTCGACCGTATTCGAGCTCATATGAAAGAGAAAATCCACCTAAAAGTGCCAAAAACTGACCTTTTTCGAGATTTTTCCTAACGAGTTTTCAAAATTTCCACTCCAACATGTGATAGGGCTCTTTTAAACTGGATTTTTGAATGCAACGCAGTTGTCTGACTGCAGTTATGTACTGCGACTACGATAGAACTGTGTTTCATCAATAAAACATGGAAAGATCGAACCATTTAGGTGAGTTTTTGTGAAAAATCAAAAATGGACACGCGTCGCACGCACTTCAAACGGCCGTACTGAACGATAGCGTGGGCCTATGCTAATAGGAGTATGATATTCTGAAACTAGACTTAATTGCGCGCATTTTTAGCCCTAGAAGTTGTGTTTTGAAGTTTTTTTCAAATATGTACCAGTTACCTGAAAAAAATGAATGTTAATGAAAAAAGTGAAAAATCGTCGAGTCGTCAACTTTGAGGCCAAATAAAAAATTTGGCCCTCAAAGCGAGCTCAAACCGTGCCTGTAGCGTGATACTAAAAAAGTTTCTGATTTCCCACTCAAATCTGCTCATTAAATTTGGCTTACATACGAAAAAATACATTCGCAATCAGTTCACACGGCCTATCAAACGTCAATTGTCTTACTTCACAAACTAATCCATATGTACTTTATAATTAACCAAAAAATCTTATTTATTGCTTTCTGTTTCTCTGTGCTCATTATTGATTGAAACGGTGTCACTACAATCTGTCTGCTTCACAATTTGTACGCATATGTATTTGACTTTATATCGACCCTCTTTATTTTGCCAATGCTGTTTGATAGTTTTATGCTAAATTTCATCTTCGTCGGGTTTGATTCTAATTATGATAATATTTCTAACGTTAAATTTTTTATTTTTTTTTTTTTAATTTTGGTTTTTCATAAGTTAGATAGCACGGAGCTCATCCCTGATGAGTCCAGGCTCCGTTAGAAAAAGGCGTCGGATGCTTATGGACGAAACGCCTTAGGATATTTTAACTTAATTTTCGAAAAATTTTCTCTTAATAAGTTAGCAAGATAACAATTAGTTATAATTTTACTATTACAATGAGCTATATATGTATATGTTCGTTTTATTTCACTTTCCGATATCTTTACTTACTTACTGTAAACTGGTTTTAACCAGTTTCGTTGTAGGTTAAGTTTCGGTTATAAACTACTTGTATTCAATTTTATTATTGATTCCTATTAAGTATATGTATATTATAATCTATGTTTTCAACGTGTTTTATTCTCTTGTTTGTAGTACTAGCTCTGCTAGTGACTACACCCCTGACCGCTTTCCTATTTTGACCTTTGGTCGAATTAGTGTTAGCACCCTTAATCGCGTTCCTGTCTGAGCGTCGCTTATGCTTAGTCAGTGTTCGCACCCTTATCCGCGTTCCTAGCTTAGCCTGTTTGCTGAGCTAGTGTACGCACCCAAACTGCGTTCCTCGCTTAGCAATGCCTCTGCTGAGTGCGTGTCCGCAGTATTATAATTGTTATCAACAACTAAAACATTATTATAAAATTCATATAGTCAATTCATGCAACCAACAACTGGCTTTTATAAAATCATATAACTGTGTAATCTTGGTACTGTGTTTAATAGTCTTGTTTAACCGTCATAATTGTGCCTTTTTTCTAACCTGTTGTCTCACCTGCTGTTAGACCGATGACTTTTGTCATCAAGTATTGACCGATGACTTTGTCATCAACTTCTGACCGATGACCTTGTCATCAAACCTCAATCGATAACCTTGTTATCAAAAACCTGTTTTTTTTAACCGTGTACTCAAAAACAATTTTGTTGCTAAAAAACTTGTTCTGCTTTTCCTTTTCACTATTTTCTTTGTTACGATCCCGGAAAGGTTATTGTTCGCTCCTCCTTGTCAATGATCTATACACTATTCACCCCTTCTCCTTCTAACGGCAGAATTTTTGACACCGAAATAAAGTACGACGGTTATCCTCACATAACGAATACCGAGATTACACGTACATGGCGTGTGTGCAACAACAAAATTTGTATCACATGTTCACACCACATTGCTGTTAATGTAACCTACTCTGCATTCACGAACAACTGGTACATAGCTCAAAACTGCAATGTTACCTGTAAAACAAAAAATGTTATTTATCAAATCAAATGCAGAAAATGTAATCTAGTTTACGTTGGTGAAACAACACAAGAGGTTCGAAAAAGATTTCTCCAGCATAAACGTGACGTACGGCTAAACACAAAAAATACTTATCTTGTAAACCATTTCAATCAAGATAACCATACACACGATGACATGACTATTGGCATACTAGAATGCATCGATAACAAAGAAAACATTGTTTTGCGTGAACGAGAATTATATTGGATTCAAAAAATTAATACCGGTTACCCATTTGGTTTAAACGATTGCATAAAAGGCCATGGAATGATTAGTACACTCGATACTAATCAATCAGATTTTAATCCCTATTTCAAATCACCGGTCGTTAAAGCAAAAAAGCGCAGAGGTAAAAAACGTCATCGTAGCAATGTTTGCGATATCACTTTGCTGCAACGGATAAAATGTTTATACGCCGACAAAAAATTTCATGACATTTATCTGGCTTTAAAAGGTAGTTCTAACAAATCTTTACGTTATGCTATATCTATACTCACATCCAACAAACAAGACCATGAGTATAATCTGTTAATTAATGGTTTTTACAACGGTACAAGAAGACAAGCTAATTTAATAAAAAATGCTAGTATCACTAAAAAACCCTGTATCACACTAAATGTCTGTTATAACACGCGATTGATGGATCGTATTTATTTAAATGCGTTTATGAATAAGCAAAAAAATCTTGCAATCCTTCAAGAAAATCCGACATCTACTGTTAAATCAGCCAGAATCCTGTATAAGTTTAACAAACCACTAGGTAGTCGTATTTGCAACTACAATAATTTTTTGAAAAAACTGACATCCGAAGAGTGCACAAAAATAATTAATTCAAGTTGTAACTGTGCTAATTTCCATGATCGGTTTATTGATGTACATCATAATCATGTCATTACTGGTGACTTCAGTATTATCAGCGATAACAAAATTCTTTCCGATATGGTGTCAAGAGGAACTAATGAATACGGTCGACATGTACACCATTCGGTAGATAGGAACCAGCAGAGTCAAAATATACGCCATAGGTGCTGTTGCCACATGTGCTGATATTATTTGGCGAGTGAAATTCGCCAATTTTTGCACTTTTTTTCAAAAAAGCTCATGTATCTCGATTTTGAAGGGGGGTGTGGGGGGGGGTAAACATCGATTTTTTCAAAGTTGACTATCTGGGGCATCACGCTACAGGCACGGTTTGAGCTCGCTTTGAGGGCCAAATTTTTTATTTGGCCTCAAAGTTGACGACTCGACGATTTTTCACATTTTTCATTAACATTCATTTTTTTCAGGTAACTGGTACATATTTGAAAAAAACTTCAAAACATAACTTCTAGGGCTCAAAATGCGCGCAATTAAGTCTAGTTTCAGAATATCATACTCCCATTAGCATAGGCCAACGCTATCGTTCAGTACGGCTGTTTGAAGTGCGTGCGACGCGTGTCCATTTTTGATTTTTCACAAAAACTCACCTAAATGGTTCGATCTTTCCATGTTTTATTGATGAAACACAGTTCTATCGTAGTCGCAGTACATAACTGCAGTCAGACAACTGCGTTGCATTCAAAAATCCAGTTTAAAAGAGCCCTATCACATGTTGGAGTGGAAATTTTGAAAATTCGTTAGGAAAAATCTCGAAAAAGGGCAGTTTTTGGCACTTTTAGGTGGATTTTCTCTTTCATATGAGCTCGAATACGGTCGACATGTACACCATTCGGTAGATAGGAACCAGCAGAGTCAAAATATACGCCATAGGTGCTGTTGCCACATGTGCTGATATTATTTGGCAAGTGAAATTCGCCAATTTTTGCACTTTTTTTCAAAAAAGCTCATGTATCTCGATTTTGAAGGGGGGTGTGGGGGGGGTAAACATCGATTTTTTCAAAGTTGACTATCTGGGGCATCACGCTACAGGCACGGTTTGAGCTCGCTTTGAGGGCCAAATTTTTTATTTGGCCTCAAAGTTGACGACTCGACGATTTTTCACTTTTTTCATTAACATTCATTTTTTTCAGGTAACTGGTACATATTTGAAAAAAACTTCAAAACACAACTTCTAGGGCTCAAAATGCGCGCAATTAAGTCTAGTTTCAGAATATCATACTCCCATTAGCATAGGCCAACGCTATCGTTCAGTACGGCCGTTTGAAGTGCGTGCGACGCGTGTCCATTTTTGATTTTTCACAAAAACTCACCTAAATGGTTCGATCTTTCCATGTTTTATTGATGAAACACAGTTCTATCGTAGTCGCAGTACATAACTGCAGTCAGACAACTGCGTTGCATTCAAAAATCCAGTTTAAAAGAGCCCTATCACATGTTGGAGTGGAAATTTTGAAAATTCGTTAGGAAAAATCTCGAAAAAGGGCAGTTTTTGGCACTTTTAGGTGGATTTTCTCTTTCATATGAGCTCGAATACGGTCGACATGTACACCATTCGGTAGATAGGAACCAGCAGAGTCAAAATATACGCCATAGGTGCTGTTGCCACATGTGCTGATATTATTTGGCAAGTGAAATTCGCCAATTTTTGCACTTTTTTTCAAAAAAGCTCATGTATCTCGATTTTGAAGGGGGGTGTGGGGGGGGTAAACATCGATTTTTTCAAAGTTGACTATCTGGGGCATCACGCTACAGGCACGGTTTGAGCTCGCTTTGAGGGCCAAATTTTTTATTTGGCCTCAAAGTTGACGACTCGACGATTTTTCACTTTTTTCATTAACATTCATTTTTTTCAGGTAACTGGTACATATTTGAAAAAAACTTCAAAACACAACTTCTAGGGCTCAAAATGCGCGCAATTAAGTCTAGTTTCAGAATATCATACTCCCATTAGCATAGGCCCACGCTATCGTTCAGTACGGCCGTTTGAAGTGCGTGCGACGCGTGTCCATTTTTGATTTTTCACAAAAACTCACCTAAATGGTTCGATCTTTCCATGTTTTATTGATGAAACACAGTTCTATCGTAGTCGCAGTACATAACTGCAGTCAGACAACTGCGTTGCATTCAAAAATCCAGTTTAAAAGAGCCCTATCACATGTTGGAGTGGAAATTTTGAAAATTCGTTAGGAAAAATCTCGAAAAAGGGCAGTTTTTGGCACTTTTAGGTGGATTTTCTCTTTCATATGAGCTCGAATACGGTCGACATGTACACCATTCGGTAGATAGGAACCAGCAGAGTCAAAATATACGCCATAGGTGCTGTTGCCACATGTGCTGATATTATTTGGCGAGTGAAATTCGCCAATTTTTGCATTTTTTTTCAAAAAAGCTCATGTATCTCGATTTTGAAGGGGGGTGTGGGGGGGGGGGGTAAACATCGATTTTTTCAAAGTTGACTATCTGGGGCATCACGCTACAGGCACGGTTTGAGCTCGCTTTGAGGGCCAAATTTTTTATTTGGCCTCAAAGTTGACGACTCGACGATTTTTCACATTTTTCATTAACATTCATTTTTTTCAGGTAACTGGTACATATTTGAAAAAAACTTCAAAACACAACTTCTAGGGCTCAAAATGCGCGCAATTAAGTCTAGTTTCAGAATATCATACTCCCATTAGCATAGGCCAACGCTATCGTTCAGTACGGCCGTTTGAAGTGCGTGCGACGCGTGTCCATTTTTGATTTTTCACAAAAACTCACCTAAATGGTTCGATCTTTCCATGTTTTATTGATGAAACACAGTTCTATCGTAGTCGCAATACATAACTGCAGTCAGACAACTGCGTTGCATTCAAAAATCCAGTTTAAAAGAGCCCTATCACATGTTGGAGTGGAAATTTTGAAAATTCGTTAGGAAAAATCTCGAAAAAGGGCAGTTTTTGGCACTTTTAGGTGGATTTTCTCTTTCATATGAGCTCGAATACGGTCGACATGTACACCATTCGGTAGATAGGAACCAGCAGAGTCAAAATATACGCCATAGGTGCTGTTGCCACATGTGCTGATATTATTTGGCAAGTGAAATTCGCCAATTTTTGCACTTTTTTTCAAAAAAGCTCATGTATCTCGATTTTGAAGGGGGTGTGGGGGGGGGGTAAACATCGATTTTTTCAAAGTTGACTATCTGGGGCATCACGCTACAGGCACGGTTTGAGCTCGCTTTGAGGGCCAAATTTTTTATTTGGCCTCAAAGTTGACGACTCGACGATTTTTCACTTTTTTCATTAACATTCATTTTTTTCAGGTAACTGGTACATATTTGAAAAAAACTTCAAAACACAACTTCTAGGGCTCAAAATGCGCGCAATTAAGTCTAGTTTCAGAATATCATACTCCCATTAGCATAGGCCAACGCTATCGTTCAGTACGGCCGTTTGAAGTGCGTGCGACGCGTGTCCATTTTTGATTTTTCACAAAAACTCACCTAAATGGTTCGATCTTTCCATGTTTTATTGATGAAACACAGTTCTATCGTAGTCGCAGTACATAACTGCAGTCAGACAACTGCGTTGCATTCAAAAATCCAGTTTAAAAGAGCCCTATCACATGTTGGAGTGGAAATTTTGAAAATTCGTTAGGAAAAATCTCGAAAAAGGGCAGTTTTTGGCACTTTTAGGTGGATTTTCTCTTTCATATGAGCTCGAATACGGTCGACATGTACACCATTCGGTAGATAGGAACCAGCAGAGTCAAAATATACGCCATAGGTGCTGTTGCCACATGTGCTGATATTATTTGGCAAGTGAAATTCGCCAATTTTTGCACTTTTTTTCAAAAAAGCTCATGTATCTCGATTTTGAAGGGGGGTGTGGGGGGGGTAAACATCGATTTTTTCAAAGTTGACTATCTGGGGCATCACGCTACAGGCACGGTTTGAGCTCGCTTTGAGGGCCAAATTTTTTATTTGGCCTCAAAGTTGACGACTCGACGATTTTTCACTTTTTTCATTAACATTCATTTTTTTCAGGTAACTGGTACATATTTGAAAAAAACTTCAAAACACAACTTCTAGGGCTCAAAATGCGCGCAATTAAGTCTAGTTTCAGAATATCATACTCCCATTAGAGTAGGCCAACGCTATCGTTCAGTACGGCCGTTTGAAGTGCGTGCGTCGCATGCTGACATAAAATTTTTGGCAAAAATCTTAAAATCCGGATTTTTCCGGTTTTAAGCGAATTTGAACAAAACGGCTATAGGGTTTTGATACACTCCCATAGTAGGTCCCAAAACACCATAAATCTCAATTTTTGTTATTTGGGCCACGACTTGTAGATTTTCTCAGGCAACGCGTTTTAAAGTTATAGACTAAATATGAACGCCGAATAGTCGATTTCTGCTTAGGGTGCTTTCAGAGTCAAAAGGAAAGTAAAAAGGAAAGTAAAACGGAAAGTAAAATCTGTAAACCTATTGACTAAAAACAAAATTTCGGGAACAAATTTGACTTCCCGGTCAATTGGTTTACAGATTTTACTTTCCGTTTTGCTTTCCTTTTACTTTCCTTTTTACTCTGAAAGCACCCTTAGATAACGTGTTGCAAAACAAGTTATGAATACGGTGAATCAAAAAGTATAATACAAATTCAGCTTCTGGTCGATACGTCATAGTCGAAAATGGCGCGCATTCAAATTCCTTCTCCTAACTAAATATAGCTTGGTCAGGGAATCTTGTTACGAAATAATTTCCTGAAAACCTTATTCTGAACAAATAATAAGTTGGGCATGTTCAATAACATGTTATACAGATGTAGTGTGAGCAGCTGAAAAATTTGAATAAATTTTAACACGCGCCGAAATTTGAATGCGCGCCAAAAGGATTACGGTAAAAATTTTGTAGGAACAAGAAACTGTGACCAGACCTTACGAATGGTGTAAAATAGGTTGTGCTCATAACTCTGCTAAACTATGCTGACCCACCAAAACCCAATTATTGAAGAGTTATGTTTATCACAAAAATGTATTATACAACACGTGTAAAAACGTTCGATTACTGTACCATCGTATACTCTTGAACTGGTTGTAGGTGAAGATAAATGACTGGCTCGTCATTTTATGTCATTTGATATATGTATGTACACCTAAATTTGGTGAATTCAAGTGTGATTTGACTGTGAAATTTTGTTGTTCATGCAGTACTTATAGTGGGTAAACGGATGCCATTACCAATACTTGCATCAACTATCAAGCGTTGCTGTTTTAGTTGAACCAACAAGCCTAAACACAAGCTGGCTGCTCACCGTGTTTTACTTAAAAAGTTTATCTCTTTGAACTAAACATCGAACAAAACTTATTTTCCGAGGAAGTAGTTCGAAACATGCGAACAGAGTAAAACTATAATAATTTCATGACGTGATTGCAGTAAACCAATACTTTAACCATGTCGGCCCGTGTTGCGGCGTATAGCGCGATTGGATTCAGCCTGTTGGCTGTGCTGGCCTGTGCCATCTGGATCCCGATCCTCTACTCCAAGATCGGTGAGATCCACCAAAAACTGGCCATCGACATGGACGAGTTCAATGGACTCTCCAACGTAAGTTTCTTGATTGAGCTGTTTGACGTCACGCACAATGACATATGTAAGACAAGAATTTAAACCGTAGTTCAGCCGTAATAAATATCTCTAAATTGTTTCTCTTTTGAAATTAGAAATATCGATCGTCAGTCAGTCATTTAGTCAGTCAGTTAGTAAGTAAGTGGTTCACTGCAGCGTGTCTGGAACGAGATCCACTACAAGCGCGTCGGCAGCAGCGGCAACATAGTTGTGATGCCCGTGGTCAACCGTCAAAAGCGACAGTTCAGCGGATGCCGTTGGTACACTTTACTAATTATTAAATTTTTAATTCTAAGTCACTTGTTTCACTACGTCGGATTCTTTAACTTCCGTAGTATAAGTATAACCCACCATCTAAGAAAAGTATTTTTACACACAAGCTTCGGTCTACGATTTAGACAGTGTTTGTAGTTTCCTTAGTCCCGTCATCACCGGTAACTTACAGTATCATTGCAACATAAACCATTGTTTACCATTGCAGAATGTAACGCCCAGAACTCATGTCCTCCCGGTCCCGCTGGTCAGCCCGGAGACGCCGGATCTGATGGTCTTCCCGGATCGCCAGGTGCCCCCGGTGCCCTGGGTCTGGATGGTACCATGCCTCCAGTCACCATTTCAGCCAACGGATGTCGAGCCTGCCCCCGTGGAAACCCTGGATCGCCCGGCCCACGTGGCAACCCCGGAGTCGCTGTTCGTTCTGCCACCACTCACTCACTCACTCACTCACTTACTTATTCACTCACTAACTCACTCACTCATTCACTCAACTCACTCACTCACTCACAAACGCTTACAGGGACTTCCCGGAGGCCGCGGACCTCCCGGAGGCAGTGGCAACCCTGGAGGACCCGGACTTCGTGGACCACCCGGAGGTGCCGGTCAAACCGGATCACCTGGAAACGCTGGAGGACCTGGTTTGACTGATCTCCCCACTCACTCACTCACTCACTCACTCACTCACTCACTCACTCACTCACTCACTCACTCACTCACTTACTCACTCACTCACTCACTCACTCACTCACTCACTCACTCACTCACTCACTCACTCACTCACTCACTCACTCACTCACTCACTCACTCACTCACTCACTCACTCACTCACTCACTCACTCACTCACTCACTCACTCACTCACTCACTCACTCACTCACTCACTCACTCACTCACTCACTCACTCACTCACTCACTCACTCACTCACTCACTCACTCACTCACTCACTCACTCACTCACTCACTCACTCACTCACTCACTCACTCACTCACTCACTCACTCACTCACTCACTCACTCACTCACTCACTCACTCACTCACTCACTCACTCACTCACTCACTCACTCACTCACTCACTCACTCACTCACTCACTCACTCACTCACTCACTCTCTTACTCACTCACTCACTCACTCACTCTCTTACTCACTCACTTCTTTGCCTCATTCACTAACTCACTCACTACTCACTGCAGGTCAGCCCGGAAACGACGGTACCACCGGAACCAAGGGAGCCCCCGGAGCGCCCGGAGCCAACGGAGAGCGCGGACCCAAAGGCCCACCCGGAGGTCCCGGAAACCCCGGAGGACAGGGACAACCCGGACGTCCCGGCCCACCTGGAGAGCCTGGTCGCGCTGGAGGAGCTGGACAGCCTGGCAACCCCGGACCCCCTGGGTTCAACGTAAGTCGGGACTCATTAACACAATCTACTTACTCACGCATCAGCTATAGTAGTTGTAGAACCAGACTGGGATTCTAAGGTCAGAAAGCAGGAAAAAAATATTAACGTAAAAAAACTTTGTTTAATGTTGCAGGGTCCACCCGGCGAGGATGCCCAGTACTGTCCCTGCCCTGCTCGCGGTTAAACGTATCTGCGACTTGGATGTAATCCATGCCATCTTATTACTCGTTGCAAATAAAGCGTCTGAAATTCGATTCAGGATAAAAACCACTATTTAAAATTCATTATTCCTTTCTAGTTTTTCTAGTTTAATTCAAATTCTACGTTTGGAAACCGTATATAATAAAATTGTAGTTTTATCTACATCGGACTTCAATTGAAAAAAATATACTCATCCATACAACCCTTTTAATCACATCAAGTTTTGCATTCGATATAAACTTTTCAAAAAATCAACGATTTTTGTCAACGCTTCAAGATCATCATTTACATGCAAACCAGCGACTGATAAAAAAGTTAAAAAACTGAACTTCCAATGACAAAAAGCAACTGAACTTCCAAACAAAAAAAGAACTCCAACTCTGCTATATAACCAAGCTGATTAAACGATATTTATCATAACCCCTTTTTCACTTCACATCAGTCAATAATCATCATCACCACTGATACGGGCCAAACGCGGTCCTCTACTGATCTAAAAACTTTGCCACTGATCCACGAAACGACCTCAACTGCTCTGAAACGACCTCAACTGCTCTCAAACTGATGCTCCTGACTTGAAATTGAAAGTGACCAGACCCGACCCATCTTGCCTGACCCAGCCGAACTTGACCCAAACAAACTGGCCCAATCCATCTTGACTTGACCCTCCTGATTTGACCCACTCTGACGTGACCAAAGCGAACTTTACTCTTTTTACAACTCGAACTCGACTAAATAAACCTGAATTTAAACGACCAAATCTGATATTGAACACTATTGATCCGAAATTCTCAATACCATGATAAACGAACACCAACCAGCATCACAATAAACATACACAATGAAGAAGCTTAAAAAAAGTTGGTAACTCGGTTGTTTGCTTCAACATCTCCAGCATGCGAAATACCGTATAAACCTAGAAACTCGAGTTTTTGTAATATTTGTTTTTATTCACAAATGAACTGTAGGTTGTTGAAGTGTCAATGAAGTGTTGGTTGATTAATTGATTGATTGATTGATTGATTGCCTGATTGATTGATTGATTGATTGATTGATTGATTGATTGATTGATTGATTGATTGATTGATTATTGATTGATTGATCATTGATTGATTCATAGTAGCTTGATTGATTGATTGACTGTCTGACGGATTGGTTGATTTAACGACTGAGTGACTAATTAATTGAACAATTAATTGGTTGATTTATTGATCTATTTATTGATTAAACGACCGTAATTTGATTGATTGATCAATTTATTTTTATCATCTGTTCAGTGCAACAGCCCAAACCGGAGAAGCACATTGACCAATCAATGATGCCAGTATGTGACCCTCGCATTAACAAAGCAGCTATTAGTGTTCGTTTTTATTATTTAGGTTAAATTATAACTATAGAACACACTATTAAATATAAATCAACAATGTTGTTGACTATGAATAAACTAGCAATCCGAATCTCCAGTCTCGAAAAGATAGTATCGACTCAGAAACCACTAAAGTTCTAAAATCAGCTGTAACGGAGAGTCACGAAAAGTGTATAACGTTGTGACTCCATTAGTTATCCATGTTATAGACAAACAGACAAAAATACTAATATAACACAAAAAACCTTGCCATAACAACCTACAATCTGTACTATTCTGCATTCAGCCCCCATTCGCCCAAGTGGCAGCATCGGATATGCCAATGTCTAAACTATCAGTACCCGGGCCGTACTCAAGAATAGTACCTCGCCGCGACCAGAGCAATTCGCCAGACACGAAAGATCGATCCCCTAAACAACAAACCTACACACCCAAACAACAACTACGAAAACCCCAAGCAAAACTAAAACCACAACAACAACAACTCATAAGTGATAAACAACAACTGGCAAGTGATGATGCACAACCACAAAAGATCACACGTAAACCAGCAACGCCTAACATTAATGCGTTTATGAAGCACGTGCTCAAGAAAAGGTACCATAAACTGCAGGTACGTAACTGAGTGAGTTGAGTAAGTGTGTGAGTGAGGGAGTGAGTGAGTGAGTGAGTGAGTGAGTGAGTGAGTGAGTGAGTGAGTGAGTGAGTGAGTGAGTGAGTGAGTGAGTGAGTGAGTGAGTGAGTGAGTGAGTGAGTGAGTGAGTGAGTGAGTGAGTGAGTGAGTGAGTGAGTGAGTGAGTGAGTGAGTGAGTGAGTGAGTGAGTGAGTGAGTGAGTGAGTGAGTGAGTGAGTGAGTGAGTGAGTGAGTGAGTGAGTGAGTGAGTGAGTGAGTGAGTGAGGCAGATTTACAAAAGCGACCCCATTTTCAACCAAAATGCGTACCATGCACCATTGTTCTTTTCGACAAAATGACCACAAATTTTTATTTTGGGCGCCAGTTTGAATTTGGATTGAGAATGTGAGCCACTTCAAAAACAACTTGAAGAAATAAGTTGAATAAAAAATTTGGGGGAAACTGATTGAAGGGAAAAAAATTAAAGTTTCATCAATGTTGGAACTATATAATAATTATATTTTGTTTGTCTCCATGTGATATTACGATCTAGCCCGTGTTATATTGCGTATCTGCTGATTTTTTTATTTTCGTGCGAGCTCGGGTTTTTTGGGCCAATCACGTCGGGGGCAGACTACACAAAAACCCTAATTGACGAAAAACTAGTCGTTAGAGGTTCATTGGTCCCCTGAAATCGTCTGTGATTTTTTCTACTCCAGAAATTGATTAATTTCGGTCCCTCCACCAGGCAAAATTCTGAAGAAAGCATATGAAGAAACAAGCATTAAGCCGCCCGGCCGCCGAGCTGAATTCGACCCAAAACGAACCGTTTCTCAAAATTAAAAAAAAATCTGATGTTTTCAGGAAGTCAATAAACCCTCTGAAAAGTTAAAGTTTTCATAAAGTTGAAGTTATCGCATAGTCAGCCACCGACGTTTATAGTTCGAGTGGACTGCGTGCACTATAACACGGGGGCTATACACGCGCATGCATTATAACACGCGCTAGTTTTCAGAACAATCAACAGTGGTGAAACGAGCCGAGTGGGCCCATAAAAAAATGAATTCAACGGTTTTTCGGTTAGATTGCAGTCTCTGTTTCGGTTGTTGTTTCGGTGTGATTACGAACGGGGCTTAATAGTGGGTTTCCAACAGAGGTGAGAAGATTTCTGATTTTTTCAGACGTCAGAAAGTCTCAAATTACCCGGTACAGGAATTTAGAGATAATATAAGGCTCGAAAGCCATTAAAAATGTGTGTGCTTGAACCTAAAAAGTTGATATATTGGGAATCCCCGCTTAGTTTGAGTTTTGGGGCTAATTCTATATTCGTTATTATGTCAGTTGAGTCCATTTACCTATTTTATAGTTTTTGACTATTGTGACTACTATGACGGTGTCATATTTTAACATGTTTATTGACAACCGAAGCGATTCCTTTGAATTTCCATATAAATTTGGTCATTTCGTCGAAAGGGAAAAAAGGTGCATGGTACACGTTTTGGTTGAAAATGGGGTCGCTTTTGTAAATCTGCGTGAGTGAGTGAGTGAGTGAGTGAGTGAGTGAGTGAGTGAGTGAGTGAGTGAGTGAGTGAGTGAGTGAGTGAGTGAGTGAGTGAGTGAGTGATTTAGTTAAACAGTGAATGAGAGACTGGTTTGCCTGAAGTTAGTCAAACACATACGATTGATGTATGATCACCAAATAATTTCAGGCCGAATTTGTCAATCAGATCTACAATCTACAGCCGACCTTACCAACCTATATCGGTTTGTAGCTTCAATTATATATTCACTCACTCAATCACTCGCTCACTCACTCACTCACTCAGTCTACTATATACCTGCAGCCTCAAATGCCAACTTAGCAAAGAATCGTGACTCCGCCATCCCATGTCTTGATCGAACACGGGTTATGCTGAAGCAGAGGGGTCCCGTGGACAACGAGATCATTGTACAGAACCACAACTACATTCATGCCAATTGGGTACAGGTTGGGGAACTGAGTGACTGACTGACTGACTGACTGACTGACTGACTGGCTAATCATCGCAGGCCAGTACCACTCCAAAGCTGCCCGGTACCAAATACATTTGCACGCAGTCCCCATTAAAAGACACAGTAAAGGACTTTTGGCACATGGTTTGGCAGGTTGGACATTCAGATTCAAAACCATTTTGTCTCCTGACAATTTTACATGGATTTCCAAATGATGCAGAAAAATTTTTGCTTTGACTTTGATTTTTTTTATTCGTTAGGAAAACGTGCTCGTGATCGTGATGTTATGCGACCTGACCAAATGTGTTGAATACTGGCCACAGAAGACCCACTCGACCATGAACATACAACAAATGGCCGTAACCGCTACCGAAATTTGCAATATTAAATTCGGCGATACGACGCTCAGGAAGACGACTTTGGAAGTGAGCGGAGTCACTCATTTATTCACTCACTCACTCACTCACTCACTCACTCACTCACTCACTCACTCACTCACTCACTCACTCACTCACTCACTCAACAGGTAACACTGACATCCTTTGCCCCGCGCACTGTCACCCATCTGATGTGGGACACTTGGCCAGAGAGGGTGGCACAGTCTGACTGGCAGGCTCTGGTTGGGTGCATCGACTACGTCAACGAAGCCAGTGTTGGGGCACCACCTGTTATACACTGCACTCACGGAATTGGCAGGACTGGTTAAGTGACTGACTGACTGACTGACTGACTGACTGACTGACTGACTGACTGACTGACTGACTGACTGACTGACTGACTGACTGACTGACTGACTGACTGACTGACTGACTGACGGACTGACTGACGGACTGGCGGCCTTCCAGGTCTCTACATGGCCGTGGACACCTGTTTACTGCTACTGAGGAACGGCCAGCCTCTGGATGTCACGACGGTTGCAAAGAGGATGCGCGACCAACGCACCTTTGCCATCTCATCGGCCAAACAAGTTGGTCATGTAAACAGGCTAAGGATTCGACCCCTCAATCAGTCATTATACTTTATCCCTGATTGGTGACCAGATCATTTCGTACTGCATATTGAACATGGACTGTTCTAGATAACATTAGAGATGTGATCGGTTTGTGTATTTGCAGTACATGTGTATCTACAAGACGATATTCGAATACATCAGCCATGACTACGACTGCCCGCTGACCACCAGTGACGAGTACAACCTCTTCATGCTCGAGTATAAAATCGAAAACAAAACCGGTGCTGGCACTTGACCCTGTTTCTGCTTCCGGAATAAAGAAGACAATTGAGAAAACAATAAATTCTTCAATAATTCCAGTAACGATTTTTTTGTGACAGTTTTATGGAAACAACTAGTCACTGTTCATACACAACCTACCTGCATAATTGATCTGATTATAATAAACAAGGCTGTACGAAAACAATAAAGACTGGAAACGCCGCAGATTGAATCTATTTAACTATCCACATGTTCAATTATCAGTGCAGAGTATAAATGTACATGTGTGAGTGTGACTCAACGCACAAACCATCGTCCTTCCAGAAAAATATGTAGCTGTAACAATTATCAAACCACCATCATACGTGGAAACACCGGTATAATGATTTTAAAAAATATGAAAAATCGCTGTTCCTCGTTAGTTTGGTTTGTTTCACGCACCCATCGTGCGATCGGAAAGTGCTTCAAGCTATAGTAGTTGTAGAAATAAACTTGGGTTATAAAAACAGAAAGCAGGAAAATAAAAAATATATACATAAAAAACGAACTTTGTTTAATGTTGCAGGGTCCACATGGCGAGGATGCTTATTACTGTCCCTGCCCTGCTCGCGGTTAAACGTGTCTGCGACTTGGATGTAATCCATGCCATCTTATTACTCGTTGCAGTTAAAGCGTCTGAAACTCGATTCGGGATATCTTTTAATAAATGTAATGTAATGTATTCCTTTCTGTATCTTGTAAACGGAAACAATAACATCATTATCTGATTTAATGTTAAATACTTTTTTTAATAATTCACCTGAGAATTTTATGTTCGGTCATCAACGTAATAAAAGTTGATTATCTATATATTTTCTACGTATTCGTTCCGGTATTTCGGTTTTTCAAAAACGAGGCTACATACCTACTAAGCGCTAGTAAAAACAGCGTGTATATTAAACATTCTAGTTTCAAATCAGTGGGTTCACCGTACTCAGGTTACGGTAGGTGAACTTGACGACTTTGCCGTTCCTAGTAAAACGAAAACTAAGATAATCAAATTACAATTGGCTAACTCCAGGCGGAAATTAAGTTTTACGATGCACATTGTATGAAAACCCTAGTATTAAAAGTCGGCCAGATATAACTTACAGTCCCAAACCGCCGACTGTCTCGTCTAGAAAAAATAACGGATGATACTGTAGGAATCCCAAAAAAGTAACAACGATTCCTTCGAAGGCATTAATTAATTTCACAACCGCCAAACCTTAAAGAACGCATGTTTTTCTAAATTAAAATAATGACTGTCGGCCGTTTTTTATTGATCTCATCAAGATAAGACGCACGTACAGTAAGTAAGAACATCAGGTTAGATGAAAGGCTATAAAACAAAAATCTATTATAAATGATTTAAAAAACCTCTGTAAAGATGAGCATTCGTATACGACTGGGTGACTCGGAGGAACTTTTTAAGTGTCATTAATTGTATGATAAACGTTGATTGTCATTTAATGTATAATGGAAATCAAATAACGTTCAGTCCAAAATTAGTGAATAAAAGTTCGAATCATGCACATTGATAAATATTGCTTCACGGAGGTAAATTTATTGGACTAGAGTACCAAACACCATTGAAAAAAATGTCAAAACATGAAATGATTGTGTTAAAAATGTCATTACCGAGATTCCAGAACACGGGAAAAAAATTACAAGCCAACTAAAAAAATGCAATTAACAATACTTGCGGTCGCTAACCTTTATCAATTATTGTTCATTACATCAAAAACAATCGTTAAGCTGTCCGTACATTTTTCAGTTTTTAGTCTTTTTTCATGGAGTTTGACTTGTATGTTTGACCAATGTTGACGTTCTCTATTATTTCAGTTTACTAATTCTTACGTGGGTTTTATTGATCAGCGTTGATTAATCCGTCTCTTACAACGAATACCTCGATTAATCTCGATTTTATAGCATTTAGCACAGTAAAACTGCTTATTTAAATCGTTCATTGTCACTAATCTAATTACCGTAAGCATATAAACTTTCAAAGCCAATCGAATGTGTTTTATTGATACTTTTTATCACGAAGCGCTTTCGGTTTTTATGGAGCGCTCGGAAACGTAAAACACTTGTAGTCTGCGATTTGAAGGCGTTGTACTACCGCATTCGATTGTAAAAACATTCCTTAGCTTCCGTTTGATCGTATCATGACTGCGGTTTGATTTTATACATTCTTTGAAGATCATCAACTTTTACGGACCACTCAATCGAACATCAAACTTTAAGTACATTTACTTGTTTTATGGCGCTTACTTCCGAAAAAAAGTTAATAGCTCTTTAACTATGGAGTAACATCATAAAATCTGTGTGATGTTGGCATGATTATTATACGGTTTTACGAGAGTTAGCGCAGAGTCGGAGGTTGGACGGTTTTTCGGCGATTATACTTGGGCGGCTAATTCACCGTAGTCTCAAGGGCGTAGACAACTGGCGGACGAGCACAGCCGAAAGGAGGGGAATCTTTCCAAAGAAGGGGGAAATTGGCAGAAATTAGGTCATTTTACCCACACCTTAAGGAACAAACTCTAGTTCCTAAAAACCGCTAAAAGGGGGGAATTCACATTTTCCTCACCTTTTCGTCCGCTAGTGGTGTAGAAAGCTCCATTAATTGCGTGACAGGACTATGAGCCAATAAAATTTACGGCATCGATTGACTGTTGCGTCTTTTATGGACTTACAGTTATGTATTGTAGACACTTTGACCCCGAAGATGTTCTAATGGGGACTGTAAACAGATTTCGAGTACAAAAGCGGTTGTCTTGCAGTAGAAGGTATCAGTTCAGCGGACTTGCTTTTCTTACCAAGGTTGCACCTTATTCACCTTAAATTTACCATGAAATTAATGATTTACACAAACTGGCAGGCGTCAATCAAAGCTTTAATATTGTTCATTCAAATGCTACTGATTTCCTTACATGCCTTTCCAAACCACACCAAATCATGGTGATTCGAAGGTGTCTTGCCCTTTTATGTTTTATGCCTAGTGAAGAAGGACAAGGAGCCTGACATGACTTCTAATTTTTCTAACCGGTTCACGCAATTCATCAATAACTACATATATTTGTACGCATCGCCACGAACTCCGAACACATTTATCGGTCAATATTCCCAATATCATAACTTACATGACTTTTTTCAATTGCAGCGATGACTATCAGTAGTTACCCCGGTTTTCTTGCTTCGCCCACATTTCTAACCCTAGTACAAACATAAACAATTAAACTTTTTATAGCCGTTCGGCCATCTTTTTCCGTTCAAGGTTGTTTTACTACACTACACATGTAGTTCGGTTTGGCAAAAACCTGTACAATACTGTCGGCGACAGACCGTTACAAAACGCTACTGATTAAATCTGCCAAGAACATGAGGGTCTTGAAAGTCATGAAAACACATGGTTTTTCTCATATATTTTTATCAGCCGTACCATCTATCCTTTCTAATGGCTATAAAGGAACAGTATTTCATTTGTCATGTGCGCACTCCGGCATCTGCTTGTATGGAACTCTACATTTGGAAAAAGTCATGTTACTCGAACTTGAATACTTTACTGTAAAGTCTGTTCTCCCCTTTTGTGACTTGGACTTCCATGTTGCCATGTGGCGATGACCTGAATGAGCTTGAAAAACTTGGAACCTGGTATTTCTGTTTCTAAATAACTTCGTTAATCTTCAATCTGCAGACCCCTATTACCACTCACGATCATGTCGGCCCGAGTAGCGGCGTACAGCGCCATCGGATTCAGTCTGCTGGCTGTGTTGGCTTGTGCCATGTGGATTCCCATCCTGTACTCAAAGATCAGCGAGATCAACAACAAACTCTCCATTGATATGGACGAGTTCAACGGACTCTCAAATGTTAGTCAGTCAGTCAGTCAGTTCGTCAGTCAGTCAGTCAGTCAGTCACTCAGTCAATCAGTCAGTCAGTCAGTCAATCACTTCAGCGTGTCTGGAGCGAAATCCACCACAAGCGCGTGGCCGGCAGCAACGATATGATCGTGGTGACCCCACTGGTCAACCGTCAGAAGCGCCAAGCCGGCAGTTGCCGTTAGTTCATCCAACTCAAAACTATTTCATTACTATTTTATTTGTCTATAATTAATTTTAATTATTTTCATTTATATAATTATTTCGCAGAGTGTAACGATCGCAACACGTGTCCCGCCCGGACCGTCTGGCACTCCCGGTGAGGCCGGCATGGACGGTATGCCCGGAGAGCCAGGTGCCCCCGGTGCTCAGGGTCTGGATGGTACGATGCCACCGGTTACGGTAACTGCTCGCGGATACCGTGCCTGTCCCAAGGGCCCGCCCGGCAACGTCGGACAGCGTGGTAGTCCCGGCCCAGTGGTGAGTTTGAACTCACTGAATCACTCACTTACTCACACACTCACTCACTCACTCACTCACTCACTCACTCACTCACTCACTCACTCACTCACTCACTCACTCACTCACTCACTCACTCACTCACTCACTCACTCACTCACTCACTCACTCACTCACCTCACTCACTCACTCACTCACTCACTCACTCACTCACTCACTCACTCACTCACTCACTCCCTCACTCACTCACTCACTCACTCACTCACTCACTCACTCACTCACTCACTCACTCACTCACTCACTCACTCACTCACTCACTCACTCACTCACTCACTCACTCACTCACTCACTCACTCACTCACTCACTCACTCACTCACTCACTCACTCACTCACTCACTCACTCACTCACTCACTCACTCACTCACTCACTCACTCACTCACTCACTCACTCACTCACTCACTCACTCACTCACTCACTCACTCACTCACTCACTCACTCACTCACTCACTCACTCACTCACTCACTCACTCACTCACTCACTCACTCACTCACCTCACTCACTCACTCACTCACTCACTCACTCACTCACTCACTCACTCACTCACTCACTCACTCACTCACTCGCTCACTCACTCACTCACTCACTCACTCACCTCACTCACTCACTCACTCCTTCAATCACAACTCCACGCAAGCATTCACTCATTTGCAGGGACCAAAGGGTGCTCGTGGCAACACCGGACCCGCCGGTAACCCCGGACGTGGTGGATTCCGTGGCCCACCCGGTCAACCAGGAGACAATGGCAACCCCCGGACAGCCCGGAGAACCTGGTTAGTGAGTGACTCCATAAGTCGCTGAGTTGCCAACTGACTTGCTCTCTGACTCACTGAGTTAAATGTATGTAACTGGCTTACTCTCTGACTTACTGAGTTGCAAACATACTTGCTCTCTGACTCACTCAATGACTGAATTCCTGCAGGTACCCCTGGCCAAGACGGTACAACCGGCACCAAGGGTGCACCAGGTGCTCCCGGCACAGCCGGTGATCGTGGACAGAAGGGATCATCGGGTCCTCCCGGCAATCCCGGGCAGGCTGGAAGTCGTGGACGGCCTGGACCTCAGGGAGAACCCGGCAAGGACGGACCCGCCGGCCGGCCTGGATTTCCCCCGGCACCCCCCGGACCGAATGTGAGTTTATTTTGATTTAACTTTAATTTATACAACATTTCACTGATTTCTTCAGATTTTTCCGACAGAGTTCCTAATGATGCCTCAATTCTGAGTTTATATAATTTTATTGAATGTTTGTGATAATATTTATAATATGTTTGTATTGCAGGGCCCACCTGGCGAGGATGCTCAGTACTGTCCTTGTCCTGCTCGCGGTTAAATCGACTGCAACCAAACTATGACGAAAATATTACCTTTTTGTTACTACAGTAAAATTTACAATACAAAAAGTAGCTATATCACATAATTTATTGTTTATGAATTTCGACTCACCGTTATGATAGGTCTTTTTCGTAACTTTCTCTTTCAAGCAAGTAAGTAAAAAGTAAGTAAAAAGTTTACCGCTTACTAAGTGTACGGTAAATACACATTCTTACGTTTAATTGCGATCTCCGTGATATTTATAACTTTTTTATCATGTCCAATATACCTTCCTGTCGAATATTATTTTTATTGGTACATTTCAGATCCTGCTATGTACATCTAAATAAAATTTCTTCAAATTATCAAAATATTGGGAATCGTTTTTTAGAAAGATACATTGTGTCGCAAAAAAAAGAGCTTCGATGTTGTAAGATCATTGGCGTGGCCTGACAACGACATTTGTTATTATTTTCGTATATATAGGGTGTCCCACGTAACTTGCAATATTCTGCGAGGCCACAAAAAATTTTGTGGTGGAGCTATTTTGAAAATTAAAAAAGCAAACGATAGTCCATTTTGTAAAGTTTTGTTTGCCATCTACCAGAGGTTCATTTTATCAACGGTTCTCAAGTTATGGCTACTTTTCCAGAAGTAGTCATTTCAAGTTTTTGATGTCTCATCGGGGGGCTCTAAAATTGTTCTAGAAACACAGTATTTCATTGAAAAGTTAATATAAGTCTGAAAATAAGATTTTGTGATCATTATTAATAAGTTTGTTTTTTTGAATCATGATGGGACATATTGATAAGTTGGATAATCGATCGAAACCAAGCAGGAGTCATCGAAAGACATAAACATCACAAACAAGACACATTACCGATTTATTCTCAAAACCGTATTTTGAATCAGAAAACTACCTTTTAAAATTTAATTACACGGGAAATGATCAGCGTTCAATCTTCTTGACAAATTGAATCCATTTAAATAGGTTTCAACAGGTACTGTTTATCACCGAGCCCACTGAAATTTCATAACTGAAAATGACTACTTTTGGGGAAATGGAAATATCTCGATCTGCGTGATAGCTATGAATTTCTAGTATGCGGCGAAAAAACTTTATAAAATGAGCTTTCATTTGCTTTTTAAATTTTTCAAATATATAGCTCAACCACAAAAATTTTGGCGGCCTCGCAGAATATTGCAAGTTACGTGGGACACCCTGTACATGTATTTTCATATTTTCGTATATATACATTAATTTTCATATGTAATATTTAATGATGGAATACGAAAATGACAAAATTGTTAAAACTATTTGTTATCATCATTTGACTGACTGATTAACCAACTTAACAATTAAGGTTTATTAATGACCAGGAAATGTTTCACAACATACATTATGTATGTCCGCATTATGTAGAATATGATAAAATAGAATCTACTCCTATAAGTAAAAGTAGTTATAGAAAAACAAACAAAAAAGCATTGCGAGCGAATTATTTATCGAACCAGCAGGTAATGAATTAACGCAAAATATCAATCTGTTATTTAACCAATTATTCCAAAGTTTTCTTATGAATTGCAATTCCCCGTTTTTACAATATTTGTCATGAAATAAGCCCGCCACACTGAATCAATTTGAAAATACATTGAAGAATGAAAAAAATCGTGATACGCGTGATTCCCACGTAAATCATGATAAGAAGCATTGTTATTGGTAAGCATTTGCGATAAATAAACGCGACAGATCAATTTGGCTCACCGATTCATTTAGATACGTTTACTTCGACAGCGCCTTTCAATCAATCATACGTTTCAAATATGGCAAAAGTTAGAAGCAATTTTTTGTCGAATACGCGCATTTCCATATAACAGTTGATAACAGTCCATGTTATTATAGCGAATCAAAAAAAGTGTATTTCAAAGTTAAGTGGTTGTAACAGATGATATTTTCTACAGAAAAAATAAACTTTTTATTGAAAACGTTTTACACATTTATTCATTGTTTTTTTAGTTTCGCTATTCGCGTAACGTTAGTCTTACTGATCGGTGAATGACTCTTATTCCGGTATCAACTAATAATTGTTAATTGCCTGAGTGATTCACTGTCAAGACTGCTGCTATATATTGAATGAACGTCCAGCTATTTCACCAACATTTTCAATTCGTCAATTTACTTGTTTCTTTTGTTCCGAAACTTTTGTGTGAAGCGTAAGTAACGAATAATAAATGTTTCAGATATCATACAGTTTTCAAACTTTTCACACGTGTTTTTCTTATACATTTCAGTCAAATTGATATTCCTTGATCAATATCATTGGAATTTCATTATTCGACCGTTCTAACAGTAATTTTTGTTACGTTTCTTAAGCTTTCGCTATAGTAAAATGTTGTTGGTTATTATTGAACGACCCGATATCCGTTGCCGATAAACATGCATGGCTAATCAATTGTGATAACAAGTTTCACAAGATCGACAATTTGTTATCCGTTGATTGATATCATCGAATTACAAGTCGTCAAGTTCATTCAAATCGAACATCCGTAAGAGGAAATTGGTTTTACTTGATCTGATAATATGATGAAACGCTGTGTCACTTTCTCACGTGAAAAACTGGAATCTTTGGTTTTTTATCTTTAGCATTTCTCGTAAATCTGATCCGATTATGATATAGTAGTCATTTGATTGCTTCTTTGAAATTCGCTTCCGCAAGGTCAGTTTTTGCAGTTGCGCAAATTTGGGACGGACACTATACTAATTGATGAGGTTAATCATATGCATCATTGAAAGAAATGTAGTACATGTTCAAGTATTACAAGCAATAGTGGTTGATTCGGCATTAAAACTTCCGGTACTGAGATATAAAACAAACTCCAAACAGTCACAGCAGCCAAAGTTTCATTTAAATCGAAGCACCTGAATAGTTCCATCAGAACACAACATGGAAAATAATGTAAATCCCTTAATATTGACTTTGCGAATGTGGAAACTACAGCTGCTCTAGTGAAGCATTGATTGTAAGTGAATTATTAAAGTATTGGGAATCATGTGATTATAAATTCTCAATGTTATTCTGCTCTGTTACTCGCAGTTAACAGTTATCCAGGTATTCAAGCTTCAACGGTATTTCATAAATATTGTTCTCAAATATCTGTGGACCGTTAAAATCGACAGAAATTAAAATCGACATCTCCTATTCCAGTTCCCATCCACTAATCTACAACCATGTCGGCCCGAGTAGCGGCGTACAGCGCCATCGGATTCAGTCTGTTTGCCGTGATTGCATGTGCCATGTGGATCCCGATCCTCTATTCCAAGATCAGCGAGATCAACACCCAATTAGCCGTTGATGCGGAGGAATTCAGTGACTTATCTAACGTGAGTGAGTGAGTGTATGAGTGAGTGAATGAGTGAGTGAATGAGTGAGTTAGTGAGTGATTGAGTGAGTGAGTGAGTGAGTGAGTGAGTGAGTGAGTGAGTGAGTGAGTGAGTGAGTGAGTGAGTGAGTGAGTGAGTGAGTGAGTGAGTGAGTGAGCTACATACAATACAGGGACCCAAAGGAGCACGAGGCAATTCGGGTCCACCAGGCCCACCTGGTAGCAATGGATTCCGTGGTCCACCCGGTAGTGCGGAGACAATGGGAACTCTGGCAAAGTTGGACAACCTGGTTAGTTAATTTCACCTTTTTAAAGTCTTCGTTTAGTCGATGGTTACAATTACAATCGATGATCACAATGTGCAAATGCAGCAAGATGAAGATTAACTCAAGAAGTTCCATTTACAGGATCAAATGGTAGAGATGGTACGAAAGGATCGAAGGGTGAGTCTGGTACACCCGGTACTGCGGGTGATTCGTGGACCAAGGGAACGCCCGGACAGGCTGGCAATCCGGGATCACAGGGACAACCTGGTTGATTTAATATTTGAGTACTTATAATTAATTGCTTTTGCTTGTTTATTCCTCATTGTTTATTTATTATCCATATTCTTATTTACATATTATAGGTTATGATTTCAAATTCTGTCAAGGTAGATAGGATACAAACATCATTTACTCAATAACTTTATCCAGGTCGACCCTGGTCAACCCGGAGAGCAGGGCAGAGAAGGAACAGCTGGACCTCCTGGCTTACCGGATCAAAAGGATCTGACGTTCGTTTGAAGAATTTATCATACAAAAGTTTAGGGACAAACCCCAATAACTTAGTCTTAGTCGGATTTATCATATTAAATGATTCACTGACTGAATGATTTTAAATTGATGACAGACTGACTGATTGACTGAAGGATAAAATTAATGACCCACTGACGGACCGAATGATTTTAAGCGATGATAGACTGAGTGACTGACTAATTCGTATACAGGGTGACCCAGGTGAGGACGCTGCCTACTGCCCCTTGCCCGGCTCGTGGATAACGATATATTTGTTTCTTATATTGCATTTGATATTTATTTTATAATTTTTGATTTATTTTATGAATGTTAAATGCAATTAACGATTTCGGTATTCAAGTTCAATCAACTATGGCAATCGACTATTGATCATTTTCATGTACAATATAATATTTTTCCTCATGCAAATCATCCGCGAAAAAGTTCAACGGCTTTAATGTGTGGTTATTAGTTCCAATCGAACGATACTGTGTTTACCCTTCCTTATTTATTATTCTTTTCAAACAAAATAAGTCTGTTTATATAAATGTGAGATAATAAATTTTGTTAATTAAAGCACTCAACTGTACACATGTAAGGGCACTTTCCCATTCGAGTAACAATCGTGTTCAAATCAGTAACCTTGGCCATTGAACAATGAGAATTAAAACAGAAACGAGTTTCGGTCAAGATTGCGATTTGAACAACATAATACTAATATTAGGAATAATAATAATGATAATGACAATTAAGAAAACCATAAGTTTTTAAAACACATTCAAGCATGTGTACCATAGAAGCACCAGGATTTAGATTTGATTCAGTGAGAAAAAATAGTAAACAAATGTGAATTGAACTTTTAAGTAGAATAAATGCACATTTGAATTTATTTCGACAAAAAGATTTTTTGGTTATCAGCTTGGTATCGCTTGGGGCGAAACTTTTATTAATAAGACAAAAATGTTTATGCAAAGATCACTTATGAAGTAAAGCCCAATAATTTCTCGATATTTAATTCATGTAGGCTTCCATTCACAGTTCACCGAACACGATAGTGTCAGCGTTCACTTCAACGTCATCTTTCTCAGCTGAAGTTCATGACTCGCGCATTAACTCACTCACTCACTCCACTCACTCACACACTCACTCACTCACTCACTCACTCACTCACTCACTCACTCACTCACTCACTCACTCACTCACTCACTCAACTCACTCACTCACGTCACTCACTCACTCACTCACTATCTCTAACCGATCACCCTCTAGACTGTTCAGTTCGTCAATGTTCAATTCGCCGTCCTTATCTCCGTCCCCACTGCTGGAACATCCAGGACACATCAGCAGCACACTGGGATACGGTGACCTGAAATTGTGTTGGGTGAGTGAGCGAGTGAGTGAATGAGTGAATGAGTGAGAGAGTTAGTGAGTGAGTGAGTGAAGTGAGTGAATGAGTGATTGAGTAGTGAGTGAGTGAGTGAGTGAGTGAGTGATTAAGTAGTGAGTGAGTGAATGAGGGGAGTGATTGAGTAGTGACGTGAGTGAGTTGTGAGTGAGTGATTGAGTAGTGAGTGAGTGAGTGAGTGAGTGATTGAGTAGTGAGTGAGTGAGTGAGTGATTGAGTAGTGAGCGAGTGAGTGAGTGAGTGATTGAGTAGTGAGTGAGTGAGTGAGTGAAGTGAGTGATGAGTAGTGAGTAAGTGATGAGTGGAGTGAGTGAGTGAGTGAGGCAGATTTACAAAAGCGACCCCATTTTAAACCAAAACGCGTACCATGCACCATTGTTCTTTTCGACAAAATAACCACAGATTTTTATTTTGGGCGCCAGGTTTGAATTTGGATTGAGAATGTGAGCCACTTCAAAAACAACTTGAGAAATAAATTGAATAAAAAAATTGGGGGAAACTGATTGAAGGGAAAAATGAAAGTTTCAGCAATGTTGGAACTATATAATAATTTTATTTTGTTTGTCTCCATGTGATATTACGATCTAGCCCGTGTTATAATGCGTGTCTGCTGATTTTTTTATTTTCATGCGAGCTCAGGTTTTTTGGCCAATCACGTCGGGGGCAGACTACACAAAAACCCTAATTGACGAAAAACTAGTCGTTAGAGGTTCATTTGGTCCCCTGAAATCGTCTGTGATTTTTTCTACTCCAGAAATTGATTAATTTCGGTCCCTCCACCGTGCAAAATTCTGAAGAAAGCATATGAAGAAACAAGCCTTACGCCGCCCGGCCGCCGAGCTGAACTCGACCCAAAATAAACCGTTTCTCAAAATTAAAAAAATATCTGATGTTTTCAGGAAGTCAATAAACCCTCTGAAAAGTTTTCATAAAGTTGAAGTTATCGTATAGTCAGCCACCGACGTCAATAGCTCGAGTGGACTGCGTGCCACTATAACACGGGGGGCTTATCTACACGCGCATGCATTATAACACGCGCTAGTATTCAAAACAATCAACAGTAGTGGGACGAGCTGAGTGGGCCCAGAAAAATGAATTCAACGGTTTTTCGGTTAGATTGCAGTTTCTGTTTCGGTTGTTGTTTCGGTGTGATTACGAACGGGGCTTAATAGTGGGTTTCCAACAGAGGTGAGAAGATTTCTGATTTTTTCAGACGTCAGAAAGTCTCAACTTACCCGATACAGGAATTTAGAGAAAATAAAAGGCTCGAAAGCCATTATAAATGTGTGTGCTTGAACCTAATATTGGGATTCCCAGCTTAATTTGAGTTTTGGGGCTAATTCTATATTCGTTATTATGTCAGTAGTCAGTTGAGTCCATTTACCTATTAATAGTTTTTGACTATTGCGACTACTATGACGGTGTCATATTTTAACATGTTTATTGACAACCGAAGCGATTCCTTTGAATTTCCATGTAAATGTGGTCATTTCGTCGAAAGGGAAAAAAATGGTGCATGGTACACGTTTTGGTTGAAAATGGGGTCGCTTTTGTAAATCTGCGTGAGTGAGTGAGTGAGTGAGTGAGTGAGTGAGTGAGTGAGTAGTGAGAGAGTGAGTAGTGAGTGAGTGAGTGAGTGAGTGAGTGAGTGAGTGAGTGAGTAGTGAGAGAGTGAGTAGTGAGTGAGTGAGTGAGTGAGTGAAGCAAACTAACGCGGTAGTGGGGCAATGTCGCCAGTCATCACCTGGTGTACATCGTTGAACCACTTGAGCAGACGGAGACCCATCTCCTTGATCTTGTCCACAGAACATTCTGCAATTGGGTGAGTGAGTGAATGAATGAATGAGTGAGTGAGTGAGTGAGTGAGTGAGTGAGTGAGTGAAGGAGTGAGTGAATAAATTAGTAATGATGAAGTGATTAATTTTCTGAGAAACTCTATGAATCTAACCGGCATTTTCCTGCTCACCGCTATGACGTTCCTTGTGGTGGTGCTCGTTAGTCTGGTGAGTTTGGAACTGTTTGCGGATGAAATGTGTTACCTGCAGGAGGTTTTAAGCTGCATATTATTTGCTTTGTCATCCAATTAGTATTTACCTATCGGTCTCAAATAACTCAAACAATCGCTATCTAGGTTTCCTAATTATTAACTTAACTGACTAACTATTTATTGCAGTCAGCCACTAACTCTCACTCACTCACTCACTCACTCACTCACTCATTCACTCACTCACTCACTCACTCACTCACTCACTCACTCACTCATTCACTCACTCACTCACTCACTCACTCACTCACTCATTCACTCACTCACTCACTCACTCACTCACTCACTCAATCACTCACTCACTCACTCACTCACTCACTCACTCACTCACTCACTCACTCACTCACTCACTCACTCACTCACTCACTCACTCACTCACTCACTCACTCACTCACTCACTCATCATTCACTCACTCACTCACTCACTCACTCATTCACTCACTCACTCACTCACTCACTCACTCACTCACTCACTCACTCACTCACTCACTCACTCACTCACTCACTCACTCGCACTCACTCTTTCACTCACCTCATTGACGTCTTCCTCCAAGGCGGTTTCCACTTCGTTTACTTTCTTGGCATAGTTTTCCATCTTCTCTTCCAGGTTGTTTTCTTTCTCCTTTTCAATAGTCAAACCAGACTTGGCGTCGACCTTCAGGCCATGGCTGAATAACAGTGAGTGATGGAGTTAGTTAGTGAGTGTTTGTGAGTGATTGGTGAGTGAGTCTGTGAATGAGCAAATGAGTGAGTGGGTGAGTTAGTGAGTGAGTGAGGGAGTGAGTGTTTGTGAGTGATTGGTGATTGAGTCTGTGAATGAGCGAATGAGTGAGTGGGTGAGTTAGTGAGTGAGTGAGTGAGAAAATGAGTGAGTGAGTGAGAGAGTGCGTTTGTTTGTGAGTTAGTGAATGTGGGTGAAGGAGTGTGTTTGTGAGTTAGTTAGTGAGCGAGTGACTAAACACCAACATTTCATGCAGCTGATCACCGTTAACGCAGAACGCATTCGATCCCTTGACCATGCAGACCTGATAGGTCTGGCAGTTGAGCACGCGGCAAAGCTCATCTGAATAATTAATTACTTCAGATTGACATAGTGATTGTAAAATAAATTAGATTTTATCAATTATTAGGAGTTTTGTTTTCAGAAATGGTTTTCAAAAAATTTAGATCTAACTGAATCACGAATAAACGGAAGACCATTGGTCAAAGACCGTCGAAGCATAATTTATGCATAAATCCTGATATGATTATCATAGAAACCTCTCAACCGTAAAACTCAGCAGACTTACATACATATCTTAGATTTCGGAAAGTATAACTCAAATCATTTGTGTGCTACAAAACGTGTGCCAATACGGATTGTCTTACCTTCATCGAATGCCTCTGGATAGTAGACCCTCCATGTATCCTGGCTAAACTCCTGTGCCAGCGCCAGGCCACAGATTACGCTGGCTAATATTACTAGTCGCATTATTGGATTAACTGAACAAATAATATTAATAATCTTTGAAGTCACGTAATATGAGAATGAAAATTTAAAATCCAATGGTAACCCTTTCCCTCACTTCGAGGATACGAGCTTCATGGCGCTTCAAACCCATTTCTTCGTTTCTACTACGAGGGAACTATGCACCAAAAAATGTACAGTAAATAAACATATTTGACATTCAAAACAACTGACTGCGAAGTACCTACAGCCATGTTTACGAAGTAACCAAGTTTGACGACAGTAGAACTGAAGTCAAACTGGCAAACAAGGATGTGGAGAACTCGATCAGCCAATCATAATATCCCGGCAGTAATTTTTTTAAAGCGGCCACAAAATTTGAGACCACAGATCGTTTGGTTAGAGAAGAAACGTGGAACAGATGCAGTTACATCGGGTTGAGCCAGCATTCCTTCCATGTTGTAGTGCCCTCGTATGCCCGAGCTTACTCAACATAAACTGACCCATCTCTACTAATGGTGCCAACCGAGGCACCCACAATTTCTAATATTACATCACCAATATTACAGTAACCCAAATGAACTACCATTGCGATTGCTGTTTTAAGAATGCTTGAAGTCAAAGCTCTGAAATAAGAGCCATATAATGTGATTTATGTATGATAACCCATCGTCTATTCATCAATCTATGACAACACGAGCTACACCACACATCAACAGACGTCAAATTCAGCTTCACCGATATGTTGAAGTCGGCCAGTCCAGGGGTGAGTTGGCTTTTAGGGGACGTGGTTGAATGAGTCGTGCAAATGCGGATTACATGGATCAAACTTCTATTCACGTTCAAATAGGACCATGTTGAATTTTTCATATAAATGTTTGTGATACCTCCTATATAAAAAACTGGTTAACATTTTTCCATGCGTTTAATTATTTACTTTACAACATCGTATCATCCGCACACGACAACACAGACGGAGGTGTTTACAAATGCTAACTGGCTGGCTATTATATCTGGATCGTATTTATAGCTGACGGCAGATATTATATTTGTATGTTGAGCTCTGGAAGACACAGATAATGATTATTATAACACCGTATTATGTTACTATCGATGTTGTTTTATTGCTAATGTTGTTTTGCTGCTCAAATTTTACACATTTACTGAGACGTTACTTTTCAAGGTTGAAGCCAATGACGACAGACAAACAATTTCATTGAAGGAAACATTGAGCAAGATAATATAGAGTTTTCAATGTACAACTTATGAATAACCAAAATAAATCAAATGTCAGATAAGAAATATTTCACGAATCAATCACATTTATTGCAAGTCAATACAACCAGAGACTGCACACAACCAAATAAGCTGTTCTCAGATCGTGAATCACAAGTTCATTAGCAAACAGTAATCTGAAAACGCACCTTCTTGGCAGCTAAAAGTGGAATACACTACAGTTCAGGGGGATTATCCCTGTTGCGGGTGGGTCAAGTAGCCCTAACCCTCTCGCCCCCATCCTCGCGACTTTCCGGTGCTATTTCAAAATATTTTAAATATTGAAATTTCTTTTACTGAATGCTATACAAACTCATATCATTGACATAAACTCTTATTATTAACAAACTGATATTATCACTCGACGAGAATCACGACTTGGCCGCCAGTTGAGTCAACTTGGCAAGAATGCGCTCAGCCAGTTCGTCCTCTTCGAGCGTCCAGTCAACCCGGACCACGAATCTGTCTTTGTTGGCGTCAACGTTGTCCGTCGTACTTGATGGCTCCAGAATCAGCTCCATCTTGACACCATCGCCGTATTCGACCGACGTTTCCGTGATCGGAATCTCGATGGCATCCAGATGATCCGACACGTTGTCAACCACCGACCACCAGAATTGAGCTGAATTGTTGTGAGTTAATGAGTGAGTGAGATAGTGACCGACTTTGTGAGTGAGTGAATTAGAGTGTGAATGATTGAATGGAAGTGTTTGTGAGTGAGTTAATGAATTATGGAGTTGAAGGTGAAAGTGGATAATTTGTTGATGCAAATAAAGATGATATTTGCGGTTATTCAATGCTTGTTATGAAAATATAAATACATAACTGATGACTTGAGAATGAAACTCTACAGTTTAAACTTTTTTACACCTACCATGTTCCTCGACTTTGGCCGGTCGTTTGAAAGAAACGTTGGAGGTGAAGTCGACTTGGTGCAGGGAGAGCTCGAGTTGTGCCGCTACTGATTCGGCAGACAGAATCTGGAATAAAGTCACCAAGTTTTCATTCATGATTACGATATGAAAATAGCATTGAATTAGCTGCAAAAATCATGATACAACTTTACCCTCAGATGATGACCAAAAATGGGATAGTGAAAATGTCTCAAGTCATATTATGATTAGTTCACCACCACCTACAGGGTGTCCCACTTGAAAAAGTTCGGAAGAGAATGTGATCTCATTTTTTAAATAAACCCATAACAACTTCCATAACAACAATGTCCACCTTCAACTGTGGCAACGCGATCTGTCCACCACCCGCTGGTTTTACATCAGCATCGCTGGCATTTTCCAAAGTTATATACGCGTTGAACGGACAGTTCTTTTTGCCGAGTGACGGGTCCATTCTTCTGGAATGTTCGAGCAACGAGTTTGGCACACGAATCTTCATCTGCAGCGGTGTATCGATTGAGATGGACTCACCGTTGGCCGGCATGAACACGGGCACGCAAAATTCCTGGAAAAAAGTTAATGTTCATAACTTTTTTATATGTATTAAAATTACTCCAGTCTCTGACTTGAAACTTTTAATATTTATGTTATTCATTTCTTTAAGATATTTATTTTAAAAACATTTTGCTAACTGTTTAATTTACCTATTTATTTATGTATCAAGAACAACATCACCCAACATGAACTTCATGTCTTTGACAATGTTTGAAGTGGGTTTATTTCGATGCGTATTTGAAATTCTACTCACTTTTTCCACCTTGGCTTTAAGGAACTCCATCTTGATCTTTTCGCCATGGACGAACATGACATTGCGCGGTGCCGAGTCGCTGAATAAAAAACATAACCAGTGATAAGATTGACAATGTCAGTCACTCATTCATTCAATTGATCATTCTTTACATCTGTTAGTCAGTCAGTCAGTTTTACATTTGTTAGTCAGACGGTCGTTTTATAACTGTTAATCGGTCAGTTCATCAATCAGTCAAACATTTTAACTGTTCGACAGTAAGTTCATGTTTCTGCTACGTTAATTATTCAAGCTTGTACTTATACAAATTCAATTATTCAGTACACGTCTGAAATCAGTCAGCCAGTTAGTAGGTGAGTGAGTGACTGATAGGTTAGTCAGTTAGTCGATTAGTCAACCGACCGTATAAGCTGCATGATGCCCTTAGCATCGGCATGTGCACTGAACGACATGTACTCCACGCCCAGATTAACATCGACCACCTGACCCTCAATGGTCACTTTACGAGCACCCTGTATAAAGCATACATACATACGTTATTAAATATCATGAGTTATCCGAAATGCTATCATAAGCAGAAACTTATTATATCACAGTTCAAACAACAACGGAGATGAGTGAAAAACTGGCACTCAAAGAAGTTAATCACCGAAATCAGTTAATTAATGTCGGAAAAAATATAACAGGGGCTTATGCAACCTGAATGACGGCATGTCCAGGTGTGTTGGCCACACAGTAGCCGGGCATGATAATCAGATTGTTCGGGTTGGGTGCCCATATTTTGAATACCTTCAGTGACTGACCAGCATGCAGCATGCCTTAAATTAGCAAAAACATTGACTCTTTAGGGACCTGAATTTGAACACGCGCCATTTCCGCTCTGGACCATGTTCGTAAGTTGTTCAAATAACAAGTGTCATGTTGAAAAAGTAATATTTTAATGAAAATTTGAACGCGCGCCAATATCAGGTTCAATTCAAACGCGCGCGTGCGCGCCAAAAACTTTTTGAACAACAAGCAAGTATAACTAGGCTTTAGGCTAGAACAGCTTTCTGACCAGATCAAAGATCAACTCCTACCAGAACCGACCTGGCGTGGCAAACAACACCATGGGTCCGGAATCCTCAGCCATGGACAAATCGAACGCTTTGATGTGCTTGAAGTCGAACATGTTGCGCTGGACAAACGTACGCTTGATCTTCTCGTTCGTCCAATTGATAAACAATCTGAAACAAATGACGATTTCGAAAGTACAAACTGGTTTTGCTAAATGAAGAAAACTATTCAATAAGCAGGTATAAATTATCCGTGCATCTATCGGATAACTATTCAAGACTTCGATGCATTCTTCACATAAACACAAAAAGTGTTGCTCCACAGATATGTTAATTATTTTACTTTTCAATATAAATAGTGTGGTGTACTAAACCATATTCTTCATTCCAGACATGAGACTTTAATAAATAACCGCATATAAATAAGTTTAGTTCAGAATTTAACCGATAGTAGGCGTTGGCACGCTCGGCCAGACCAGCCGAGAAGTAGATGGGTACCCGCAGGTCCATCCGTTCCCAGTATGATTCGATGAGGATACACAGCTCTTGAGCACGACCCAAAGCAAACACGGGGATCAACACCTGTAACATATCATTCTTCTTCTACAATGTCTCGGTCAGTTAGTTATGTATTTATTTAGACACTCACTGACTGACTGATTACTGTTCAATTAATCACTGCTTCCTATCTACTTACTCATTCGTTCATTATAGAGCGAACCCCCTTCATATCTGAATTAATAGAAATCAGTCACAGTCACGTGTACGTAAGCCATTTGCTTCAAATTCTCAAACAAAAGTCAACCTTTCCACCCCTGTCCACACAATCGTGCACTTTCTTCAAGAACTCGCGTTCCCTGGCGCGTTTCGAGTCACGGATGGTCGTGGCATAGGTGGTCTCCGTAATGAGCAGGTCAGGCTTCAGGCCGGGGATGATTTGTGCCGCACCTGAACATACATTCACATGTTTTTAGGTTCATTTTTTTATTTAAAATTCATAAATGTGGTTTTGGTATCGTAGGGTTGAATCAAAATCGATATGCGAAATAACGAGTTCCATCTCAAAACTTTCTGTTCAGTAAAGTTAGTCAACCCAAACGAATCGATACGATCATTCAGTCAACAAACAACTGTTCGCTTTGACATAAAGTAACTACCAAACAATACCAAAGGTCACCAACCCAAATGCCTATCAGGCGTAGTATTATAGTCTCCGGTATAAAGCACTGATTCACTGCCCACCCTGATTTCGTAGATGGCGGCACCCAGTACATGACCAGCGTAGAAGGCACGGATCGTCAAAGTATCGTCCACCTGAAACGAACCCAGTAACGAACTTGAATGAACACACGATTTTTCTGAAATATGCAGTCGAATACTGCTGAAACGCAGTGTTGCGTTTATTCAGCCCAATTTCCAACCTTGACGAATTCGTGCAGACTCATACCGACCGCTTTCTTCATACACGACTTGACCTGTGCCGATGTGTAGATGCCCGTGTCACCCTTATCGTACTGCACACGACGGTAATCTTCCTGCAAATCATACCAGTTTATGATCATCTGATCCGATAATAAGTATTCCGAATTCGTATGCAGGAAACTATGAGTTCACCGGGCTGATTAGATGTGAAAGCTTGAGCCTTTTAACATGATTCAAACATGTTAAACAACAAAATTCATAAAATAACTCCAACTGGCAGTAACAAATTGTCCCAACCAGCAACACGGGACATATGGCCTTTGTGGGGTAGGTCATGTAGATGGGTCCATTGTAGCCGATGACCTCGGTGACATGTGGCAGTGCACCGCAGTGGTCCAGATGAAAGTGACTGAGAATGATGCACTAAAACAACAAAATGCATATAAGTGTTACAGATTATCTTGATCTGAAATTTTGAATCTACAACATTCACTAATCCAAGAAAACGCACACTAACAGTCAAATATCCGTCCAAATTACCACCCGATTCTTGGTTCAGGTACGAAAAGTCGGGAAACTTGCGCATATCGCTGAACCCGGGATGCATACCGCAGTCCAGCATTATGTTCTTGCCGCCTGGTAACGAGGAGAATCAAGTTAATTAATTATAGTAATACCCATAATTAGTTCTATTTTAGAACATGTATACGAATTAAGATACAGATTATGTTATCATTTCCGCAATTGAAATGATTATACGCAGGAAAACTAACTTTCAACCCTACTGATTCTTCCTGATATCAGCATATTTTACCACCAACTAACCAATGGATATGAGCACACAGCTACGACCGACATCTTGGCCAGCACCCAGCGTAACCACTTTGATTTCAGGCATTATTATTCTTAACAAAGCAAAGCTAGATTGCATTGTTTTTGTCCATTTTATATACTTTTATAGCTAAAGAACTTTGTTTTTCCTCCAGTATGCAAAGCCAATATCATGCTCGCTGTGTTAAACACTTCATCTTCGATCAATATTTTCAAATCTATACAAAATATAATAGTTTACTTTTCATTCATAATGACAATAAACGATAACAATAACAAACGGTATAGATGTGTATGTTATCTCTCAAATTCAATAAAAATAGTGCAGCGCTGTTGGCGAACAGACAACATTTCAATTCAGCGATCATAATAAAATATACCGGAAGTAAAAAATCTGTAATGATTAAATTAGTTTTGCTTTTGCCCAACTGTAAATTACTTTGAGTGACTGTGAAATCGGCTACTTTGGTATACAGTGGGACGAACAATAAAACGTGAAGCCGTCTGATTCCTAGAAATCATTGAATAATCACAAACGGTTAGGCAGGGAAACCTCACGAATTGTTGTTGTTGAAGACGAAATCTGACGAAAACCACGCCCAGCAAAGATGTTGTTTTTGAAGTCAATCTATTGGATCCGTAATTACCACACAATACCGCTGTGCTCCTCACACTGCTCACTTCTTCTTGCCCGGCATGATGATACCGTCGTACTGAAAATTATTACATAAAAAATAGGAATAACTAAACTAAAACAACAACGATGAGATGAATAAAACCATAAATAACAGTCAATGAAAATTCCAAATGCAAATTTGCAATATAAAAACCATTGTGTTGAGCATATTTCAGGGAGCCTAATTAACATAGTTGTTTGACGGAAAGCCAGTTAATGTACAATATGTATGAAGAAACGAGCAAAAACGGTGAACAACCTTTTCAGTAAATTTTTCATTATTAAAAAAAACTTGAACACAAATCAAAACAGGGACGATTTTTACACTATGAATTTGAGTTCACACGCAGTGTTTCACGCGAGCCAACTATTATCACAGCACCACGTGTCAAGTGAAATTCAAGTCTCACCTTCTGCTGGAACCACTTGAGGGCCTCCTCCGCGTGTATCCTATGGCTGGCACCCACCCTCGACGTGCACTTTCGACGGTAGGCAACGCGCTGACCAGAACGGCCGAGCACTACGTAGAAGTCCATACCATAGATACCTGAAACCATCAACATGTTACCTAGCCGGGTCGATAGCAATATTTAGTGATTTACCATTCGCACGCTTAGCAATACATCAACGATGATACAACACAGATGACTTTTTGTAGATTTGTATACATTTACTCTACAGCAGAAAATTTATGAGATTAGAACGAAAGATAATCAGATAAAGATAGTAATGGTGCTTTTAAAATTAACGCAAGAGATAGACAAAACAACTAGATTGAATTGAAACCAAAAAAGAACTGGTTAGAAGCTGAGTTTATACCCAGAGTCAGAGGAACAATTACATTTTCGTCATCTGATAAAAGCGGACGGAAACCACCCCAAAAGCACAAACCGATTGAGGGGTCGTATTTGATACCCAGATCGATGTGCTCCTGAATGCCGAACCCGAAGTTGCCGGTGGCAGAGAAGTTCTCTTTGTACAACTCGTATTCCTTCACCTAAAATATGAAGCGAAATCAGTTAGCAGAAATCCTCGTTGTTTTACATTATTTACATTACAAACATGTCTAATGGATTGCATAGTGGTTTATTGTTACCAATACCTACCTGTACTAATAAAAAAAACACCTGGAAGTCACAAACACTGTCGCGTGAAAAAACTCGTTCATCCACTGACGCATCCGCTAATTCATCGAATTAATTTTTTTAAATAAAGAAATAATCAGAAACAACGTTTACGCAAGCAAACCTTCAATCCACGCTCCAGAATTTCTTCGGCCTTGGCGCCACGAACTGTGCAGTGGACAGCGATCTTTTCGTTACGTCGGATACCGAACGATCGCACGGTGTAGCGGGCTAAAAATAATTAACTGTACGTGTGAACATCAATGAATACTAATTTGATTGATCTGATATAGAACGTAAGAGACGCATAAATCTCAAATAATATGAATGATCGATCAACTGCTGAGTGAAGTGACCTGACCCCATGATCGATTCACTGACTGAAATGACTTTACCCCACGATCGATTCATTGACAGGCTTACCTGACCCTATAATTAGATTCATTGAGTGACTGACCTGACCCAATAATCGATTCACAGACTGACTGATTGATCGCCTCATTATCGATTCACTGACAGACTCACCTGACACCTGACTCCGTGATCGATTGACTGACTGACCTGACCCCATGATAGATTCAACGACTGACCTAATGATCAATTCACTAACGTTACTGACCCCAAGATTGATTCACTGACTGACTGATCCCCACAGAGTATGTTAAATAAAATAAAAACAAGAAAAAAAAACAAATAGACCGTTTTTTTCTCTTTAATTCAGGATGGTTTCTTAAAAAGCGCCTACGGTTGTTTGTGTGTGTGTTGTTTGTGCGAAAAAGGCAAAAGTTTTACATGGTAAATTTTTTGCAGGCCGATTTTCAACATTTCCGTCCCATTTATTATTATTTTTCCATTTATTATTATTTTTCTTGAATCGGTTGTTGAAGTTTAATGGGTGTTGTTGTTTGTTTATTTGTATTTCGTAAATTGGTGCGTTTGCCGAATGTATCTTTCAGTTCGAAAGATACATTTCAAATGATTTGAAATGTATCTTTCGAACTGAAAGATACATTTGGCAAACGCACAAAATTTGAAATGTATCTTTCGATGTTTCACACCTGAATGCGACGAATGAATACACATAATATGAAGATCATATACACAAGTTTAATGATGAGTTGATGACAAATCGAATCACCACAATAACAGTTTGCTTTTATTTCCATCCCAAAATACAAAGCCGAAAAAATTTTAGTACCCGAACCCGGCGGATTGGTGGATCATAGCGATTATCTCTTACCCTTTCAATGTTGAATTTTTGCCAATGCCGAAAAACAATAAATTTCGGCATTATTTTTTCGTTGAAATTTTGAAGTTTTCGATGTTTTTCAAGTTCGTTCGAAAAAAAATAAAACAAGAAAAAACAAGGAAAAAAACAATTGGGCCAATTGTTTTATTTAACATACTCTGGATCCCCATGATCGATTTACTGACTGACAGATCCCATGATTGATTCACTGACTGACTGACCCAGTGATCGCTATCGGACGAAACGGAACGAAACGAAATTTTCAAATTCATTCCGGAATGGTTTCGGAACGAAATTTCTTCATTCCGTTCCGAATGATTTCGGAACGAAATTTCTCCATTCCGTTTCGGACCATTTCGGAATAATTCCGAAGTCGTTAAGCCCAATTCACCGCGTGGTGTGTGCTTAGCACACGCATCACAAGTGTAAAACTGTATATAAATGTTGTGATAAGTTCATGAAACGTGAACTATTTCTTAGCGACTAATCCTATCGGCGTGGTCACTATCAGAAGATAAAGAAAGGAAAAAGTGGGATTGTTCCTCATTGACGGTTTCCAAAAGTAAAATTTGTGTCTTCAAACAGTTTCAGTATCCTAAATGGCCTAATTTTTGTTAATTCCCCTCTCTTTGGAAAGATTCCCCTTTCTGTGGGCGGGGGTGGCTGTCGTTGGTTTCGAAACGATTTCGGAATTCCGATAAGAGATTTCGAATCGGAATCGATTTCGGAATATTCCGAAATCATTCCGAAATGATTTCGGAATTCCGAACTTCGTTCCGAAATATTCGGAACGAAATCCGGAATTCCGAAAGGAAGATTCGTTCCGAAGATTCCGGAATACTTCGTTTCGATAGCGATCACTGGACTGACCTGAGCGCTGAGCCCAAGATCGAATCACCGACTGGTGGTTCATGATTGATTCACTGACTGACTGATCCCATGATCGATTCACTGACTGACTAACTGGTCCCATGACTGACTGACCTGACCCCTAGATCGATTCACTTACTGACTGATTTGTCCCAGTCCCACGACTATTTCACTGACTGACTGGCATGACCCCAAGATCGATTTACTGACTGATCCCAGGATTGATTCACTGACTGACTGACCTGACCATAAGATCGCTTCCCTGACTGGTTGAGTAGTCACATGATTAATTCACTGACTGACCTGCTCCCAAGATCGATTCACTGACTGACTAGTGACTAGTACCATGATTGATTCATTGACCGACTGACCCCATGATCGATTGACTAATAAGTGACACTGGTCAGTCAGTTTGTGCGATGGTTAGTCAGTCCCCAAGTCACACCGCAGATTAGCAGCAGTGATGGAGCGGATGATTGATCAACTTATGCAGGTACATTCGGTACCTATGAAACCACATCCTAGGTAAAAACAATCGGAACTATCTCTTGTTATCAAAATTCAGTTTAGTTTAGTGATATCGCCAGTACACACATGCGTGGTACCCATCACAAAGAGGTGTAACGAAATCAGCTAAGACCAACCTTTTGAGAAGACGGGTTGTTGACCGGTCAGCTGTTCGAGCACCTTGGCGGCACGGGTCAGCCTATCACCGGATTCACCGACGCAAATATTCAAGCACAACTTCCTGATTTTCAATTCACGCATTGGGTTCAACTTCTTCTTCTCCCGACGCTCCTCACGTTCTGCTGCCCGAACCATTTTAATGTATTTTCAGGTTTTAATTGGTAACCCTACCTAATTGGCCTGAAATTAAGCGAGTAGTAGAAGTGATTTTTCTTCTCAATAGTGTTCTCATATCGTGTTCTTAACGTCAACATTCACATTTATATACTCTTTTTTTGGTTCATTTTTATCTTCGAAAATAAAATTTAGCAGAATCCATAATTCAAAAATACCGTAACCGTAAGAGAATTTACCGTAAACTGTCTGGGTTTCTTGTTTACGTAAAATATTTACGTTATAGCCTATCTATAGTTATACAGGATTTCTTGTTACCAACAACTTTCAGGCGCGTGATTTCAATTCGAATATGGTTTTGGCGCGCATTGAAATTCTTTATAAAAATATCTTCTTTCTCCTGATTTAGCTTGGTTGCATATTTCCAAACCGCAGTAATTTCTCTAGAATTTTTCCCATACACGAAATTTTATGAGGTGGGTGAAAGCTGAAATACCACCGCTGCGCGGGCCTAACGCGCTTGTCCTCGCTCCCGCTCGGACAAGCCAGCCTTACGATAGGTAATCGGGGGTTAACGGACAGTAAAACTTCATATGGAATATATTTTTGGTGACAGAAAATTTTGGCGTTTAGTAAAAATTCTAGAAAAATTACTGGGTTTTGTAATTTTGCGGCAAGGTTTCTTGTTATCAAACGTTTATTTTGCGGGTCGGTTACACACGTATGCAACGAATTAATCTCAATTTGTGTATGCTGTCTTAATGCTAAATGAAAAAAAGATTTTATAATTCTCGAATTTTTGGAAGCGCGCCAAAACCTTATTTGAAGTCGAACTGCGCGCCAAATAGTTTTTGTGCACGTGTTATAGCATATGCAGGGTTCCTTGATAGCCAAGAACTTTTTGGCGCGCAGTTTGAATTCAAACCGGTTTTGGCGCGCTTTCAAATTTTCGATTAGTAAAACTTTTTCACATAACATTTGGACAACCTATTATACGACAACTGCGCTTGATTCATTGCATACGTGCGAAATCGGCCAACAAAATTATCTTTTGATAACAAGAAACCATGGCCAAGCTATAAACGGCGTATCAAAATCAGTTTCATTAACATGATACTCTGACCAAGCTATATATAGAGGTAGAGTACTTATTGGCGTGCAATTGAATTCAAATCTGTTTGTTTCAAATGACACTTGAACAACCGACGAGTTTAACGGGTCTACTAACACAAATTTCTATAAAAAGTTACCCTAACCAAGTTGGCTGTCGTTCAGTTGTCCGACTCGACGTTTGTCCGAATTTCAATTCGTAATTTCAACTCATTTTCGAGCACTGGCGGACGAGCAAAACCCTCAAAGGGAGGGGAATTTCGCCAAAGAGGGGGGAATTTGTTGAAATTTGGTCATTTTACCTACACCTTAAGGAGCAAACTTCACTTTTTGAAACAACCAAAAAGGGGGGAATTCCACTTTTCCCTCCCCTTCTCGTCCGCCAATGTTTTCTAGAGGTGTAAGTGTTGCAGAATTTTGGGCGTGTAAATTGACTGAATATAACTTTTTTATTCGTTGTCGGGAGAACTCAAATTTGTCTAATATTTGTAGTATAAATTTCTGATCAATGTAGCTGACTTGATTCTTTATTTATTTTTTATTAATTTGTAATCGAAGTAATTTTCGAACCCATAAATGAAGCGAATTTACATCAACCGGTGTGTCCACACAGTGCTAAGACGGAAGGTGACGCAAAATTCCAAAACCCAAAAAATTTTCTAGAATTACACGCCAAAATTTTTATAAATTCCAAATGAAGTTTTACTGTCCGTTAACCCCCGATTACCTATCGTAAGGCTGTCTAAGCGCAGGACAAGCGCGTTAGGCCCGCGCAGCGGTGTTTTTCCAGTGGTTACCCACCTTAGTATGCGAACATAAAATTTCGTGTATGGGAAGAATTCTAGGAAAAGTTTTGGGTTTTGGAAATATGCGAAGGTGACATGTTCATTTTTTATAAGGAAAACCTGAATAAGTTTTACTCGAGAAGTTTTTGGCGCGCAATTCGAATGCGAAGCTGCTTTCAGGGGGTGTTCAAATCTTTCATCTAAAGTCTGGTCACAGTTTCTCGTTACTCCAAAAACTTTACCGTAATCATTTTGGCGCGCATTCAAATTTCGGCGCGCGTTCAAACTTATTCAAAACTCTCGGCTGTTCACACTACAATTGTATAACATATTGTTAAACTTGCCCAATTTATTAATTATTCAGTAAAAGTTTTTCAGGAAAATAATTAGTAACAAGATACACTGATCAAGCTATATAACATGACCACATCTGTGCTCAATTTATCAAATGAAAAGAAGCTCACAAAAATAGTTCATCAGAAAAAAGTAATCAGAAACATATCAGGAACACTTTTCATAGAATCAAAAGTCTGTTGAGGTTTTTCTTTTTAGGACACAACAACGCAGATCAGGTCTTTACATTTTTAAACCTTCATCTACGGGAACGATGATTCAGTTCGGTTCGTTCATATTTTTTATACAGCATACAGGTGATTTTCATCTTAGGGTGCTTTCAGAGTAAAAAGGAAAGTAAAAAGGAAAGTAAAACGGAAAGTAAAAAAGAAAATCTGTAAAACAACCGACGCAAAAATATAGACGCAATACTCGAATATTCAGAATTTGAATTAGGCTAGCCAATCAGCGTAGCGCACTGGCCAATCAGGATAGCGCTGTGAGCACAGCCCTCAGCGCTCATTGGCTGCTGCATTTGAATTTGAATTATTTAATATGTAATTTTGGGAATATTCCGTTTTGGACACGTGCGTTGTTTTACAGATTTTCTTTTTTACTTTCCATTTTACTTTCCTTTTTACTCTGAAAGCACCCTTAAAAGAACATATGGTGCGTGCGCTCAAAGTCAGACTATTCAGCTGACATGGCCAATACTTTTATTTCCATACGCAAAAACTTTATAACTTCGCAAATACAAAAATATTCCACCGTAATCCCTGCATTAATTTTTATTTGAAATAAAATGTTACGGTAATTTTTCTGAAATAAAGTTTTTATCCGCATGCTAATTTATTTTTATATTTTGGATTCAAAAAAATTTAAAGCCGTGTTTAGAAAAATAAGTTTGTCTTACCAAACTTTTGTAAAACTTTTCTGTCACTTCAACTTTTTTTATAATTGAAAAAGTAATAATTAGCTTTTTTAATTTATAAAAGCTGCACGCCCAAGTCCATCCCAAATACAGAGCATAAGCCTGAACTGAAAACTAACTCTTAGCCTCATACTCGGCGATCTCTTTTCGAAGGTACAGTTTGTGCTTATGACTAGGCCGAAGCCATACAAACAATGAAATTATAAAAAAATTATTAATTTATTCATAGATTAAAGTGATGTTTCATAATCCAATGTAACTTTCGAAATACCTAAAATAAAATCACTTGAAAAACAACTGTTTTCGGAGCATTTTTTGTGTGGATCCATAATTCGCATTTGCACAGGACAAAATGTTACAAACAAAATTTTCTAATAGAAGTTTGTCAGCACTATAGTGATTCAAACTAAACTTCGAGTGCCAAAATTAAAAAAGTTATGCCCTATTCAATGTAATTTTAGATCCTAATCAAAATTAAGTTATTTAGTGACCACACAAAATCTAAACTTTTTACTGGGATTTGTAAAATTACGAGATTGGAGGAGAAGCATCAAAAGTTCCTTGATACTAAAAAGGTTTGCGCGCGCGCTATTTGAATTCAAATCTAATTTGACATCTAGACAAAAATCTAACTTCATAAATGCCAAATTCATAAAAAAAAATTATGTGGTAACGGGTCCTTAAAAAATTTAACAACAAAACACAACGGAAGCTTGAAAATTGAAAAAAAATTAAAAAGTGAGCTTATGTTTCCAGTATTTGGCATGATCGAAGAAAAGAGCTATAATTTTTATGCATGAAACATTAAGTTTTTTCAAAGTTCAAATTGTAATAAAAAAATCAAACAGTTAAGTTTATATATCTGCATATACTTATAAATCTCTATTACTAAAGTTGTCATGAACGAAGCCGCTTCGACGTCCATCAGCAAGCCTTCTTGCAATTACGGCCTAAAATGTTATCGAAGAAATCCGTCGCATTTTGCCGAGTTCTCGCACCCCGATTCTCATCCAATGCTAAAAGCACCTTCTAAAAGTTGGTGTTATTTTTACGATTATTATTCACAGCGAAATCAGGAAAAATATGTATGCTATTGGTTTGGTACTGAGAATGAAAGTCAACGTGTGAGATTTGAACAGTAAACAATAGACCCTGTCCGTTGATGTCCCTGGTGATGGTAGTCGAGACTTGATCTTTCTAGATGTCGTTCCCAAACGTCCTAACGTGAGTGGATTTAATGGTAAAGATCACGAACAGTCGGCCAGTCCCGTGTTTGACGCTTGTCCGGCTCCGAAGAGATCCAGAAGCGAGGTAGAAGTGGATCAAGCTACGACTATGAGGTGTGATGAAGCAGGGCCACGATCTAACTTAGACAAGACTTGTAAGCATGACAATCCTTGTTGCATGATTCATTTGAACCGTTTCATTAAGTCATTTCTGATGAAATGAATCAGTCATTCAGTTGGTCCTCTAATCGGTCAGTATCTCAAAAAGTCAGCCAGTGAGTCCGTCAGTCAGTCAGTTAGGCAATCAATCAGTCAGTCTCTCAAACAGTCATTGATCAACGAATTCAGGTTAGTCAGTCAGAAGGTCAATCGATCAGAAGGTCCGTCAGTCAGTCAATCACCAGTCAGTAGGTCAATCAATCAATCAGGCACACAAAAAGTTTGTGAATCAATCGTTCATTCAGTCGGTCCCTCAGAGTCATTCAGTCAGTTGGTCAATCAATCAAGTCAGTCACACAATCGGAGAGTCAGTCTTTCAGTAGATCAATCAATCAGTAAGTTACTTAAAAAGTCATTCAGTCAATTGGTAAACAGCTCATTTAGCCACTCAAACAACCACTATTTATCATCAATCATCATGAATTTTTTATCAACTAAATAAACAAATACAAATACATTAGTTGAATTTGAATATACAATATCGGCACGTGAACCATCCGTATAATTCCACTGTAATTCATTTGATAAATGGTTGTAGCACCACCAGCACCAGCAAGTTCGACATTGATCCGTATCCGCGGACTTCGCCATTCGGTTTCTACCTGACCGCGGTACCGGTACTCGGCAAGTCGGGCAATGTTGGATGTCTAGCTCTGTCGCAGATACTCCGCAAAGATCATGAGAAACTCGTGGGCACGATTCACTTCAACTTTATGATCGATCTGGCATGGTTGTTGGAACAATATGAAGGCGATCAGGTTTGTGGGTGACACGAATATTTAGTAATCTGGTTTTGTCTAAGGAATTGTTGTGGTGAATGGTTGAAACCTGATTTGATTCGGATTGTGATTTTAGATTTTTTTCTACAGGATGTGATGTGATGATTATGTTTAGATACTTGATTGATTGATGGATCGAATCGATTAATTGACTGACTTGCTAGTTTATTGATTGACTAACTGTCTGACCGACTGAATGACCTAACTGATATACTGAAGGATAAACTGACTGACTGAGTAAGTGACCGACTGGTTAATTGATTGACCAATTGATATTTAAAGTTCTGAATAAGTGATTAGTAGGTTTCTACCTAATTCTGTAACATTATTAACTCACATGCTTACAACTGACTGACAGACATGGGTTGACGAACTTGGGCTTGGTTTGTCTGATTAACTGAGCTTTTGATTGATTGATCAACATCAACTTGGTGACTGACTGATTGATTGACTTTTCTTGACTGACTGATTATGACTAATTGACTGACTGACCGATTTTAACCGATTGATTGACTGATTGACTTCTTGAATGATTGATTGGCTAACTGACTGATTATAACATGTTACCGATTTGACTTCCTGTAACAGACTTTTTGAATGACTTATTGGTTGACCAACTGACAGATTGACAGTTTTTTTGATTGAGATCTTAGACCTTAGCCGTTATCGAAATAAATGACTGAGTTTTAGGGTCGCAACCTCCCGATCGATTTGGTGGTTGGGGAATCAGGGGGTACGGACTTCAAGTCAGTACTCAAAGAAGTGACTAAGCTCAATCTGACCAATGTGGCCTTGCATCAGGCAAGGATTACTATGCCGTATGGTTAGTAGTTTAAGGTAACAGGTTATATTCTGTTAGAAATGGAATCACTTCACCATTCATATTTAAGAAACAGTTCTTCTATTCCTGATTAAAATTCATCATTCATGTACTTCATGAAACATTGTTTCATCGTATGTGAATGTGACTGACCATTCAATAAGAGTAATTAGAAACGTGGCATTCAGGTACGCATCACACAAAGATGAGCCTACTCCTCTACTCGGACAGTCTGCGAATACTCATCAGTACGGCTAATCTTATCGAACGCGATTGGGACTGGAAAACGCAGGCAGTTTATCTGAGTCCGATGTTGCCCAAGTTATCAGCAAATGCAGCGAATGGTAAATTTTTTACATTTACGCATTTTTATAGGTCATGTTGTTGTTACACCAACTTTATGAGTTCTTGTTTTAGCTTCGATGTTACAGTGTTCTCAATTATGATATTTTTTTCAATACTTATTATTAATTTGACATGACTTGATACGCAGATGCAGATGTATGTATACAGCGCACTACAAATGTATCTATCTTCCTTCAGATTCAAGCAGCTTCAAGAGCGATTTGTTGATGTATCTCGATCAATATGGATCTGTGCCTGAGAAATGGTTGCAAGCTGTAAAGGAGCATAACTTTTCGATTCTGCAGGTTATTTTGTTTATTCTTTTTAGCCAATTCTTGAACTCATGTTTATTGTTTTATCAGAATGTTCACCTGATCGGTTCTGTACCTGGCCGACATACGGGTGGCAGCTTCAACCGATGGGGTCACAACAAACTGCGACAAACGCTCCGACATAATTGTTAGTACTCTTTTTGTTCAAGTTCTTGTTCCAGCATTAACGGTCGCAAACGTAATAAAAAAAATTTATGGCGAAACAGACGTGCACGTTTGTTTGAAAACGAGGAAAAAAGTTTCAGATGACCACAGGCATTCGGCACCCGGCCAGCTGATCGCACAATTCAGTTCGATCGGGTCGCTGGGCGCCAAAGCCGAAAACTGGCTGACTGGTTGGTCAATACAATACATCATTATTATTATGGTTTTGAACTTCGTGCTTGTATTTACTAGTAGAGTTTAGTAAGGAGGCTCAAGAACGAACCTGAAATTTTTCAATAGCCTCTTTACCGTGCTCATACTGTCATTTAATGCAGTTTTCATCGGCTTTCAGGACAGTTTCTCACTTCATTATCTGCGTCAAAATCGAGTATTGACAATCAGAAGACTTCAATATTTGATAAACGATTGCCTTCGAGACGACCGTCGTTAAGCGTTGTGTATCCATGTGTGGAAGATGTCAGAACGAGTCTGGAGGGTTACGAAGGCGGTGGGTCTTTGCCTTACAGGTTTGGTTTGTGTGGTGGAGAGCGGTTGTGTAAACTCGGAAAAGGCTATTGAGATATTTGGGAAACCCGTTTATAACTAAAATTTTATTGAACTTCAATTTAGTGACAGCGTTTCGTATTTTGAGTGAGCTTTCGATTCTTCAAGATCGACAAACAACGAATTTGAATTATTAGTTATGGTTTCATTGTTATATATAATCAGATTTCAGATCGAACGTGGCTGCTAAACAAGCGTACTTGCGTGATTACATGTATCGATGGGTGGCTGATAACACGATTCGAACCCGGGCAGTGCCGCACATCAAGACTTATGGTTGGCTAAATTCAATTGTTTTTTTGCGGAAAAACATCAATGAAAACTAGTATACATAATTGTTGTAGATTTTTACTAATCAAAATGTTTTTACGTTTATATGAAAACTGAAAAAGTTGGTAAATGCGGGAAGGTGTTAAATAATCCTACACGTTTCTAACTAAAATGATATGAAATGATTAGAATTTCATTTCAGTACGTCTCCCACCTGAAGCCGACCAGAACGTGGATTGGTTTTTGGTGACTTCAGCTAATCTTTCGAAGGCGGCCTGGGGTGAACTACAGAAGAATGATAGTCAGATTTGTATTCGATCGCACGAACTCGGGGTGCTGTTTCTGCCCAGTGATGATGGTTGGTGTGAGGCAATCAAGTAAAAACTACTGTGTTGTTGTAAACGGATACCACAACTTTTTTGCCCACGTCACCATGCTGACCCTAAAAACGTTGCCACTGATAACTCTGTTGGAGCATCAAACCTGAGTTTAATAAATACACGATCTTTCTTATTTGTCAGATTTGCGTCTTAAGTTTTCGTAGTTTGCATTATCAAAGATTATTTTGGTAAACTGTAAACTCACGGATGAAATGTTGAATATAATTTGTTTGCTTCAGGGTTGGTTCCGCTGCCACGGGCTCACTTTCTGCCGTACGACTATCCGTTGACCAAGTATAGGGCTGAAGATGAACCTTGGGTGGCCGATGGCAAGTACTTGATACCTGATTCACATGGACGATGTACTCACTAAACTGACCCATATTAAGTATATTCACATTATATTCTTTTATTATGAGTATCTTTATTCAAATTATGACTATTATTCTGATGACGGTTTGTAACTTTTGATACGTTTACTACGATTCCTACGTGTTCTACAAAAAGTTGCTTATTCCACTGCAACGTGGTTGTGTGATGATGACTTGAAATTGCTCTATTCTAATGGTTATTGTTGTGCACTTAATATTTTCAACACGGGTTTATGTCACTTGGTAATGTGGTGTGGACTACAATTAGTTTTTTATCACTGACAAACCGGGGTATCATGCCTTTTCATTTCCATAATTGCTCATCATCGTTTGTCTAATCTTATGAATATGAATAAATAAAGTGTTTTATCAAACAATCTGGTATCGGTTCAATATTGCTATCACTCCTCTTCATTGCGCTTCACTCGCATGTGCTTGTCACCTATTATTTTCGTTAGCTTTTATGCTTTCAGCTATTGTTTGTTGATGTATTGTTTCGTCTTGGTGAGCTGACTTTCATTCATTGTTCATGTGCACTGAAATATACACCATGCTGATAACTTTTTTTCGGTATCATGAAATGCTGAAGAAAACGCAGAGTAACACTGAACCTGCACTATCACTTGAATTTGTTTGATTGGTTAACGTTCTGTTCTGTTTATAGCATCAGCTGATCGATTCATAACAAGGTGGATTACTTGTGATGTTGTCCTGCATGATACCACCTTCGTGCACTCAATTTTATGAAGAACTCCATTACGTTCACTTTTGAAGTCATGAAGACGGTGACAACATGCCGGTTCCGGTTGGTATTTTTTATATTGATATACGTTTATGTGGGGTATCATTTTTAGATCCTCTTTTACGGTATCATGAAAGATATTCTTAGCAATGAGCAATGATAATAAACATTTTGCTATCTTATCCTGGTCATGTGTTTGAACAGTCTGTATACGTCGATGTTAAGCTACCAGTCTGGGAAAAAAGCATTTTTAAAATAACTTTCCAAGTATATCGTAGATAAGTTACGGTAATAAATCCTAACTAATTAGCATCGGTTCGACGTACGCAGTTGCATTGACGTTGGTCATTATTTTTATTATAATGATTAATTGTTACATGGTCACTTGACTTAAGTTTATTAATGTTTCATTCATCTGTCATTTATTCCGTTATGATTATATTATAATTATTTTTCACCTATGTTCATTGATTATAAATGATCAACTACACTTAGAGAAACAGTAAATCATGTAATGAAACCTCATTTTCATAGAATTTGTAACATCATAGGTTTATTATTCTTGCCTGGCGACCCGTCAAACACAACGACAATGCAATCGACAGCTTGTGTACCCAACCGTGGCAGCACTACATAAACACTGGTTATTCGTCGTTTTCGTTCATTTACGTATTACATAGGTAAATCTGTTGTAATTTCGGGCGGTATCCACTTTTATCTAATTAGTCTATCGCGCGAAGATTAATGTTATTGATTCGAATAACCACACATTTCGGTTGATTATCATCGGTGTTCGTTCATGTTTGTCGAAATACCAATGATGTTACTGAGAGAACAATCGATGCGTCATTTCCAATTCATGTGTGAAAATGCTCTTGGTGAACTCCAATTTCATTGATTGGGAAACTCATCTATCCAGAGTTTTCCGTCAATCCGGTGTTTTTATCTCAGAAATGTTTCTTTTCACGAACTGTTACCCGCTTGGTTGTTGAAATATTTATTACCGATTGCGTGTGCGGCCGAGTTATTTTTTTCGCACGAAATCTATAATTTACATCTTTTATTCGGCGTTCCGATCCCATCTGTTTTATAATACTGCAACTACTGTTTACCTTTTTCAAACGGATTTCGCGTGAACCATTATTCAAAATTTGTGTTTCTCTCTTGATGTAATAACAGTCGCCGGTGCAGCAAAAATGATAAAACGTTGTTTTTCACTTGAACCTATTTCGTTCGCCGTTTGATCCATTTCTCATTCTTAAAGGGTACAACATCAAAGTATATTAAAATGAGTAAGTAAAAATACTTCAAAATAAAGTAAAAAGTGAGTAATATTAACCCTAGAATTAGGCAATTCTGTCGGTCTGACGTATGTGTCTGGTATATCTACAATATACCAAATCGCCTTTTCTTGCCCTGAATTTTCGCCCTGTTCCGAATCCGATCTTTTATCATGATTTTGATCAGTTGCGGTTGATCTTCTAAATGATAGTCTAAACATTATCAGAACCAATTACTAATATACAACAAACTTATCTGACCATCGACCTAATAAGTTTTGCCATTCCAGATTTCTACTAACACCCCAGCACACAGCACCCATTTACTGGACGCACATCACTTCATAATATCGTTATGTTATTTGGAACACAATCATACATCTGCCGGTCGTCCTGATATTTGTTCCATGGCAGATCGTGGTCATCGCAGACGGGTAAGTAACAATGTGATTATTGTTTGCTAATTGAATCAATAACGGCTGAGGAATTTTTCGACTTTTTAATTTTAAATTTGTTGTTTTTTAGTTGCGAAATTGGGAGGTTTTGGTCAAGTTACTGAATATTCATATTTCAGGGCCACCCAGGTCCTCGTCGAGTGGGTCGACCCTGGGAGGGTGATCGTTACGACGGCCCGCCCAACTGGCCCATGTCAGCCACCGGTAGACGAAACTGGGAACAAAAATTCTTCCGACCTGTGATCATCGATGAAAGAATACTCAACGAATTATATGCCACCGTCAGGCACACCGTTGCCGTTAGTATATAATATTTAAGTTTTTATGTGAAGTAGATTTTTTCTTGGGTAAATTGTTTCACGTTCGTTGCTGGTTTGGCTTGTAATACCAGGAGTTTTAATTGGATGAAAATGCTTGGTTAAAGAATTTTAATCGCTGCGTATTCATCTGGTTTTCGAGTGAGGTAAGAGGTTGTGTTTTGTATGATTATGTATCGATGTTCAATATCGAGTTTGATTTTTTTCAGGACAAATCACGACTGGATCGAGTGAGACCGGTGCCCGACTACGATGTGCATGATGAACAGATGCTCAGGTCATTCATGGTTAGTGGTTTGGTTGTTATAGTCCTGCTTTTTCATGTATTTTGTTCCTAACTTTACCCTCATCCTATCCTACCCTGATGATGAGAGTACAGAAATTAAAATATCAGTTCATTCCAATGTATGATTGTCATGCCATGCCATGTTCTCAACGTTGCTGGTCTAGTTTAGTGGTCGGTGCTAGCTTCAGAAACACATGCCATTATTTCAAAACCTAGCGTGTGACACAGAACATGACGTGTGAGCTGTTCCATTCAATACAGTTAACTTAACTTGTTGTTGATATGATAAGGATTTATCTTGATTGTAAGGAAAATCATTTGATTGCAGGAATGTTCGCCAGCGACTGTGGCATCGAACAGCAAGTCTGCACCCCGATCCATTCTGGAACGTCATTCCGCATCTCAGTACCCCAAATCCACGGGCGATCGCTCAACCGGTAGTATTTTTGCTCGTCACCCGCGTTTAAATCGACTGTTTGGCGGTGATGTGGATGATGAAGGTTGGTGGCAATCTAAATATACAAGAAATATAATCTTGCATGTAATATTTGAGATGTCAAGTGATTGTTTTGATCAATCATTGCTTCGATCGAGTCTTTCAATTCACATGCGTTTATCAAGATCAAAAATTTGTTTGGTATTCCCTAGAGAATTGTTATTTTCATGAACATGAACCCTTTTTACGATATATAAAAATTTTTTTCGAATTACAGGAGATCATCTGTCAGTGGTCGATGAAATAAAAATGGAACCTGAACCGGGCACGTCGGATCATGACCATCAACAACACGGGCATTCATCCGAACGTGATACCAGACATTCAAGTTCGAGACGCGATCGCAGTAGGAGTTGCCGAGATCGGGACGCTGGTAATCATAGAGGTGAGTTAAGGTGTTTCTGAAATGAATCAAGTCAAACGTAAGGACAGTAAAAGTTTGTTTGAGATTTAGTTTTCGCAGAGAATCAGTTTGAAACGTTTCGTTTGAAAATGTTTGAATCTTTTCTTTGGAAAGTATATTGATTTGATACGCATTTGAATTGGATACAGTTAGTAGAGGACTAGAGTAACCATAACACACACACATTTCACAACCGTCTCTTTAATTGTCTCTGATTATGTCTTACCTAAACAGAAAAACAAAGTTTTCAAAAAAATCTTTTTGATGTTTGTAATGTTTCAGCGTCATCAATTTGTCGTCACGATCGGCCCCGACGTGACTGCGCCCGATGTCGTCTCCAGTCGGATCGTCGGCGTCATGAACAACAAAAACTGAAATCCACCACTTCTTCCGCCCACAACAGTTCTACCAAAGACACAGCTCAACAACAACAAACGTCAAGTTCGAAGAACAATGATACCAAAAATTGTGATAACGTTGCCGAGGAAGATGCGAAATTGAAATCTGGTGAAAATGAGGCTGCTGAAGATACTGCTGTTGATACGAGCTTGAAGGTGCTTGACGCTGACGGTGATGAGGATGAAGATGATGTACAGCCAGAAGTCAGGTAAGTTACTTTTACTAGATATGTACTTCAAATTTGATAAATGTGTTAAATGGTTAAGTAACTTGGTTCTGTGATGAATAAATTTCAAAATTTATATTATATCTTTACCGCTCATCATAAGAACACCAAACCAGCGCACCATTACCACCTCTCTTGCAGACTCTCGTCGGCTCGTCAGCTACTGGACGGTATCCTTGACGATCCGTCATTGGACCCGCTGTACGAGGAGGGCGACTACAACGACGAGGACAGCGATCACGATCAAGGCAATGGCAACGATGGTAACGAATCAGGTCATTCAGGCAGCCAGACGGACGGGGACGAATGGTCGGCCGATGATGAGATGGCCACATTCTGGACGGCCATCCAACAATCAACTCTGGCCACCCAACAACCTCAGCCATCCACTACCGTAACCACGGAAGTGACCAAGGCCAATGGTTCGATGAATTGTCCGATTCGTGTTCCCTTCCAACTACGACTATGTCCTTCTTATCATGTCGGGTCCGATACGCCTCAGATATGTACCCCTGAAATAGGTGAAGGCCCCGTGTGTTTTGGTGTATTACTACCCCTGAAAATGTGCTCTATCTCTGTCCTGGTCCACTCCATTTCCTCAGATCCCAGACTAGCGGGGTCTGAACCTGTTCCGGTACCTGTCGGCATTGACGGCCGCAAACTCAAATGTACATCTTTATGCACAACCATGAAACCTCTGTTTAGATGGATCCGACAATGAAGGCATCAACAGCGAGGAGCAACAACACCAAGACGTCGATAATGAGGAGTCACTCGAGCATGAGGAGCTGCACTCGGACACGGACAAGGAAGAGTCGGATAACGACAGTGACTCCTCATCGTCAGATTCAACTAGTACTTCATCGACGCGTCGACGTCACAACGAACGTCGACAATCATCGTCACGTCAGTCAAGTTCACGTCAACGATTACGTCATGATGAGCGTGATCCACTGATGGTGTCCCGTTCACGACAGCGATCGATGCGTCATGGCAGTGTTAGTTCCTCATCATCAAGGATGCGTCATTCAAGACGTCCTGATCGTCGTAAACGTCCTGATGTAAACGACGTTGGGAAGAAAACAGACGTGAATAACTCTGCGTCATCACGTCATACAGTGCGTCATCCAACCGCCGACGTCAAATCAGATGCGAAGAATGCATCGTCAAGCCGTTCTAGAGTGTCATACCAGGCGCACTACTCGCCAGTGCCTGCATCCAAAGTCAAGACCGAGCCAGTCGATAATGTGCCGGCCACGAGCTCAACCAGTGACCCAGTGCCTTTAATGGATAGGAAGATGTTGCCATCACTACTGGATTCGTTGATTGTGACTGATAGTGTTGAGGAGGACACGCCGCCGAGTGACACTCATAATGTGAATGACAGTCAATCAGTAAGTCACAGACACAATCACAAAGTTGACAGTCATCCACAACCAGTCGTTGTCAGTCACCACCCTGGACGCAATGGTGTCGTCACCATCGATGCCATGGAACAAGGTTTCCGTGATCAATTCCGTGCCGTACTCGAAGATACGCAACAGAAAATACTGGCCAAACAACGAAGTCGGAAGTCGACCAACCAACAACGCGATCTGGTCAGGGAGATCATGCCCGATTATGAACCATTGCAAGATCATTCAATAAAGAAGTTGGTAAACTCACCGCTACTGACCTACAGTATCTTCATCCACATACACCAACTCGTCATATGTACCCCTGCGCTCTATATACTAACCGTGTTACTTTACAAGGTCATCATCACCATCCACAACAGCCGAAGTGGCCAGGTCTGCGGCACCTGCTTCGTCGTCGAGACATCAGGTGCGTAGGAATCACGATGCACACGAACAGCACCATCGACATGTCAAGGCTGAGATGGAACACTCGCCAAAGAAAACATCGTGGCCACTCAAGAAGAAATTGACGAACACAAATGCAATGCCACTGGGAACAAGGGAACATGCCAGCATGACCAATCATATACACACCATGAATTCGTTGAATGGTGAGTGCATGATGACATCTCTATCACGATTGCTTTTGACGTCTGAAAACCATCAATCGATTCGATACGCTCATGATTCAATGTTACTACCTACTGCAGATAAACAAGCAAAACAACATCATCGTCCGATTGATCCCAATGAACCGAAGAATGCCAATTGTGTGCCACTGGGTAGGCCGATCCACCTGGGCTCCACCCGAACACAGCAAAATCCTGTAAATATGGCACATTCTTCGGAAAAGAACGGTTCGTTTTATTGAACATGTACAGTATGACACCAATGAAATATAATTAAAAAAATTGCTTTGTTACTATTTTCGTTGCGTTTTATTTCGTTTGTAATATTTCTAGAGATGACATCGACCAAACCAAGATCTGCCACGACCAGCAGACGACCCGAGTCAAGGGATCGACGATTTGGTCGCGAATCGCCCAAACCGCAAGGCCAGCTGCTACCGGCATCAGCGCGACCAATGAGTAAAAATGAATTACGCAAACGTGAAATGGAAAAACGAAAGTTTGTGCCAATTATTTGCAGTTACTTTTAGTCCTCTTTTTTGTTTTTGTTTGTTATCATTCTGGTTCATTACTTGTCGTATAAATGATCTAGGGAATAATTGGGTAGGCGTTCCATTCGCCCAAAAAGGAGGAAAGAAAACTCATGACACTTTTATATTTTTGCGGAAGTCGAACCAAAATAATATGAAGCATTATGTTCCACTTTACAGCAGGCATCGTCAGCATGTGTCCTCTCACCACCGCCCTCATGATGATGGTACAGCTCAAGGTGTCAGGCCCAGCTCTCGCACGCGCCAACATAGTGCTAAACGGTCGCGATCCCGTGAGCATGACCATCGTCGATCAATCGACTCCAAGTCCACGGCCAAATCCATTCTCACTCCACCCAGAGCTGCTGCCTCGACCAGCCAGTGGATCATACCAAAGCTTGATGTTGGTGCTTTTAGTATGATTGTTTTGTTATCCTATATTAGTGTGAGGTGAGTGAGAGAAGAGTTGGGGAATAAGTGATGGAGTAATTTTTGAAGAAAGTCGTTACGAGTTTAGTCGTTTGTAGTAATCAAACGAGTCGAGTCGACCAATTAAACCGTCGTGTGTTCGGAAATGTTTGTCAATAACATTTGTATTACCATTTTAGTCACCGATTGAGTCAACTTGTATAAAGTCATAGAATATTAGTGAAATTATCATGTGTTCTAAATTGTTTTCCATTAAGTATCATGATGAACATTTCAGTCACCCCATGAGCACGTGCTAGCCACCCAGCATCAGGCCTGCCTCTACGGTGGTGCTGGCATGGATCCACTCACCTCAGTATTCTCCATGTCACCCCCAAAATCGTCAACAGCACTTCACCAAATGATGGTATCGCCACCACGGCCCCGTCTGTCCCCGCTGCCCCCACCGATCGTGCCCATCAGCAGCCCCCAAATGGACCCGATTCGATCGCCCCATAAACGTTCGCATTCACCGGATGATGTGCGAATACAACAACAACTGTTGCTGCAACAACAACTTGAGCAACAACAACATCGACCTGCCACTCCGTCTCAGTTCAAGTTTACGGCCAACTCGTCACCACCGATGGCCGTCAGTCAACGACACGTCAGAAACTCGTCGACTGAGCGAGGCATAAAACCAACTGAGTTCTCGTTTAAGACGAACGCAGACAAGATGGAGAAACGGACCCGCATTGATACGCAAGGTTGTTTGCTGAATTTCAATGAATTTTAGTTTGCTGAATGTTTCAATCTTGTTTTTGAATCAGCGTAATTAGAATAATGAAGGCAGTAATTTTACCTCCACATACATTAAACGTCTATATTTCAGCCGATCACTCACTGCACCGATCGGTCGTTCATTCTCCACCCTCTCATCATACACACGTGGCTGTACCCTCCATGTCTTTCAAACTCAATCGGGCCGTGTTCCAGCCCAAAGAGGTCAGTGCTTCAATATAAAGTTGTTATTCAATATCAGTGCCAATTTAGTTGCCTTGGTGGGTAAGACGATAGTATTAAGCAAGTTACCTCTTTGCTTATCTGCTGAAACTTTACTCTAATTGTTTCTTTGATCAAGATTTTTTTTTCCACACGGGTACACCCTATTTACCACTCCAAAGGCCATGGTCATATACTATAATATTGCATTTCTCATGCTTATAGTCGGTTGGCAGATTTGACAACGCCGAAAGCCACCCCAAATCCAACAATATTCTCAGTTTCAGGTGCCATCAAGCGAGCATCGTCGTACTTCAAACGTCGTGAGCTCGACATCCAGCCAGCCCAGTGCCAGTACCAAGTCAGAATCAATCCACAGACATCAGGTAACGACGACGTCTTCTTCCGGTCGATCGGTCCACTGTCGCGAATCATCGAGTTCCCGATCGCGCAGGTCGCCGGTGAAAAACATGACTAATTCGGAGGTTGGTGGTGTGTTTTTGTATAAATTTCGTTAATTTTAAAGGACAGGCCCAGCCCAGGACATAAAAAGCATATACACACTAAAAACTCTCTTATGAAAAGGGTATTTTTGATCATGACAAAAAGGAACCAATTTCTCACAAATGTAACTTGATTGAATCTGTTCTGGATCTGAGTTCACCATTTCTAGGAGATCCTTTTTTGCATTGTCAGGTTATATTTTTATTAGCATAAAATTATTTTTCAGCATTCCATGGAAGTGCCGGGCGGACCAGGAATGCAAGCGAGCAGACGGGTCGTGTTCAACTCTTCCAAGTATCCGGTGAAACTATCGTCTATTGGTTAGTTGGGTGGGTATTGTGTTAGGTAAATGCTAAACTAATTCAGTATTCATGGTTAGAAGCCATGTCATGTTATAAAATCGTGCTATTATTATTGGTCTGCGTTTATAAGCATTTTACAACACAGATACTGAACGGGAAGACGGTGAGATAACTGAAAATGAAGGTAAGCTTGTGTGGAGGCTGATGGAAAACTTTTGGATTTCGCTCACTTTGGAATAGCAGCATCATAAGGGTATTGGTCAACCATTTAGCATGCATGGGTGGCGAAGTTTATGTAGAAATATTAAACGGGTTGGACTGAAGTGAAAAAACTTGCTGTTTGTGTGCCAACTTTACTGTTTCCGTTAACGTGATACAATGACTATAGAAGATAATAAAATCATTTTTTTCAATTGATATCTAATATTACAGAAAAAGCGCCACTCGATCGAGCCGACTTGCCACTGCCCAACCTGAGCAAGCGAATTGTGCTCAAACGGTGAATTGTATAAAAATTTTAATTACTATTATTATTGTTAATCATTATTTTACATGATAAATTGGTGATATTTTGCTTAGTCACGTTTGAGTTTGACAAGAAATTCATTGACTTATTATTTCAGATAGTTGGAGGACCAACTTAAAACAACCGTTTAGCTTTCTAAATGATTTCTTGTCGAACTTCCGAACAGGGTAGTCTAACGCGCATCTACGCAATCATTTTGTGAGTTTCGAAATAATTCTGGAAACTCTTGAATTGTAGGCAAAGTCTACTGAAATTTTCGAGTGAGTTGCCTTTGTGTTATTTGTTACGGTGTATTTGAATGTCTTTTGTTACTCCACCCCTACTTTACTCTTTCTTCCTATTTGACTCGCATTTCTGACCTGATCCTGTGATTAGCAGCTGATATTGGCTATTCTATTTATATTCATTAAATTTCACGTTGTTTTGTTCTGATATTCTATAATCAACGCTATTTTTCTTTTGGAATAAATTACACGTCGTGCAAGGAACATGTTTTGTGTTACGTTTATCGTCGATTGATGTGTAATTTCTGTTCCTATCACCAGATCGCTTTCCAAGATGAGTTTTATGATAGTTTCACGTTCAGCTGATTTCTCATTATTTATTCATGTACCATTTTTCGGTCAGTGCCACTCGCTTTTATGCTCTTTCGTTTGAATTGTACTATACAGACACTAAATTATTATTTTTTGTACATCCACACAATTGAGCATTTGTGTCGTTTTCTGTCATGATATTACGCTGCTTGATTTATGAAATGGAATAAAAGTTATAAATAGAAGAAGTGAATTGAGTGTAACTGGGTTACCTACCGTATCATGGGACTACGCCGAGTGTTTCTGTAACAGAATCAAAGTATACTGTATACCATGTACATATCTGTGACGATGATACATCAACCATAAACGGCTAATTTTATATGGTTGTACAGTTCGTAGTAAAATTATAAAATCTAATTGGTTTAAATGAATATTGAATATCAGCTATCTATAGATTCGTTCCATAAATGTCTTAGATTCTCTTAAAAGTTGTCCTGATTATAGTTTGAGATTTTAATCCTGAGAATCGTGTACGGTTTTGAATTTATAGTACAATTCACTGTATTCAAGATTGTTTGTGCAATTAAAAGTGTACAATCAGATAATAAATGCCATATTGCATTTATTTTTCGGTATTGAATGCCGTTCCTAAACTAGTTGATGCTAATCTGCAGTTGGTTACGCAAATGCCCATCCTCCTATCTGTATCATCGGATCAGGTGTTATTTGTGTACATATCATATCGGTATAACTCGATATCAGGGTTATTTACATTGCATTACGCTTGTTTCTGGAACAGCCGGTGTTCCGAGCAATTCTAATCTGTGGGATCTTTCCATCTGATCCGAATCCGACTGAAAACGGTTTCGCTGGTGAGTATGTGACTGAGAAATCTTTTGTTTACCTGGCCGTGTTTTCATAATAGCCGGTCGCATTCATAAATAGTTTAACCGAAGCTCAATGGAAAAAAATTAAGTTGTTCTATGTGCGGTTTTGGATGAACAAATGGTGAATTTCGACTCGGAACCCATCGCCATTGATTTTTCACATGGAATGTTCTCAAACCGCAGAAATTGAATAAGTGTTTTCATAACATCCTGTCGGTTCAATGAACGTCGGGATGGCAGACATGTAACATCGGTAACAAGACAAAACAACCATCGCAAATCAGTAGTCATAATAACATAAATCAGCAATGCAATCAAATCGATCTGAACACCTAATTATGCCCGCATCGCTTTTTTACAGTCGCGTTGCCTTTTTTCGGTAAGCCCGCCGCTATCCTCCGAACACCCAACAATGTACATAAATGCAGTTGCGCAGTAATCTCGCAACATTTTTTGTTATTATTTGACATTACTCTCAGACGGAGTGGTGCTGATGAATTGATGGTCTGTGTAAAGTTTACGCAGCGGTGGTTTGCTCTGGATGGGGATTATCGAGATCGAGAATAAATAAGATGAAAAAGACATTGAGGGATTATCAGGTTGTGAAGAAGGGTGGGACTGTGTTTCGGTTGGAGACCTGTCTCCTCTTTGTATTGTAAACGTCGTAGTAAAAAGATTTGAAGTGTGTGAATGTAACGGTCAAACACTTTGGTGACTTTATGTTGTGATTGACATCGTATTCGTTTCGCCTTTTCATATTTATATCTGTTGCGATATTTAGTTACTCCCGTACCGTTGAATTAATTTCATTTCATTGGTCGGAATTATTGTTTGACATGGGTATAAAGTTCATGCGAAAGTGATATCGCTGCAACTGGAATTTATTCTGGATGCTGTGAAAATGGGTCGGCTTTGCTTCGGTTTCATGCTGTTGATTGGGGGCGGGACGCATTTGATTCCGTGAATCGTAAGCAGAATTACGGTAGTTCCAGCAGGAACATACTGTAGTTCTTGGGCGGTATTTGTGTATAGGGTTTGGAATACCGTGGAAACTATTAATCAAGCTAACAACTTACTGAATACTAATTCTTACTGCTACGAATCGTAATGTAGCACAACCAAATATGTAAACCAAAAAAACTGCTCTTTTTAATAACAAACATTTATGCAACCGTAACGTTGTTCAGAACGTTTGGTTTTTTTGGAACTATTATGTGTTCTTATTTACGTGTGTATCATAATAAAATGCTATTCATTCAAACATTGTGTATCCAAATCTCAAATCCGCTTAGTATAATACCAAGTTTTACCTACATGTATGCTTGAATGGCTGGTGAGAGTTATGTCCGTTACGCAAACATCAAATTTATAGCTCTGTTACGTGCAACACATTGCTGTCTGTTGTTTCGTGTTTTGCGCGAGGTGTAGCACTGCAACAACGTAGTTATGTAGATCGGGGCAGCAGCAGCAGGGGTGGGCCTCTTCAATTCAAGGTGTTCAGAGACACAAGTTCATCAGCACGCGACTATTCATGGGAGTTTGAAACGTGAACAAAACAAATGAGTGTCTGATTGTGGGTGGTCATGTTAATTTAATGTTGGAACAAAACGAGTGGAACAGATGTTGTTAGGATGGGGGTGACAGATGAGGTGAACTGAAAGCGATTGGGTCGGTCTTCTCGATTTGTCTCTTTTATGACTGCATACTTTATTCATTGTTGGATGTTCATGATGTTTTGTGGTTTATCTGCAGTTTGAGGACATTCAATGTGATTTGACAATTCAATAGACGCTGTGTTTCGGGTCGAGATACAATCGTTGTCTTCGAATCGAAGACATCCGAACATCGAACAACTGGCATTTTTTTCTATTGAGCTTCGGTTGCATTACGGATGAATGTGAATGAACTTATTGCAAGCGATAGGGACATGTTCTTAGATTATGGGGTTGGCTTTCTTCTCTAATACTATTTCATATTACAAATATTTTCGCTATAACATTTTATGGTTTGGTTTTCATGAGACCACGCACAATCCCAGAATATTCCAAGTAAATTTCGTAATACAGTGATACTGTTCATGCACATCATGTATGTACGTAGGTGGATGTGTACATGCAAACGGATAGTAATGAAGCCACATCATACAAACATTTACATACATATGTAATGTACCAGTGGTATTTGGTATGGGTGTATTGACCTGACAGCTGTTGCAGCCGTATTCCGTATTCACTGACTGCTCGCTGGTCTTTGCGGCTGATTTAGTGCCAGCAACGTAGGTCATTTGGATGTTTTATTGAAGTGTGGGATGGATGCTTGGGGACCATCACTAATTTATGTACCATACTTTTTGCTTTTTCTAAGCGAAAAGATAAATCCTCGTGATGTTTATATTATGAAAGGCGAGTTCGTCTTGTTTAGATAATGGCGTTGGTTTTTAGTAAAAGAATGCCGGATGCACAAGCGAACACTTGAATACTATAGAAAGGAACTATAATTTGCATTCAGTTCTTTTTTTTCGAGTTGAAACAATGACGCAAACCACAAAATATGTCGTTGAATATACACAGTTGTTTGTTTTACTCTTGAATGTCAACATTTTTGTTCAGCGTTCAGTAAATCCAGTTATGCAGAAATCCGAAACAAAAATGTTGAGTCTCCCACTCGGGTTGAAAAAGTTAAGCAAAATGAAAAACTGGTTCTTTGGGGACTGAGGCTTCTGCGCACAGGTGTTTGCTACATTTTGAATAAAGTTATCGGAGCGTGGCATTTTATTTCACGGTTGAATGCAGCTGATAGGCGGTGAAAACGCAAAATGCTACTGATTAGTGGCTTAATCGTTGGATTGAAAGGGACTGACTGCGGGAAATTATCATAATAAACATACAACATACATACATGTACATACAGTACATCATATTTGTATGGGGTGAAAAGTGTAAGTTAATGAGCACCAGTAATATTAGTTTATAGTTTCACTTTTGTAGATGTAGTAAGAATCAGTGGCCTAGATATTTGATTTTTAAAGTTCAGAGGATCGCCATTGAAACGGGTTTCGTTCATGCAGAATTATGCTGATTTTAAATGTTAAAATGGGCATTTCTTGTGACGATTTCTACATACAAATGTATGTTTTTATTAATTGGCAAATGACCTTATATGAATGAGTATTCACTCAACTGAAATGGTGCAACAACGGTGAAATTTTAATGATTATGAGATGTATGATCGGAAAATTCGAGGGACCGTCTGGATCCATGTTCTAATTAACGATTTCAGTTTCAACGAATGGATTAAAAAACGAAGAATGCCTCGTAGTTTGATATCGTATTTAAATGGGGTGGGGTGGGTGGGATAATTGGTCATCCGTTGGTAATTAAATCACACGGAGCAGAAAATACATATGTACTTTGCTTTGCCGTGACACATATAATGGTGTTCTCATTCTGTTTTTTTTTACTTTGTACCGAACTGATTCCAAAAAATTACGCGTTAGTCATTCCATTCTTCAACAGCTGGTCATCAATGAAGAGTCATGAGCTAATAATAACAACTAACTGATTTTGATCCCGAGCAACTTCCATACACGGTACATTCCTTACACTCGATATTTTATAGGCGAAAAAAGCCACATGGGAAGCACTTAAAAAAGATTTACCATGGACAATGGACATACAGTATACAGTAGCAACAGCTATCATTCTAATTTTTTCAGTGGTATTTGACTCGTTGTACGATGGCTTCAATCAATCAACCGGGTCCCTCATCACCACCGCACGTCGACCCGGATGAGTATGAATCGAGTACGTTTGTAATGCAGTTGCATGGCGTGTTCGATGGCGCTGCGGTGCTCGATGCGGTACAGCGCGGCGATTACACTATTAGGAGGTATGATCACCTAACAGCAGATTAAAATTAGCTTTTAAGCTAGTTTTTATGTACTCGTTACCAATTATTCTATGCCATTATCTTAACCTACTCGTATGTACATACTGGGTGTATACAGTATGTGCGACATTTGAGCCTTGCCACGTACCTTTATAATTATGCTTTGGACGAAGAAAGCAATAATTATAACATATTTCACTCATGTATGTACACCGACCATGAAATGCTTGTACTTTGTGTGTTGCAGGGGCGATTCCGAGCAGCCGCTGATCCAGATCGGACAGAATCTGTTTGTGGGCAAGTGGGATCAGCCGTTCGGTACGGACATGATGTTCAGGTGAATAATCTTCCGTATTCATCTTTTATAGTAGTTTGAGTGATTCATCTCAGTAATCTGATTAGATATTACCTTCTGTTAAGCTATACATATTCGGAATTGCGTCCCATGTATCTGATTTGCGAGTCACATTGAGTCGTCATATATCTCATCTCATATATCTCATCTCTACAGTCAATGTAGAAATGGCCGAAAAGAACCTACATACATACATGATTCTCCGTGTTTTTCGTAGTGATCAATCCGTCATCCACGTTTCCCTGATTCAGACAGTCTGACCGTATACCGGGCGAGAATCGTGAGCTTTTCTTCGAGGCCGTGTCCGATCGACGTCTGATAGGTGATAAGGCGGTGGTATCTAGGATTACGGTACCCGTTACCACACAACCACCCACATCCAGTCAGGATCAGCAAGATCAAATGGACTCTACCTCAGCCGATAATCCAGATCAGCCGGTACCTGTTGATGAGACGACGGCTTCTTGATATTTGTGTACCATTTTTTGCATTCCAATAAACATTACGGAACTTACGAGTTAATTTTATCCGGTACCACCTTATTTCTGGATTATGCATTTGGTGTTCCATTTTTTTATCTCCGGTATTTCTTGATACGTCATTTGTTTATGCAGTCAGTAAAAAAATAACAAAAATATCAATATGATTCGTTATCGTTGTTATTCTTGAGTACATGGTTGCCTTTCATCAGCTCCACTACATACATATACATCTGATTCATAACTGTTCTGCATTTCGAAATGAGAATTATCTCCGCAAATTTCTTTTATCGGTGATGGTCATGCATGTTACCACAAAAATTTTTTTTCAGATGTCAGATCCGATGGAACCGACGCCTGAAACGGCCAAATCCAAAGACTTACCCACACCCACCGCGTCCGAACCCAGGGTTTGTTGTTTATGAACCACGGAATTCATAGGATATCTATAATTTTACCTGTATTGCATTAAACTTTAGGACTTCTAAAACGATTTATCAGCTAGGGACAAACGATGACCCGATGTCATATTACTTTTGTTTTCTCAGGCGAATACTCTGAATCCGGAGTTGGATGGCCTGGCCAAAGACATGTTCGACAAGGTCAGCGTGTACATGCAGGGCAATCTGGAAGGTTCGGTCGGTTAATATGGTAAACAATCAGGATCAACAAGTCATTCGTACATGATAAATAATTTTTTACTCGAATGGATTGCAAGGACCATAAAAAATGTCATCAATATTTTATAATAAAAATCTCTTGAAACTGATTTAGAAATTTTAATAATTTAGGTTTTTGTTAATATTTTCATGATACATCCAGATATCTGTTTTTTTTTGTGTTTGTTCAGGCACGATCGACGAATACAAGCTGTTGGAGAACATGAACAAGCAGACGTCACAACGATACGCTGACATGAAGGAGATCACGGCACAGGTCACAAACAGACTCGACTCGTTGAACACTAAATGTTGGTGGCCATCGCCAACGAGTAAAACTATTCCATGGAAGACTTTTTTCAATAAAGGATATTATATAGTTTGATGTTATTTCAACGATACCTGGCAGTTTTCTCTAGATTCTAGTCACCAGTACCGCATTTTTCCATTTTCAACAGTTCTCAGTAAATCAACATATATTCTTGTGCAGTCTGTTCTATGATTGATTGAAGCTAAGTTTGATTGAACAAACACCAATTTTATTTGCAAATGCCAATCTCAAACCTTACCTGGATCAGATTGAAGAAATCGACACGAGCAGCAGACGACTCGAAGAAGCGGCCTATGCGCTGGATAGCTATGTGAAAAATCTTGGTTGGTATCATAGTCGTAATAGTATAATATCACTATCATAATAGTATATTTTTTGGTCTCGAAGCACTTTGTGCAAACATGTCCGAACGAATGTATCACCTGTAAGTAAGTTAAACAACGCTCAGAAGGATTTTGTTCATTTGGTCGTTGCGAAACACGTTCAAAATCGAATCGATAGGTCAAACGTTACGTTTCAGTCTTCCTGACCCAGTGCAAAACAAGTCAAGAAATAAGAATTTGCTATACATTTGTAGCAAAAAATATTGTGAATTTTTTACACAGCCTTTATGTATGCCATTTTCAAGATAATCTTATTCTCATTTCAGAAAATAAACTGAAACAAATCGAGAAACGCTGAGTGGCTCGAATGTGATTGGTAGTTTCGTGATCATCTTTTCCTACTTATGAATTTGTCGTACCGCCATTTTAATTTCAACATTCCTTTGTATTTCGTGTTGTGGTGCTTGCTTACGTAAATGTGAAATTATAGTCAAATTTGTGCATCTTTTTTATATTCTTCACCGCTTAATGAAATGTATTATAATATAATTACAAAATTGAGTGCGAATTCGATCTTTATCAAAAGTTTCATTGCCATCAAATATGCATACAACGTTAGAACATGTGCAATTTGTACTGGTAACAAACTTGGGAAATCGGCTTGAATTGGGCTCGGAAATCGACTTGAATTGAAAATATATGATGCAAGCTTTGAAAACTGGCTGACGGTGACCAGTTTGAACTGTGATGACGCAAGATATCAGGTCAAGTATTCAATGGTTGATGTTCCAAATTTTCGTATGAAAGAATTTCTTTCAACAAAACGAAGAATAGAAACACGGAGAAAAGAAACGACAAGTTACATCTATTGTGAATACATTGCTCATTCCCTGATCACAATCTTGACCTGATACGGTTTGGTGCGAACACACCAACGACTGCGAGATGCGAGCACGTCTTTCAATCTGGCATCTCGTTTCTTGGTGTCAGTGATCGAGTCCAATTTCTTGTCCACCAATCTGAGTTCAAATGGACCGAAGATTTTGGTAACGGATTCCTTGAGAATCTCAGTACTCAGCCAGTCACCCGCACATCGACGAGTGCCGGCGCCGAAGATCAGGAGATTACGAAGAATGTCCATGATGTTGTTGTTGTCGTTGTTGATGTTGTTGTTGCTGACATTGTTGTTGATGTTGTTGTTGGCGATGTTGTGGTTAACAATGTTTTTACTCAAACTATTGTTGTTATGGTCATCGTCTTCAATACTACTATTTCGGCTACTGTTGGCCGCCGAGGTGTTCACCGAATCAACGGCGATCTGATTCTGGCCAACTGACAACATTCTGGTGTTCAGGTTGGGACTGGCAGACAAGACCGTGGAATTGGGACGAAGTCCAGATGACTGCAGGAATCGACGTGGGTAGAAATCGGTGGCATTGGGAAAACATTCGAGGTTGCGTCCGACGGCAGCCAGTTGTGGTAGAATGGTGAAACCTGGAACAACTCATTGAACCTCAGAACCCATGATGATTGAAAATGATGAAGTTTAATGTACAGCTCATTTAGTCACCCAGACACACATAAACTTACTTAAAAATACATAGATTTATCTTTTCTTTCGCCAAATCAGGAATGCAATTTCAGTCATTTTATGGCTTTACCTAATCACTCATTTACTCGTTTACATACTCATCCACTCACTTTACATACTCTCACACTCAATCAGCCTATCACTCATAAAATCACTCACACACTCCCTAACACTTGCTCACTCACTCATTCACACTCACTCACTCAATAACTCACTCCCTCACCTTGTCTGATCTTGTGTTTTCCCAACTGTACATCACGTTTCGCCGTCCTCAATGCATTAATCGGAGTGATGTTAATCAAACGCTCGGTTTCTAGAATCAGGGCTTCCAGCAAAGAAGGTGTCGCAGCTTCATCTGGCTTTGAAGAGCTGGCATTTTCTCGTATTTCCGTGCTGACCGCGTTTTGAACCTGAGATTGGATGAGTGAGCGAGTGAGTGAGTTAGTGAGCGTGTGAATGAGTGAATTAAGAATTGAGTGAGGGAGGAAAAATTAAAATTCTATTATGTGTACTAACTTGAGGATAAAGACAGCTGTAAATAATTGACCACATCATCACACTTGATGTCTTATATACTGCTTCACCGAACAGATCAATCATCATCGCACACAGTTGTTCGTTACTGGAATGCTTTTACTTTTTTTAATCAGTAATTAAATCGCTCACTCAATCAATCATCCTTCACTCACTCACTCAATCATCCTTCACTCACTCACTCACTCACTCACTCAATCATCCTTCACTCACTCACTCAATCATCCTTCACTCACTCACTCACTCACTCAATCATCCTTCACTCACTCACTCACTCACTCACTCACTCACTCACTCACTCGTGCGTTCGCCCACCTGTAGTAATCGATCTCTGGTTCATTCTGTACACCGGCTTCTACATCTTTCGACTTCTTTTTATCTTTTGACTTTGTTTCTTCTTTAATAGTTTCTTCGTTTACATGTCCATTTGTAATTATTTCATTTGTAACACTTGGGTTAATGCCTCCGTTGCCGTTCATTTCCAGCCGGCTGTTTTCGGCCAATTTCTTCTCCAAGTTCGCGCGCTCCGTTGCTTTCTTCTGACGCTTTCTAAACCATCTTGTTATATTTTACTATATACAGGGTGGTCCAAAAATGCATTCACTCACTAACTAACTAACTCACTCACTCACTCACTCACGACTCACTAACTCAATCACTCACTCATCCACTCACTCACTCACTCAACACAACCTATGTCCATGCACCAGTACAGCAGTCATGTAATCGCATGTCTCCGTGTTCACACTGTCGATTTCTTTTCTGATAATCAGTTCATTTTGTCGATTCATGATTTTCGGCATCAGAATTTTTCTAAATTTTTCGCCGACTCGATGCGCCGTCTTGTAGTCAAAGCGGTTCAGTATGGGTACGTGCCTGCAGGTTATGCTGCGTTGGAACAACCACAACAACAACAACAACAACAACAACAACAACAACAACAACAACAACAACAACAACAACAACAACAACAACAACAACAACAACAACAACAACAACAACAACAACAACAACAACAACAACAACAACAACAACAACAACAACAACAACAACAACAATAACAACAACAACAACAACAACAACAACAACAACAACAACAACAACAACAACAACAACAACAACAACAACAACAACAACAACAACAACAACAACAACAACAGCAACAACAACAACAACAACAACAACAACAACAACAACAACAACAACAACAACAACAACAACAACATTATTACCTCAACCACTCGTATGAGTCGAGCATGAATGATCGTCCTTTGTTGTCTAACTCCACTCTCTCCATGGCATTGTCAACCAGGATCTTCAGTTCACCTGATTCCATTGAATACGTTTTGTTCCACAGAAGTTGAGATATAACGTTGGCTACGCAAACCTGCAATGTTCTTGTTCAAGTTCTTTTGAGACTGTTTCATTTTTGAATTCATTCATTATTTACTGTTTGAAGCAGGGTGTAGCATTAAAAACTTCTTATCGTGTATGAGGCTGCGAAAAATTTTTTAACTGGTCCACAGACACAGATTAAATTTCACAAATGTATGTAGTCATTGATTCCATTGTCATGAACCAAATCACAAACTAAAATTTCATACTGTTCACAGAAAATTTCGAGAATAAAAATTTATATTATGTAAAATTTTGTATTCCACATGTTTAACAAACCGTAACAGGCCATTCCAAATCTAGTAGGGAGTATTCCCCATCGGCATGCTTTTGTACGGCATCTCGTAAGTGCGTGTCAAGCACTTGGAATTCGCGCCTAAATAACATTTTCTTCAATAATAATTCATGACTCAAAAAATTTATTTATTTTTAATATTAAAAACATCAAATTCATGTAAGTAGTATTGTGAGGTCGTCTGGCCCTCAGATATCCGACCCCCAGGCACCAACCAAACATCATCCATTCGATATTTGGTGTCATCCAAGTATTTTTGGGAAGACATTTCCCACCCTCAGCTACTACCCTCCTACTACCCCAGGACCCAGCCCAACATCATTCATCAAAGATTTTTTCGAAATTTTTGTGAAGAAAAAACTTCGAAATTTTTATTATTTTGAATTATTATTTAAAAAATCCGAAGAAAGTTTTTGAGCGGCCACCGGCACTGCCCGGTTCGGAAAATCAACGTGAACGTGTTAGTCAGACTTGTCCGCGTGATCAGCGCGTTCAGCTGGATAAACAGAATGTGAGGGAAACTTGTATTTTCGAAAACTGTCGATTCCTGGAATCAGGGAATACAGATCACCGCGTGCCATCAGTCTTTAATACAGCCGACACCGGCCAGTCAGTGTTTTGACTATGCATCGTTAAAGTTTTGTGAAATAAACAGTTTTCATATAACACAAAACAGCACATTAGATTTTCTCTGAACGTAATGAACATGCAGTTTGAAACATTTGATTTTGTTTCTTTGTTGGTTTTTGCTACGTTTTTTATCAGTATGCTTGCAGACACTTCCAGTTACACATGGCATCGTCACAGTCTAGTGAGTCGAGTGAGAGCGGTGATGCGGTGAAACTCAAAATTAGCCACAGACGACATCTCACGTTGGTCAATCTTCAGTTTCAGATTTCAGACCATGAACAAAAACCATTTACTTTCAGGATTGAAAAAAATCTGAGAGGGTCGTTCTTCACGATCCACAGGGCAACTGTCCCCCGCTGTTCCTCACCAAGTCGGTTCTCAACGCATTACTTTCAATCAAAGACAAGTTATGTGCGCTGAAGAAGGACAAAACTCTGGGGGTGATACCAAATATCGAATGGATGATGTTTGGTTGGTGCCTGTGTATCTGAAGACCAGACCACCTACCAATACTACTTATATGATATAAAACAACGTCTTTATGAAACCAACCGAATCGAGTCGGCGATCATCGTTTTTCTGGCGGCCAGGAATTTGGTCAGCAGATTATGGTGTTTGCGCCAGCGCTTGCCCGATGACTACAAATAAATACAAACTGTATGATAAAAAAACTTTAATAAAAAAATATGTAAGAAAAATTTTATGATATGATTTCCAATGTCACCAACCTGCATGAACCCGTAATCACCATTGTGTAGGGTTTGCGCCGTGAAGCGTTTGGGTCTGCCCTGGAAGTTGCGGTCTGCAACAGTAAATAACTAGAACATACGGTTTTCTCTCAAGTTTCAAAGTATAAAAAACTAGCTTAAAATCGTCAACTTAAAAAAATGCAGCCCAATGTGGCGGATAATCAAATATCAGAGAACCATTGTTGTCGTCACGGTGCTGAGCTGTGGTGTCAACTGTTCTGTTTACTAGGATACACATCGAGTTGGGGCTTGATATGTTTCATATCAATCATTTGGGGATATAAATTTATTTGAAGACAAAACATAGTTTAGTATTTTCATAATAATATGTTCATCGATAACAAACCATGATCAACGAGCACTTGTACCAGCAGCTTGGGATCAGTCACCACCACTATCGGATCGGGCATCCAAAGTGTGAATACACCATTGTACTTTTTGCCATAGTCGGCCAAGATCTTGCTCGTGCTACTCACGTCGTTACCTGGTTACATAAAAACTGTTCAATCCGTATCAACAACAACAACAACAACAAAACAACAACAACCAACAACAACAACAACAACAACAACAACAACAACAACAACAAAACAACAACAACCAACAACAACAACAACAACAACAACAACAACAACAACAACAACAACAACAACAACAACAACAACAACAACAACAACAACAACAACAACAACAACAACAACAACAACAACAACAACAACAACAACAACAACAACAACAACAACAACAACAACAACAACAACAACAACAACAACAACAACAACAACAACAACAACAACAACAACAACAACAACAACAACAACAACAACAACAACAACAACAACAACAACAACAACAACAACAACAACAACAACAACAACAACAACAACAACAACAACAACAACAACAACAACAACAACAACAACAACAACAACAACAACAACAACAACAACAACAACAACAACAACAACAACAACAACAACAACAACAACAACACAACACAACAACAACAACAACAACAACAACAACAACACAACACAACACAAACAACAAGAAACAACAACCACACAACAACAACAACAACAACAACACTCACCGATCTTCAGTGCTGGTATGTTGCCCGCGAACGGCAATGGCAGAGGACCGGATGGATACTTCTTTCGCATACCACTCATTGTGAAGTGGTACACGATGGCTACGCGGATGGATACTTCTTTCGCATACCACTCATTGTGAAGTGGTACACGATGGCTACGATCATGCAGATTATTATACCAATCATCGTGATTCGTTAGTCTTCTGATCTCTCAGGTGACCTGGCCTGAAACAAAGCTGAACCAACTTTGTTCAGACTCAAAAGTTGATGGAACTTGAAAAGTTGTGTCGTTACGTTTATGATCAACGAACTACAGAAGATTATTCAGCGCATACAAGCAGAATCGGTGAGTGAAAACTAAGTAAGAATTAAGCAAATGTGGCATTTGCAGATGCAAGACTGACAAGATGGCAACCGCGCAACGTTCCAGATGGGATTGTTTAAAAATGTTTATTGACTGATAAGCAAAATATAAGCTCTAGTATGGTCGAATTTTTTATTTTATACCTTACACATCAAGATTTTCTCTACTCACATGCTACCGTTTTTTATTTAAAAATGTATTGGTATTGCTACACTTAACAATGACGGTGCACAGCCAGTGATAAAAGGAAATCGAGGAATAAAATATGTTTAGACTTTTATCGACGCAGGTTGCCTTTTATGAACAACTTGATTTCATCAGTTTAGATTTTTCCAATGACTCATTCCATAAAAAATAGCCATACCGACTGATAAAATAAAGTTATAATGTTGAAACATATGAATCTTGATTGACCAACTCTGGGAACTCAGTTCCAGTTTGGATGTTTTTCAATCATAATTCTATGGAGGTATAAATAATATGAACTTGCCAAGTACATACATCCATTTGCTGATAACAAGACATTTCTGGGACATACGAATAAACAAAAACATCGAAGAGCGAGAAAAATATCTAGACTGTATTTGATGTTGATAAAGAAGGGTCAAGAAGCATGATAAAACCATTGACACCATACTGTAAACAAGGGTTATACAGTTCTCAATGTTCCAACCACAACTAATTTTTCCCCCGCTTGAAATACAAAAGACGTGTTTTTCTTATCCGTCTACCAGCTTAGCACAAGTCCAAACAGAACAGCCAGTGTTGTCAAAGATATAAATATTAATTAATAAGTAATTATATATATTTTCAGTTAAATATGTAATATTATTCTCCTTAAAATTGTACATATTCCCGGTTACTTTATCACATTGATTTAGCACCAATACATTGAATGAGATAAAATATGAGACAACACTTAACTGCCCTGTGTTTTTACATAAGACATGGAAGACGTGATTCGGTGGTTATCAGTAAATTGAGTGTTTTTGATTGTAAGTGAGAAGATGCGATGTGATTAGGGACTTTGCCCTTTTTGACACAATGTGCGAAATTGAATGAGAACTTTTTTTAAGAACTCTAAAAGGTACCATGCAGTATTTCCTGTATGGCGAATTTTTCCATGGACCGTACGGAAAACAATCACTCAGAAAAATATCTTTTTGTTTTTTAGGTAGTATTCATCAGTTCCATGTTTTATACACTCGCGGACGAGAAGGGATGAGAAAAGTGGAATTCCCCCCTCTTTGAAGGTTTTCAAAAAGTAGAATTTGTTCCCCAAGGTGTGGGTTAGGTTTCCTAAAAACTGACGATTCTCCCATCATTGACAAAACTCCCTCCCTTTGGAGGATTGACTCGTCCGCCAGTGGTTTTACATGTTCTACCTTGTGAATCTGATTACACTCAACCAGCTTTGTACACCTGATTCCTGATTTCAGTAATGAAATTATTTATCTGAAAAATTTATGACACATATTCTCGCAAAAGTTACGACTTAAAATTTTTTCACCGTAGCCTGAATCAAGTGTGAAACATGCCAAATGTGTGGGTGTGTTGGGAACATATGACCAAGTGTATGCTGTGTTATGTGAGTCACGTAGTAAGTGTGTGTTGACCAATTTTATTATCACAGTTACGCAAACAATTCAGTCATAAAAACAAACATATACTGAAGTTTGAGACATCATTCGTATGGTCGGACAGTTTTTTGAGTGAGTGAGTGAGTGAGTGAGTGAGTGAGTGAGTGAGTGAGTGAGTGAGTGAGTGAGTGAGTGAGTGACGGAGGGACTGATATAAACCAATATAACCACCATGCAAATCTCCCGAATCCAACGACCGAATCAGATAAACGATAAAGCATATCCCTGTATTCTTTTCGAAAACCAAACAGACCATTACGCGAATTCAAACGGAACCCATAATCTATTCGAAAATCGTAAATCCCATTTTATGGCCCAATGGATCACCATACCGCCTCCCTCCATTCCTGACCACGATAAAGCTTTCAGATCGGGCGCACCTTTTTGATTGTAAATTCCAGCCGAGAGAGTTCCAACTATTATAATTTACCAGTTTCCAGGAATTTGTGCTACTGTAATGTACATATATTAGTAGTACACAACACTCCAGTACAATAATTGTACCAATCGGTTGAAAGATTTCATTCAATTATTCATCAGGATTTAGTCGGTGATGCAACATATAGCAGCAGTTACGTTTTTGCACACAGTTTCGAAGCGGAGCATTTCTTCATCATTCTCTGTTGTTCGATCACCCGCTTACTGAATAAACTTTGACAGGATTTGAAGTCCAGAAACTTCGAAGCAGATAAATTAGTATGCAAGGACGATTGCAGTATATACAGTACATATCAGCAGATTCTTCAGCAGAATGGCCCGATGCATGGAAGGAAGAAATCTTGTCACAATTCGATCACTCAGTTAGGTCATGTTATTTCAGATATGCTAACAAAATTATCTTTGACCACCGAATGCGAAAAAAGTCGTTCGGCTTGCAAGAACGCAGAAGTCATGTTTGTATCAAAATATTATACCATTTTCATTTTACTATATCCTGAATTTTTCCCAGTGTAATGTCCGCTAGAGTTCGAACAACACATCATGAAAATGACACACTCCAAACAGTATTCTTAAAGCAAGACTACTGCATAGCTATTGGTTTCATACTGATGCACCCACTGAATGCGGTTAGCAGCGCATTGGACACAGGTTCTCCTTGGGTGCGGTACACATGCCTGGGTGCCGTCTCCTACATAGCTTATATGTTCTACAAAATATACTTATCTTTGAAATTGAGTTATAAATTTCCATGTAACTTTGTTTGGCCTGATCAAAAATTGTATCGCCTTCGGCTGCTTCTGCCGCCAACTCAATCCAGTTTCACCCGATAACTAGTTTGATACGGGAATTCATACGCTACTAATGGATAATGTTTTTGTATTAATTGATTGTCTTAAACGTAACATTTTCAACAACAGCCCATGAGATTGAAACTCTCCATTTCGCACTGGTTGAAGCCGAGTTCATTTCACAGACCTTTTAGTTTCGGAAACATTTATATTTGAATTTTTTACAGAACTCTGATAAGTAATTTGAGTGACAGCTCTACGCATGTGTACTCTATTGCCAGGACATCCGGTCAGGCATTCCAGTCTCTTGCGATTTGTTTTGTTAACAGGCTACTCCAGTTCGAAAATTCGGCGAACTTTTTTGCACAGAATTAAAAAAGACCAGGTTGTCAGCTTGATTCAAGCGTTAAACAGCTTGGTTTCGTAGAAAGAAATTTTTAGGTGCGGGCAAGAATCACTTGCCATTGCCAGCAGTGTTTTCGTCTGTTCTCTAAACTTGGTGCACAGTAAAAACAATATGGCGTTTTTGAGAATATGAGAATATTTTTACGAGATGTATAATTCAATTAAAAATTATAAAACCTACGCAGCACTCATTTTCAGACTGGCCAATTTAGCTAAAACATCCAGGAGGAACGCCGACGGCATTTTAGCCGATATTTAATGTTGCAGTAACAGTCGCTGTAGGGTATTATACTATGTGTATTTGTGACATACGATAATCACTTCTTTCAAAATCACGTAGACATCATTCAAAATCAAAAGACCTGAAATTTTCTAATTTCTTAGAGTTTCTGGCTCACGGGAACCTATCCTTTGGAGTTTCGAGTCTTGTATTGCACTATATCATAATAGATTAATTCATGGTTGTTAGTCTTCTAACTAATTGAGAAGGGTACAATATGTGTCATTTATAAGCATAAGAGCCATGTAACCCTCCAGAAGTATAGTACTCTCAATTGATTACGAGACTAACCTAAAACTTGCGCCAGTAACATACGCACTTTTCACAAGACAGAATGCATGTAAAACCGTACTAGATCTAGAGATGATCTGGGATACTAGCGTGTATTTATTTTAAAAAATCAGCAATTTTTTATGCATCAAAAGGTTGCACAACAAAGGCGCGCCTTCAAATTTAGTCTCGTAACCAATTGAGAATGCTATACATAAGAACGAGCAGACGCCAGGACCGGACGCAGTAGAGGGAAGAGTTGAACTGTAGGAAATCGCGAACAACAAAGTAGCTCATGCAAATAATGCATGTTTTTATAGACCGGGAATATGGCATATATTGCAAATGCAGTTCTGATTGAGCATGATGATGGTTACACGCTTCGTTACATCCTCCTACACGATTCACTGGCATCGCTCAATACCATCGTTCGGTCACTAGCCGACGAGGAGGCATTCTGAAAAGTGGAATTCCAACGTTTTTGCATAAAAAAATACGGTTTGTTCTTTAGAGTGTATGTAGAATAACCTAAAAAAACTGTCAATTCCCCCTCTTTAAATAAAATTCCCCACTCTTCGGAGGATTAGTTCGTCCGCCAGTGCGTTTGGCCGCTGAATGCAACGCTGGTCTTATTCACTCTAAAGAGCCTGAACAATAAGTTACCCAGCCACGAAATGGAATTGAATTCGTGACGAGAATCTGTTAAACTAATCTGCCGATTCCTTCAGAGTTTTGATACTTGAACGAGTTCTGTGTGTATTTTATTTCAGTCTAAACAGCTCGGAATAAGCTTCGTTCGCCTAAAGTCTTTGAATTAAAATATTTTATTGCCTTGTTTTACTAAGCACAATAATAATTAACCAGTGCTAATTTAACTGACTTTTAATTATCATAAAGCAAGCCTATCACTGAGCCACCACATTTTACCACAGCAAGCCTGTTCTATACGAGTCTGTTATTGACGCCTAGACAAACAGCTGCAATTGTCATATGCATTAATGACCTCTATATTTGAGCTGTGTCTTAGTAGTAATCTCACAAAATAAAACAATTAAAACCAATATAATAACAGTGTTATTTCAATATGAAAAAAATTCTGAAATAGTTATGTATGTGTGGGTGCATATAACCCTGGTTTAACGATGTGAATTGTGTTCTATCAATATTTGACCGTCATTTCTGTTGAGGCTGTCATACCTGCAATTGACATGTTTGCAGGTGAAAGGTTAAAATACATATTTGTTTATTTGTTTGTTTGCTTGTGCACCAACGGATGACAGGACAGATGACCCAGATCGGACCAATCTTACTTAGTCCGTTTGATATTTTGTATGATTGTAGTTCACCGTTGGAAAATGTTATCATTATGAGAATCAGACCACATTGCTACCAATTGTTGTTCTACATACATATCAGATACAATAATGTTGAATAAGATTAAACGTGCGAAAATAGTATTACTGTACACTCAGATTCTTATACACAAGAAAACAAACATTGTTACTGTACATGTTATACTGTATATAAAATACATACATAACTTGATCGTTGTTTCTGATACTGAAATTCAATTTCTCATCCACATACACGTACTGTACTGGTTCATGTTGGCGCGTGGTTTGATTTTTACTCACATGCTTTGGTTATCCGTTTCATGTTTCCAGAAAGTTTTAGGGCGTTTTATTTATTGACTAGAGAGTTTATGTAAGTTATTTGTAGTATAAACCCATACTACCAATGTTCCACTATATAGTGTAAAAAATACATGACTTTCTTACCGTTTGAATCGGAAATCTAATAAAAAAAGTTTTTCAGTCATTTTCGGCAAGTTTTCCCTGATAAGGCAGTACTTCTAACTTGATACAAGTCAATGGATATCGATGGCAACGACACGCTCAACGATCAGTATTGGCAGGATATCGTCGAGTGGATGGCTGATTCGGTTGGTTTCAGGAACTTTTATCACATAGTTATAGATAAAATTACAAGTACACATTTGCTCATTCAGTTCGTTTGAAGCTCAGAATGAACTATGTAGAATGAATGAAACACGGAAATACTGCTTATTGAAATTCCGTTCTGAATGAACACTTGAATATGATGGGCGATAGTTTTATCCGTGATATTGAGTAAATGGCGTTCATCAGTTTGTACTATCGTTTATCAGTTGACCATTTGTACACTATGTACATATGTAGTTATTTAATTAGTCAGTCAGACAGTCCCGTAAGATAGTCAGTAACTCAGTAATCTTATTAGTATAACCGTAACTCAAGTTAATCGGTATTTGCTAAAGACTCATTTTAACTAGTGATTTAAAATTCATTGATAAATCCGCGTAGTGATCATATAATGATTGTTTAGTGATCAATCACCACGCAGAACACCAGAGCCGTGTTTGATTACAATTCATGCATACATAAATGCGGATTCCAACAGTTTCCGGTTAAAAGGTTGCAATCGTCAGTGGCCTGTGGGACATTCGCCATGGAAATATTATTCCGAGCACTAAATGGGGTATCTCAGATTTTCCAAATCCGGAAATATTTTCGTAATTGTGCTTTGCCCAAATGGTACATTTTGCTGAACCGAAAAATTCGACGTTTTTTTGCAACAGCGCTATTTTTCCTGCCTGTAACTACATACATACATAAGGGATGGATCGAAGAACCACTATCAAGAACTTCAAGCTTTATAGAGGCCAGGACATAGGCTTTCTAATGATGGCAAGATTTTCAAAATCGTGATGTACTCGCAACATACACCATACATTTTGCATGTTAACCTTGCCAAATTGATTGGCAGACTGGGTTCGCATCTGCACTGCACTGTTTGTCGGTGTTTCTATGCGCATTCCAGACATAAACGTTCCAGGAAAACACCATTTTACAGCTTCTTGTGCCAGCTGGCAATTTAGCCTTCTATACGTTGATCAACCAAAGTTTGTTGATTATATTGAAACTTTTGAAACATCCGCCTCGTATCAAAAAAAAAGGTAGCACTGTTGTTTCTTGTTACTCAAACTCATGTGTTTCTGCAAGACTTCTTACATACAGTTCATGATTGTGCACCTAATTCGTAAGAAAGGGGTCCAACGGTAGTGTCGTCCCGCACTGAATCCTTTTTGCTCAGAATCTTGAATGTCCGCCGATAAATATGAAATATGTCCACGGCATCAACGAAATCAGGCAGCCACGAAGCCGTTTAATTTTGCTGAGTTGATTGCGTCAAACCTTCGGATTGGGGGCGGTGCCATAGTTGTTCGAGCGACCACCAAAGCCGACAGAATCAGATTTATGGTTCATAAATCGAGACCATTTGAAGTAAATCACCAGCTTGATGACGTACAGACAATAAACCACCTTGTTGAGGTCACTTGGGGACGAGAAGGCCAGAGAATAGCTGTCGATCATGTTGTCGTGTGCTTCAACGCTTGACGAGTTAAAAGGTGCCATAAAATTTTTCACTCTTGGCTAGCAAGTCGAATTTTGCTCCGAAATATGTGGGTGAAGTTTGTTTCAAAACTGTTCAATTCACTTTCTCCGAAACCTTACTCCTTTCCGTTCAGTTTATCGTCCGCAAGTGTTTTTGCGCTGCCAATAAAAAAGCAATTGTTTCTAAACTGCTAATACACCATCCGAAATTTATAGTCTATCAGCCGCCTTGAACAAAGAGGACCCCACCGAAATCAGAGTTTTTTATGTGTGTTTAGTTTAGATAAGTTAGTTTTGTTAGTTGGATCGAGGTTTTTTGGTAGTCAAAATTGTGGGTCTAACTGGTTGTTTTGTTGTCAAAAGTGCAGCTGTTCGCACTGAATTCCTTACAATTGTGGAACAGGTATACATAAGGAAATAATGTACGAGCTTTCAACATAAATAGACATACAGTACTTGAAACCAGAAACCACTGTATGCATTCAATGGTTACACTCAACCCAACCCACTCATGTCTAACATCGTCAACCGAAAATCTTCGGGACAAAGACTTCTGTTCCAAAAATGTTCCACCCCTGGCATACCATTCGGAAATGTAGAATACTTTATTAACTTTCCCGATTACCCCCCGATTTTCGGTGGCCCTGATTTAGTATGTACACACGTATCTTGAACCGGAGATAACACCCTGATGATTCGATGCCACCATACGATTCAATGTACAATCCAATGGTCTCAGCCGCGCCTGGCAGGAACCACAGTAACGGTTATATGACTGTATGTATGTATGCACTGTTCCAAAAGTTAGACACTTTCGCCTCAACTGTAATCCCCATTGTCTTAAAGGACCACCATTACTGGCAACCATTTTAGGGCAATCTCTTGTACCAGAGTATCAACTCTGGTTCTTGTTTATTGCATTTCTAGTGTAATGGCTAAAACATCAGTCTAGCAAATGAGATATCCAATGTTTGAAAACTTCCCTAGAAGTGGCAGAGCCTGGAGTTTTCCTTTGATGGTTATGTCGTTATTTTATTGAACGCTATGTTTCTGGCCATTCAAGAAGAAGCTTCCAAGATTCTGTATTCCAACCCGAAATGCTGGAATCGCTGTCATTGCTTCCTCAAAAAGTTTAATAAATTCCAAACAACACCAAACACAAGTGCATAGATGATGACAGAGTCTAATCTGGATTCTGGTCACATACTTTTCCATGTTGTTCCGACATTCTTGTTCCTGGTAAACAAATATGATTAATGACGATAACAAGTTAATAAGCGACAAGAACTTCTACATACATACTGTATTTCCACATGACTTGTCAAGCTGTTCCTATGTACTTGAGCACTGGACTTTTGCACATACATCCTATTTATGTATCCGAGAAAACTGCAATTCATCACAATGATACTTCAAGTCTTGCAATGGTTCACTTGCTCCAGCTACATCAGATAAAAATAGCTTCTAAAATTCACTGTTTGAATTCTAACTAAAATATTGAAATAATGCTGCGTTTTAAATTTTTTTGCAAATTAGACATGACAGAGCTCAGATTTGTTACACTTTTTCACACGACAAATATAATACGCAAATCTAAATGCCAATATTGGGTGTTACTCAAATGGTTCAAAATCACAGGTACAGATTTCTGACTTACTGTGGAGATTACTGAATTCGCTTGTCAAAGAAAGTAAGGTCCAAGATGATGAACTCACCGATCGATCACTGTCACTGACGATAACAGTTTGATGGATTACAGTACTCTGGCAAACCATGATACTTGCAAATGCCAGCGTTCCCTTTTGGCGGAAGACACTAAGAATAAAATAATGAAAGAGATACATTTTATTCGGAGTGAAAGCTTTCCCATAGTCGCCCCGTTTGCGTTCGCAACATAATAAAGAATAAGATAATAACATACAAAGCAATGAAGTCATAGACATAAAGTAGATAAGTGACAGAAATTAGGTAGAACAAGAAGAAAGTTATGTATGCTATAAAAGTATGTGGATGGGTGAACTGTCTACCCAGAAAGAGAAAAAAATTGAAAAACCTATCAAAAGTTTCCCGACCATTTGCTTATGTATATGCTCATATATGTATGTAATATTGTTCCTTGTGCGATACCACATCATTCCTACAGTACACCTTCAATGATTAAATCTTGTTTATGAGACGTTTTTATTGCCCTTTGTTCAACAAAGCGCAGCTAATGAGCTACATTCATTTTCATAATTGACACTCGAATTACATATCTCAATCTCATCTTTTCTTGGGTCTGGTCTGGTATTTCCTTGGCAGACGTTTCATAAAGTTGAACTATGTAAGAAGAACGATTCAAGAAAGTGAAAAATTCCAAGTTCCTGGTAGGATTCGACCCCACGATATTTCTGTTTGGATCATAGACGTGCTAACCGGTGCACCACAGGTAAATCAACGTCAAAAGCGAGATCAGCTGGATAACGGATTAAGGATAAATATAGAGAACTGCTTAACTGGTATGTACATATGTATGTACTGGCCCCTTTCTGCTTGTACTTTTGGTAGGATGCCAGGTACATATGGTTTATGCCAGGTTTATTTATTTATTTTACATTAGTTTTTGCTTTACTTAACCTATAAAAAACTATTTTAATTCCATTCCTCAATAAATATGACTGTTCGCTATTATATGGCAGTATTCCATAGTCCAGTCATTCCATCACCCGCAGTGCTAATTCCCGTGCTAATAAATATTTACCTGACATGCCTTCGTTACGTGCGGGACCACTAGCGGACGAGAGAACAACCAAAAAGTGGTATTTCCCCCTTTTGGCAGTTTTAAAAGTACAGTTTGTTCTTCATGGTGTAGGTAAAACTGCCCTGAAACTGCTAATTCCCCCTCTTTGAAGAAATTCGCCTCCCCTGGAGAATAGGCTCATCCGCCAGTGGTTTACACACACACATTCAGGTAAAGAACCGCAAATTATGACGGACTGGATGACGGATGTTGGTGCGTATGGAAATAAGGGTGTTAGTCAAGTTAAACAGGTTGGTTTACGAGTAAACACGAGTAGGTAAAGCCAGGTAGGTCGCTAATGCCCTGTTGATTGAATTAGCAATGTTGTTTACAAAATGTATGGCAACCGGGTTACCTGTTCTGCCCTGACCTGATGCGGCCTCAGATGGGGCAGTATTTTCAAATGTTCTCCATGTCTATTCATTAGCATCAACCAAAACTCATTAAAAATCTTTTCTCACTTCAATATCAGCTTTGATATCACATTTGCTTCTTGTTTTGATTCCCGATGGTGGACTCGGCAAAAACTACAGTAACTTGCAATGATTGTTAAAGAATGTACATGGCGCTTTGTTGTTGATTACGGCATTAAAAAGATCCCGCTTGCTGGCGGCCAGTCTACATGTTGTGGTAGTTAACGTTAGAACTGTCAGAAGTATCGGTTACAACAAAGCTGTAAGAAAAAATTCTGTTTAAAAACTCTAAATTTTGCAATGGTTGACCAACAGTGTTCTTGCTGATACACATGTAACTGTCGTACTTGAATAAATATCTCAAGAATACTCGAGAAATCATTGTGTACGTACATACATGTTGATCTAACTATATTTCGTTCTCGATTCTGATGTTTTGCTTGACATGGCAGTGGCCCTTGTATGTATGTACGTTTTGTGGTTCCAAAAAAGTTATTATTCGATTCTTACAAACGTTTCAAATCTCCCAATTTCGGCAGGTATTGTTGAACCAGCCTGCATTCTGTATGACAGTACTGATTACTAGTAAATATATCGTAAATAAGTTTTTCTCCGTGATATGCTCTATAATTTTGTTTTCAATATCCCCAATTATCTGCTCCGTGTTGACACGAGTTCACTTGAAGCTGGTCATTATATAACGAAACGGGAAACAATATAACAGGAAGTGAAACCGGATGCGCCAATCGATTGAATACAATAAACACGACCAACCGAGTATTACCATAACCAGTCTTACAGATATGAATGAATCATCGTGCCGCACCCGAGACCAGCATTAAATTGAACTGTTAGTGAAAACGAGCATATTATATAGTTGAACATGAATTATACTGTTCCAATAAGGCAGGTGAATTCTTGATAAACGTCTTACTGATTCTTGAGGTCAGATGCGTCGTCGATGAAGATATCGTCGTATATCCTTGAATGTGACTGTTCCTCATTTCACTGATGATATCTTCATCGGCAAAAGGCTGACGTCGTGGATCGTCGAGAATTTACGAACCTTTTGGAACAGTATTTCATTTTCAACTACATGTATGTTGAAAATTACGTATGGTTTTTAGTATGTCTTACGTAGGTCTTATTATCAGTAAAAACGAGATTCTTAGTTACGGTAGTCTGATTATTTCAAGCATATGTACATAGTTAACAATGTTAAGCATGAGACAGTGATGCAGTTATTAGAATGGCTTTGCGATAGCGGTAATGGGATTTCATATAAAAAAATTTTTTATGTAGGTGAGGGTGCATGCATATTTTGTATCCAATCACCAGTGAAGGGTTTTCATCTTCTTTTATCCCTTTTACAGTTTGATCGGGTGGCCGAATATTGCAGCAAAGAACAAAAGTCAATCAACATGTACAGTAGTAGATATCCATATTCCCACATGTCATTAGTGATGTTGTAAAAATGTATGTAAGATAAAATGTTACATTTAATGACCGATTGTGCATAAGACTATGTAACTCAGAACAAACAGGAGAGCATCTCCAAGTTGCCATGCAAGACATAATGCAGGAAAAGGAAAAATCTCTCATGATAAGGCAATATTTGAGTCAGACACCCTGTACTACTCCCTCTTTTCACACTCCCACTCCCCTTCATTCACCGATCGTCAAAGGTAGGATATCAATATGGAGCTGTGAACTCCCAGTGGATCAGATTATTGGCATGTGTTTTGCTTAACGACAACGATATGAGCCGTGGCGCGATAAATGGTACATGTTTATTGCAATTGCTTATACCCTTTATATACAGTACTAATCACAATTGATCAGGACACGATGTTTGAATGCGCGCCGTTTTACAGGGTGTTTATCCCTTTTCTTACTGTGATTTTGTCACAGACGCAGACTGACCGCAGTCCAAGTACATACTTTAGTCTTCGCTTGCGTTTGCATATAAGTTCTATAAACAGCAGGTATTCTATGCAAAATGCAACATGAAACTGTGATGTGAATAGTATAGCAGAAATTTACGACACTTGTTCAGCGCGTTCATGTTTATTCCTTTGTGAAACATTTTTTATGCCCGTTTCCACATAGATAGATTTGCATGGTTCTATGGCAGAAAGAAGAATAATGAAACTTTTTGGTAAAAGTTAAAATTTTCAAATCTCGATCAAATGTGTCAACCACAAAATTCTTCTCAGTGTGTCGTTTATTACGAAAAATATATTTTTATCGTATTTCGTGAAGCACTCAAAGGCGCATTTTGTTGATAAAATAAAAAGTTATGCCTATCGCGCTGAAGTATGTGCTTGGGCTTCAAGGGCACAATTTTTTGTTTACGGATGTGATCTCAATTACGGGTTTTCACAGTGGCGTGGCTAGACCTCACATCCCGTGCCAACTTGTTTTTCGATGGTTTGTTGAATACATATGATTTTTGTTTCCATATTATATTATGAAGGTTTTTCATGGGAGCTTCAACAATCGCGTTTCTAAAACATGCTACATATGCTGAAAACAAGTGCCAATATCTTAGTGCTTTCTTTTACCCGATTAGTATGCGCATCGGACAATCGGGCTCGACTTGGTTCCGCCCTCAATTTGTCCACGAATTGATCACCTTCCTTACCGGGGAGGGGATGCCAGTTTAGCTCCAGCCAAAAAACATGCAGTTTGCCTAAGAGGTGAGATATTTTTTTATCACCTCTGAAATGGTCAGAAGTCTTGTAGATCAGGCGGAATTGCTGGGGAACTTGAGTACTTTATGTAAAGCATGGCATTTTTCGTTAATTGTGCCTATAAATACGCCAGCATCGACACACCTATCAACTAACGAGCTTATTGTTTAAGTGAGACTTTTTACATGGATCAACCGAGACAGTAGTTGGCTAGGCTAAAGATGCTTTGCAAGCAATAATTTTGGTCAGTTAATACGGTTTTGATTCATTAATTTTGAAAACACACCACATTTCACAAAAATGCTTCCTCATAAGGCAAAGTATGGTTGGTATGTCCGGACTTTGAAAATCAGATTACTATACCTTAACGCACTACAAATGAGATCCCTAATCGTTGTCCATCAAGCCAATTAGTCAGTCAGTCAGTCAGTCAGTCAATCAGTCATTCAGTCAGTCAGTCAGTCAGTCAATTACACAATCGGCCGCTATTACGGTAGTCAAATGAGAAAATCGAGTACCTAGAAAAGGACTGACGGGAGCGGATGTGTTGTATTGGGGTGTCCAGTAGCGAGATGCCATGGCTTATTTATTGGTATTCTAGTAGGATGCCCACGGCTTCGTTATATACCGTTGGAGCAGAGCACGGCTTTGTCTTATGATATGATATGGTATGATGGCCATGTACTGCTCCCGCCTGCCATAAACCAACGAAACAAACCCTGTATACTTACTGTACCATGACTTGCTGCGAGTTTCTTGTTAGGAGGTTTTTGTGATACTTTAAGCCGCATGTTGCAGTGCACAACATTTGAAGCACCCAGAAAAAACGCACTGCTAATGCGTTGAGTAGTTTGGGTGAATAGGTGTGACTAACAAGGTGATACGATCAAACTATCTATGACTCACACCAGAAACTCAATTTGAGTGCGCGCTATTTTTCATGCCTCTTATTAGGCTGACAGAGTTAAAGTTAGCAATCACTTTACAACTGTACATTAGTTAGAGTAAAACGTATGGTAACAGTACGTAACTGCTATATCAGATGGTAAATCACACGCATCGTTAGTGAACCACACACCATGAAGATGAAGTATTGAAGCACACATTTTTTCCTATTTATATCAAGACAGATTCATCAGCAAACTGATTTATAGCCGGTTTAAAAAACACAAAAAACCCTAATAAATATTGCGTAGTGATGCAACATTTTATCATGCAACTATTGGGTGTGCACATGCAGATCAGCGCAACGTACACTCGTCGGTTCATGACCAGCGCCAACCATACTGATCAAGTCATGGACAACGACACCTATTACGATGACGGTGAGTGCGTGAGTGAGTGAGTGAGTGAGTGAGTGAGTGAGTGAGTGAGTGAGTGAGTGAGTGAGTGAGTGAGTGAGTGAGTGAGTGAGTGAGTGAGTGAGTGAGTGAGTGAGTGAGTGAGTGAGTGAGTGAGTGAGTGAGTGAGTGAGTGAGTGAGTGAGTGAGTGAGTGAGTGAGTGAGAGAGTAAGCAAATAAAAGAATATATCTGGTATCAAGGTATCATTGAGTGTGGACTTGAATTTTCAGAAGCCTCAGCAGGTGAATTGATGTCAATGGATGATTATTATGACCCGTGTGCTTTTGGTGATCAAGAACTAGCCAACCCCATGCAGCAATGGTTAGAGTTGAGGGAATGAGGTACTGACTAACCATCTGACTGACCAACTGACTGACTCACTGACTGCTTTGTTGATTTTGTTCAACCTTTCAGGTACCGATTCTGGTTGATCAGTGTGTTCGGTTTCTTACTCGCTTTGATCGGTATGCTCATGAACGCACTCGTGTTCTATGCACTCATTATCGATCGGTAAGATCACTCACTCACTCACTCACTCACTCACTCACTCACTCACTCACTCACTCACTCACTCACTCACTCACTCACTCACTCACTCACTCACTCACTCACTCACTCACTCACTCACTCACTCACTCACTCACTCACTCACTCACTCACTCACTCACTCACTCACTCACTCACTCACTCACTCACTCACTCACTCACTCACTCACTCACTCACTCACTCACTCACTCACTCACTCACTCACTCACTCACTCACTCACTCACTCACTCACTCACTCACTCACTCACTCACTCACTCACTCACTCACTCACTCACTCACTCACTCACTCACTCACTCACTCACTCACTCACTCACTCACTCACTCACTCACTCACTCACTCACTCACTCACTCACTCACTCACTCACTCACTCACTCACTCACTCACTCACTCACTCACTCACTCACTCACTCACTCACTCACTCACTCACTCACTCACTCACTCACTCACTCACACTCACTCACTCACTCACTCACTCACTCACTCACTCACTCACTCACTCACTCACTCACTCACTCACTCACTCACTCACTCACTCACTCACTCACTCACTCACTCACTCACTCACTCACTCACTCACTCACTCACTCACTCACTCACTCACTCACTCACTCACTCACTCACTCACTCACTCACTCACTCACTCACTCACTCACTCACTCACTCACTCACTCACTCACTCACTCACTCACTCACTCACTCACTCACTCACTCACTCACTCACTCACTCACTCACTCACTCACTCACTCACTCACTCACTCACTCACTCACTCACTCACTCACTCACTCACTCACTCACTCACTCACTCACTCACTCACTCACTCACTCACTCACTCACTCACTCACTCACTCACTCACTCACTCACTCACTCACTCACTCACTCACTCACTCACTCACTCACTCACTCACTCACTCACTCACTCACTCACTCACTCACTCACTCACTCACTCACTCACTCACTCACTCACTCACTCACTCACTCACTCACTCACTCACTCACTCACTCACTCACTCACTCACTCACTCACTCACTCACTCACTCACTCACTCACTCACTCACTCACTCACTCACTCACTCACTCACTCACTCACTCACTCACTCACTCACTCACTCACTCACTCACTCACTCACTCACTCACTCACTCACTCACTCACTCACTCACTCACTCACTCACTCACTCACTCACTCACTCACTCACTCACTCACTCACTCACTCACTCACTCACTCACTCACTCACTCACTCACTCACTCACTCACTCACTCACTCACTCACTCACTCACTCACTCACTCACTCACTCACTCACTCACTCACTCACTCACTCACTCACTCACTCACTCACTCACTCACTCACTCACTCACTCACTCACTCACTCACTCACTCACTCACTCACTCACTCACTCACTCACTCACTCACTCACTCACTCACTCACTCACTCACTCACTCACTCACTCACTCACTCACTCACTCACTCACTCACTCACTCACTCACTCACTCACTCACTCACTCACTCACTCACTCACTCACTCACTCACTCACTCACTCACTCACTCACTCACTCACTCACTCACTCACTCACTCACTCACTCACTCACTCACTCACTCACTCACTCACTCACTCACTCACTCACTCACTCACTCACTCACTCACTCACTCACTCACTCACTCACTCACTCACTCACTCACTCACTCACTCACTCACTCAGGTCTGGGTGCTGACGAACCGATTACGTACGGTGTTTGCGGCTGGTTACTGATCGCGGCTTCGTATTGTCTAATCGCTTGTTTATTTCCAATTTCTCTTCTATTCTGTATCAAGGTTGGTGTATCACCTAATATTCCATATGCTTTTTTATTGTCAACTGCACAGTAGTACAACGTATCCAACATATATGTAGATAAAAAAATT
>OZ038444.1:12058439-12069309 GCA_964036265.1 Daptonema setosum | reverse complement strand
CCAACAGCTCGGTCATAGTAGCCAGCCACCCTATCAATACACATTAGAAGGTGAAATATTGACGGTTGCTGAAGTGTGTAGAGATCTTGGCATTCAGATTGACAAAGACCTGAACTTTCAGGCTCACTGCAACAAAATAGCATTATCAGCAGCTAAATTGTGTGGTTGCATCCGTAATGTGTTCAAAAACAACACCGTATCCTTTCGTTCAAAAATTATACAGACTTACATTTTACCGAAACTAGAATATGCCTCCACAGTTTGGAACATTGGAAATCTAAACCTTATTACCACTGTTGAACGGCCATATAGGAAGTTCACCAAATTATCATGCAACTTGTATGACGTAGCCTACAACAAGCGTCTTAGTTCCCTTTCGCTAGATAATCTTTTGTCTCGAAGAACGGTCTCTGACTTAGTTTTAGCATATAAAGTACTCACTGGATACTTTAATGGCATAGACACATCGGATTTATTCTGTGTAAATAACGATATGAGACTTCGAAGAAATAAAAGATTTAAACTGAAATACCCGATCTGCAGAACAGCTAAACGCAAAAGATTTTGGTGCGTCAGAATTTTCAAAATTCCTGACTTAGCGTTTGATTCAGTTTGCCATAAACATTTCAAGAGATTCTTAGAAAATGAATTTAAAGACAGTATAATAACTTATTTGAGATCAATTTATATGAACCTCGACCTACTAAATCCCTAATAACCAGAATACTTTATTATGTGTTTTTTCATGTGTATCCATATTGTTCGATCCCGTGATTTAACTGACCACAACTGACCTATTGTGCCCCATTGGTGCGTCCTTTCCTTTATTGGAAATGAAAAATACTATATACTATATACTCACTCACTCACTCACTCACTCACTCACTCACTCACTCACTCACTCACTCACTCACTCACTCACTCACTCACTCACTCACTCACTCACTCACTCACTCACTCACTCACTCACTCACTCACTCACTCACTCACTCACTCACTCACTCACTCACTCACTCACTCACTCACTCACTCACTCACTCACTCACTCACTCACTCACTCACTCACTCACTCACTCACTCACTCACTCACTCACTCACTCACTCACTCACTCACTCACTCACTCACTCACTCACTCACTCACTCACTCACTCACCAGCGCATGTCGTGTGAATCCAATCAACTAACAAGCCACTGAATGACAAAAATACAAGTAAATAGTTGGTCACCCGTCGACTCAGGTTGCTCGGTCGTAAAGAAGAACAAATCATTTTGAAGCTGATGAATAAAAAGAACTTTGAGTAATGAGGCAGCTTTACATGGAAAATGGCGCAACTACTAATTGTCGTTCAGTGAAACTGTTTACTGATATTATGATGTGTTTATTCAGTGATATTGGGTACTAAACATTTTTATAACTCCCACTGATCGATGCATCTCTCGCCAGACCACCAGAATTGCAGTTGAGACACTTGTCTGTCTGTCCTGCTAGCACAGCAAGTAAAAATTTTCACAATACTATATTTTGCTTATATTTACTCTTTCCATCATGAAAACAACTTACTTGACTGAAATAACTGGTTAGAGGCCCAACCATACTTCGTTTCGTTGCAGTTGTGCGCGCAACAAACGGATTAACTAATAGTACAACATCAAATCAAGTATGAATGGTCAGAGCAACAAGCGCAACTGACCAGCAAGCAGGCAGTATTTAAAATTTTGAAGTTAAATGATGGCAAAAATGATTATAGAATACCACATTTGGTCTATTCTAACAGGCTCTTGTAAAGAACGAACAATCATTTTCATTTTACTGTACTGTAGTTTTCTTTATGGTAATGTCATTTTGTGCACTGTTTTTGAATCTGATGTGACCTGACCCCGGCCCGTTGTACGGACGTTGTACCTGCGCCCCTCTCACTTGATGGTTAAAAGACTCCGAATACCTCAAGATGAAAACAGGAACGCCTTGTTTGTTTTTATTATATTTTTATGAGTTTTGTGCTTTATTGACTGATCAGACAGTAATAACCATAATAATCTACCGTAACCATGATAAAACATTTGTTTTATTAGTTCCCTTGAGATGCCACATGCGTAGTTTTATCATATGATAAAACATTTATCAATCGTCCAAAAATAAATATGTTTTAACAACGGGAAAGTTTGTTGTGTTGGTTCAAAATATGGTGTTAAGAACTCAATGTGATAATAAATCGTAGACAACCGCCGTCAAAACTGTCTCCCGGTATTTTATCCATTCAGTTTTTCTTGTCTATGTGACTAACTGAAAATAAATGCTGAAGTGAAGTTTTCCCTAGACCCTGAAATATGTAGATGAAAGTATCATGTTATAGACGTTGGTTCTTCACGTTATGATGACAGCAAAAAATAACACTCTTTCAAGTATCTCAGGAAAATGTTCAGGAACTCAATTTTCGAATATTTTGCACTGCGTACTACACTGCATATAAGGTTTTTTATTAGATAATATCAATACATACATAAGTAACACATCACTTTCATTTGGTTCCTTAGTGTCATAAGGTAAAGTATTAAACACATTAATTATGAACAACACCTGAAACCTGTATCAACCGGAAGTGGCGGAGCAATAAATATACTAGTCGGAAGTTGTCAGCGACCCTTGAAAAATTTGAAGGAAAATATTTTTATTCATCACTTGAACAGCTGATTATGATGGTCCATAACACGGAAATCAACAGCAAAATTAATGATCCTGATCTCATTTGGATTTCGAAATTATACATTGCGACATCCTCTACATAGAATACTGATTATGCTCTTGTACAATACATGTATGTACTTGAACTACAGTACGTTTGAACAGTAACATTCAAGTGTTACAAACAAGTGAAAAACTCTGAACTTCGAACTTTAATGAAAAACTTTTCAGATTCTACTATAGTACACTTATAAAAGATTCGGTAAACAGGATGGATTGCACTAGAAAGTTGGAATTGATGCAATAAATTAGGGCAAACCGCAAGTTTGTATCTGTAGTCTCCGAAATGAGTCTTTTGTGAAAAAAAGTATCAGATGTAACATTGTAACCATAACAGAAAATTTTGCCTTACTTAAACATTTAAAAGTATAATCACTGGCAGAAATTGCTATAAATATTGCAAAGAGCAACGCCTTTTATGTCAGACGTACATACAGTACACAAGTAAAATGTCGGATAATTAGAAACGGCCAAACGGCTGTAATAGCAAGTTAATTAAAGGTTCCAATTTCGGCGTATCACTTTTCATCTCATAAACTTTTCATCTTAAAAACTATGTCATTTTGTGATATCCTAATAAAACAGTTTCTAGACATTTTAATGATTGTAATTGTCTTACAAATACTATTTCGTCTTGTTCGCGCAACCCACCAGATTAATTAGCGGGTTTGTCACTTCTAGTATCATCAAACAGAATCGATCAGTTTTGTATAAAATCGTTTGTAAAACGGGTTGGTTATAAGTTTGTATGTTTGCATATACCGATAGTATGCGGCTACAATGCGTCTGGCGAAGAAGAGTTAATTACGATTAATTGCTTTCGTAAGACTATTAAAAGTACATTTATTCTAACAGCAAGACTTTTCAAACCGTCTGTTAGCCATCTTAAACGATCAGATTAAGCGTTATTTCTTCAATTAAATGTAATCTTATAAAATTAATCTGCTATTTTTATAAAAGTTATTATAAAACGCGATATAAGAATATACCTAATCAATTGTAAAGTTATTGGTCGCGTCTTTCTGGGTTGCGTTGTAAAATGAGAAAATGTTTATATCAATCAAGTGGTATTGCTTTTTTGGATTATGAAAGTATAACAATGTTAGCTCACTGGCTGAGAAAACCGAGAGTTCTAGATGAATTTTCTTGGTGAATATATGTAGGTGGATTATTAATGACACTGACAACCTACATGTCCCTGACGGGGCAATTTACATAACTTACCTATATTATCAATTATCACTGTTATGTAACTTTGGAAGCATTTGTAATATTAGGTAAGCGATTAATGGTAACTTCACAGAACAGTTAAAGGGAAATGTTGATTTAAAGAACCGCATTGATTTACTAGTACCTCCCTCACACATGTTTCTAGGGTATCGGCTTGCTCTGAATCTACATACATATAGCGTGAGCATTATGTGGTTAGACACACAGAAGCAGAAACACATATTTCAACCCAGCATCTTTACTTAATTTTTTTAGCATTTTATGATATCTCGTCTTTTAATCAGTGATGAGTTACAGTCCCCAGTCAGTCACCACCCTTAGCTTAGTGGTCTGAAGGAATGGATATGTAGCCCTAGGGATTACGCATCTGGCCGCAGTACACTAATAACATTATCACCTACAACGACAACATAAGTCATCTATCATGCAAAAGACGTGTTTCACATATCTACTCTCATCAGTTGTTTTTTGCTTTTCGGGAACTTGGGTTCAATTTCTTTTCGTTTTACTTTTTGTCAATTAAAAACATTTGATCAGTATTGTTTTGTACGCAAGGCAGGCTGCCAGCAAAAATTTTGTGGTTCTGGGCTCAAGAAAATCGGCTCACCACCGGGACTCTCGGTCTTTTATTCAGCGTGCCACTGGCTTCACTTAAACTCACCGAAACTTATCTCACTGAAATCAAACTCACTGAGACTCAAAATTCACTGAAAGTTAACTCACCGAAAAATTCAGCACACCAAAGCCAACTCACCGACCTTGATCTCTCAAAAAAATTAAACAACCCGAATGTTCAACTCACCGAATCAAGCTACATAAATACCACTAAACGTCGATAATTTCAGTATAATGTAGAACAAGAAATCATTAGTAATCACAAGAAATCATGTACCTTAACAAGAAATCATCCAGCTCAGCATTCGCTGGTATTTCTTGTAGGAACCGAACGTTTAGCATTCTGTTTGAGGTTGGATTCGTTGACCACTTGACTATGGTCCCAGGTCGGGTATCCAATTACTGGCAGACCAACACACTGGCGGACGAGCTAACCCACCAAAGGAAGGGAAACTTTGTAAGAGAGGGGGAATTGTCGTTTTTCAGGTCATTTACTACACCTAAGTGAACGAATGTTACCATTTGAAATTGCTTGGGGAATACAACTTGTCCAAGTCCTTCTCGTCCGATAGTGAGCAAAGATGCTTGATTTCCAACGACGCTAAGCAATGGAAGCGTGCGATTTGTATTTTTACCAACCGCTTTTTTCTGTGATCGTTTTGTTGCAACAAAAAAACATGAAGCAAACCATGATGAGTAACTCACAACCATACAACGTTCATCGATCATGTTTTTACATCAGTTGGTGACACTAGTAATTATTTGCTGTTGTTATTGTTGTATTGATTTGTTCAGAACTGTTTGCGAACCGGTTGTTATGTATTTATTACTATTGACTTCTTTATCTTAAAATTTTGTACATAGCACATAATTGAGATACAAAATTCTTTACAATGCCCAACAAATAATAAACGCTGAAATACAAAAACCATTCTCTCTAGTTTAACTGAATGTGAAATTGATGTTCCAGTTAACTCAAAACACCATATGTACATAATTCAAGGAATAAAACTAATGTTTTATGTATGATTTCGTTGAACACGTCAACTTAACATTTAATGCAACGATGATTCCATCGTTGATCGGCAACTTAACTTTTTAGAATGTTATGTTTCGTGTTTAGTACAGCGAAGGGCACCAGCCTCGGAAACTGGTAGTCCTAGGCTCAAAGCCTGACTTGAGACACAGATCCTGACGATCGAAAAATCGATGATTAGCAATCTTCCCTTCTTAGATTCTCATCATCGACATTAGCAAAGGCGGAACCGGCAATCAGGAAGAAACGGTCGGTGTATAGAATTGAGCATCATCTTGATTGGTTGCCGAATGCCGACCCAAGCAAACTCAATTTTGGAATACACAAACAAATACTGTACTGTCGAGAAATTTCTTTGCGTGTTTCATGGAAATGTCACTCTTTTTTTATCTAAAGTTCATTTTTTTACTAGATGCATCAACTACAAAAATTAACAAAGTTAACAACAGTTTCTGGCATTGGTTTAACGTACCAGACATGTGAGTAATCTAGACCGGTTCCTAATGCCTTCTGTTAGTGAGTGCTCAATTCGCCTGCAAATCAAATGAATTCAATTTGGTCAGACTGAACTCCCTAGACAAGGAAGAGTACTTTGGATTGAGGTTGAGAAACAAATCAGTGGTTAATGCCAATGTCGCTATTTAGTTTGAACCTGCATACATATTGTTAACGTTAAAACCACATTCACGTTGTTCACTCATTCAAATGAACATTCATTATCTGGCAGAGTCATATCAGATTCATTTTCAGAAACACATACATTTGGTGTTGCACAAGTGTTCATTCTACAAGGGCGAAAGAGATTCATACTTTGGGGAATCGATGGTAGAAGATGGCACCTCAAAGCACGTGATTGTTCTAATTCTGTCGAAAACATCTTTCGTCTGCAAGGGATATTTTTGGAATCATAAGGCATAGTTGTTTCTGTTGCTTGAACGTTTGTGAAATCGAGCTAAGTGAATCAATTATAGTAGGAACGCGCCTTGGACCGTTAACCTCCCAACCCGTTGGTAGCCAAAGAGATACACGAATGATTTTTTAAATTAAGGTTTGGTTCAGGTTTCTATTAAGTACTTAGAATTTGTTGTGCATGGTGGTGGTGTTTCATAAATGATGGCATGTTTCTTGGGTGATAAAAGGGTGATCAGTTGTCAAAATGACTGAAAAAACGGAGCAATGTTTACGTACGGGCCTGTCGAATTTCAGCAGCACTGCATGTAACAGCATACAGTATTTTTTACCAATTTCCCACTTTATACACCAGTGCACTGATGTTCATGTCTGCCATTACCCGCCGTTGCAGGACAGGCAGGCTAAAATGCCAGTTCGGTGTTCTGAAATTTGTTTAAAACTCTGTCATCACTGTTTAAAAAACACTACAAACCTACAGTTGAACCATTATCGGATGAGTAGAATCTCTATAACAGTATTACGTAATAATTGTGCATCTACCGCCCTCTTGCCGCCGTCTGTGTATAATATAAGGTTTTCGTTTTGTTAATGCAAATTTTTTCGAATTTTTGCTGTGATTAAGTTTTAGTGAAAATGTTAGCTTTTCTAAAAAATTTGTGATACGTGTTATATTAAGTAATCATACATACATTCAATTGAAAGCTGAAACAATTAAATCGGTTATTTATGTCCCAAATCAATATCGGTAAAATCCTTTGGTTTTTAGCCCATTCTGTATGCGGACATGTTAACGCCCAGGTGCTTGAAATTGTATTCTTCGCTTCAACTTTTTCATACTATTGTATATTGAATAGTTCCAATGAAACGGCAGAATGAGTTATTTAAATGAAACCATAAAATGAGTTGCCGCCTCACAGCACCACCAGAACTGCTGGCCGACCAATTATGGGCCTACCCCATTTTTCCCGGTACCCCTCATCTTGGCATATCGGCTGTTTGTTTATAATTGCGGTACATTAATCATACTTCGTGGCACATTATGCCAGATTCGATCAAACATTTCAATTAAGGAGTGTAAATAAATTCATTTTTTAATGGGTTTATGGAAACAAGTTTTATTTTCTGCAAACGAACGAACTTTTCAGCAGAAAATAAATGGATGAGATTTGCGAAACTTGTGTATTTTGTACATATAAAATCCAGATATCCTTGAAGTTCCATCAAAACATCTGTTCAGTAAAAATTTTGCGATAATCCGTCAAATATGTACAGTACACTAATACTTATTTTTAATGTAACTAATCAATGTCCGATTTTGCGCATCAACAACAAAGAAAAATGACAACGGAATCGGACAAATGAGTTATGGAATCTATGATCAAAAAGTCATTATTTCGGTATCTGTAATGTTTGTTATTCTCTTGTATGACCTGGACCATTGTGTTTACTGTATTAATATTCACTAATCCGTTGTTATTCCACTTTGGCCATCAATAATACCGTGAAAATTCCAACCGAAAAATTGGGCAACTAATTATTGAATCAATCATAGTTGATGCATCATTTTTACTGGATAGTCAAAATGATTCCATTTATTAATCTGCTCAAAGACTCGGTTATACCGATGTCAGTAATATTTATTCCACCAATTTACCACCCGCATTTCTACCCGTTCAATGTATTTCGGCCCGTTCTGTTCTCACTATTCCATTTTTCCACTATCTATGTTGTTATCGATTCATCCGTTACAGTTATGGAAAAATTGCTATTGTTAACACATTATTTAATTAACATGGAACACAAACAAATCCGGATCAAAAATCCAGTGTAATCCAACCGCTCCTGGCAACATGAATCTGGCATACCCTTCTATTCTATGCTGACTACGGTAATATCTATAATTATATAAAACATTATATCCATACCTCAAACCGATTCAGCAGTCGGACATCTTCCGTTCTTCTGTTTCTGAACCATTTTGTTGTGATTGAAACGGCATGTCTTTGACAAGACTAGAGTTTAGAATTAGATGTTTCTTTTACGTAGACGGTGAATATCAGCCAAACTGAGCACTCTAGTAAATAGACGTACCAGTTTCAACAGCTCGTAAATTCTCGTTGGTTTATTGGATACGAACGTCCATGTTACATTCGTCGTTACATGTGTGAATCCGTACCATGTAGGATAATACATACCTTGCCATTCATCAACCGAACACAAAATCGTTCAACAAAAGAAATTCGTTGACAAAAATGTTGTAAAAACCACAACACTTTTTATGACGTTATTTCACTGAACCTCGAAAACAAAGTTTTCTCAATCCGCCAATTAGGAGTGAATTGCTCTATTTGTACGCTTGTCTACTTTGTATTAGTATGCCACTGTTACTGACTGCCTGAAAAGAACATTGGAATTCGTGTCCACAAATGCTCAACACCAACCAGTCTTGAATACTGATGGTTCAGGGCATTTATATTTCGGCTCTGGCGGCTAAGAAAATCAAAAGTTGATCTTGATATATATGAGTGAATGCAGCTAAGAATGGACGAAGTAGCGGGTCATATTTTTGGCGCCAAAAAAAGTGCGTGCTAGTGAAGCGTGCTGGGCTTCGCATGACTGGTTTAATAAAAGAGCTGTAGAAGTTACTTGAAACTGTTAGCATTGAAAAAATATACAGGGTGGGCCAAAAAAAAACGACCACACTTTGATCTGACTTAGAGGTGGCTGTGTCTAATATTTTGGCTTGTCGTTTTCATCATATATTAACAATAAAATAACTTAGTTTTCCTGAAGTTTTCGATATGAAATTCGGATTATAGCAAAAGTTGTGCATGTGCATCCCGAAAAACATCTCGCGCATTTTTACAACGGCTTATAATGTCACTTAATTAAGATTTTTATCAACTGTTGACTATAATTTTTAACAAAAACTATCAAAACTGTCAAATACAGCATATGATAGAACTAAAACTAATTTAGTTAAGACAAAAAAATTGAAAACACGCTTAAAATGGTTCAAACTGTAGTAAAATCGACTTTTTCCCTCTTTCATCTAAAATTTTCACACAAGTTTCAAAACTCGATTTTTTCTATGAAACTTATATTTTTAGGCGGGAAAAGGTTAACTGTAATGAAAAATTGCCGAAAACAACAGAAGTCCATGTTTCAGTGACAAATCTCATCGTAGGGACAAGTCATCGTATATGGCTGTGTATGGCTGTTGTAAAAACGAGCGAGCAACTTTTTCAGTCAAAAGTGCAGAATTCTCTCAAACCCAAACCGATCCTAACGAAATTCTCGATAGAACTAAGTTTATATGTTGTTAACATCTATTGAAAACGACAAGCTTAAATAATCAAAACAGCCACCTCTATATCAGATCAAAGCTTGGTCGTTTTTTTTGGCCCACCCTGTAGTTAAGAACGTGTTTTGTCACGAAGCAGAAAATTTTTTCCCCATTGAACAGAAAAAGCAAAAAAAACTGTCTATCGTTCACAAATTCCATTTTCCCAACACGCCCTGATCGCTAAATTGCATGCACCTAAATTTCAAATTTACGCTATATCGTGAATGAATTGTTCAAAACCACAGTGAAATTAATCCCAAATTTGTAATTACTGTTTGTTCTAATAATCCAACTTTCCATGAGCTCAGAAAAGTGTTTTGGAATCGAATATTTCACAAAATTTCATGTCTAAACATCCGAAACCAGCATGCAGTTTCGTGAACACGGAGGTGCTTGGGAGGGACAGGGACAACCGAACTATAGACAAATAATACCTTTTTTACTCTTCACAAAGTTTTTAGAGAACATTCAGGAAAAGTGAGAAGTTCAGTGGAAAGTTCTGATTATTATGTTCTATACTAATTAACGAAAGTTTGATTGAAGAAACCAACCACCAGTATACAAAAATTGTGTAGAATATGTAGTGAAGACCTCTTACACCCGTAGCACAGAAGCTTTTCGAATATCTTTTTCATGAATTATATATTCATGATTTGAAATCTGTGTTTTTCCAGACTGATCCCAAACAAGTTACCTTAAGTTATATATCACAGTGACCACCCTGCCTCAATTCATATATCGTTGTAAATCTTATAAAAATTTGATTCGTTTGAAGTAAATTAAACCTTATTCATTGTTATTCAAGATCTGAGTACCTGCGATATTCAAGAAATCACGAATATCATTTGATCCCCATTTGAGCTTGTTAAAGCGTATCCGCGCCGTCTGTGTAAGCGCGTGCAGCAGTAAAATGTCGTTCATGAAACATTATTTGTCACCGTTAGCGGATGAAGAGAGAAAGAAAAAGTGGAATTTATTTCTCATTCA
>OZ038444.1:12013439-12050939 GCA_964036265.1 Daptonema setosum | reverse complement strand
CACCTTCAGGACCAAATTTTTTTGAAATGGTCAAAGTTGGGAACTTTCATTTTTCCGCCCCCTTCTCGTTCTCTAGTTGTCTGACATGTAAAAATGTTTCTTATATGTATTTAATTCAGGGGTGTTGTGTTCGTGGCACAAATTTTCAATCGACATACATTTTTATGTTCAAAACATGTGTGTGCCAATCAATGACTCACTCATCTTCACCGTGTAGTTCGTTGGTTGTACAGTTTCGCAATGAAGGCAATGTATGTACAACAAAAACAACAACAACAACAACAACAACAACAACAACAACAACAACAACAACAACAACAACAACAACAACAACAACAACAACAACAACAACAACAACAACAACAACAACAACAACAACAACAACAACAACAACAACAACAACAACAACAACAACAACAACAACAACAACAACAACAACAACAACAACAACAACTACAAACGTAACGCGAGTTTTATATACAACTGTCTGCCAATGACTGATTGCGAAACAGATCGACTAGTACTAGTAGATCGACCAAAAACGCTTTTCAGTTTTTCTACGCGTTTGCCAAAATGCACTATTTAAATTGTGTTTGAAAACTACGTATTAGCGTTTGAACAATAGCAAGTTCCACAAACGTAAAGCACCCAGCTTTGGGAGTTGCAATTTGAATCAAATACCCTTCGCTTCTGACAGTGATTGATATGAAGAAAGTATAGTATGTACGTATGCAGGAAATATGCAGACATCCCAGGGTGGTCCAGAATGATATCTGCAGTTGACATTTGAATTGCCAATTGAACTATCAGCTAAAGATGTCAGCAAAACTTGCTTTTTGTCCGAAATACAGTATGTGAGTTGTTTAGTTTCATAATTAACTTAAGCTATAAAGACAAAACATAGAGGGAATGCTGACTGTGACACACGTGTAAGCTCTGCTTTTTGTCTAATACAGTTACATCACATGATATTTACTTGCATGTTATCAATGGAGAAAACGTTGCCGAAACGGTCGTGCTATTTTTTGAATGAAGTATTTGTTTACACAACACCGTGTATTTTACACACCACCCACGCACGAGTGAAATACATGGTTGATAAGACAACTTCTACTGTAGCAGCATGTTTATCATTTTCTTGATTAAAGATAAGCAGTGCATTTTTCCCACAGATATTTCGCTGATATAAAACATGTGATTTCAGTGAAAACAGACAGTCTGTTTTTTTTCGTGTCTTGTTCTAATGTGCGTCATCCGAATGTTTATTTGATATTCGGTTTTTAATGAAAGTCCACACCGCATAATGTCTATTCATACTGTAATGTACTCTATTATTCTGGAACCATTTTAATGCTGAATACATCTAACGAACTTGTCGACAACATGAAAAGAACAATGATTTTCCGTGAAACACACTAAAACACCTCGCCGTTTTCATTCAATCACTAACTGAAACCAGCCTGAAGAGTCAACCAAGTTATATAAAATATTCAGTCGAGGAAACTGGTTTGGGTTGTGCAAAACAATGAAACTTGGCATCGGAACTTTATGTAGTATTATAGCGGTATTGAACGCTGCGATGAGCCATATGTACATATTGTATGTATTATATTTCCCGTTTTCTGACTGCCATGCCAAGCTATACATCCGTTTTGGACTTGCTTATGGACTTCTTCATAAATAAGAGTTTTTGTGAATTCCAAAAAGATTTTAATGATTGTGAACTCTTTCATATTCATCCTTTCACTTATCTCACCAACTCTTATCCTTCCTACGTAATCATTGATCAGTCATCTTTGTCTTAGCCGCGCACTTTTTTGTTCATTGTATGTTTTTGTTATTTTGTGTGAACTCTTCTATATTCCTTATTCTAGTTATCGTACCAGCTATAGTATTACAAAATCAATGTTGAATCATCTCAATATACATCAGTATAGCTTCAGCAGCTCCCAAATTTGTTCATTGCATGTTTTTTGTATCTTTTCTGCAATAAATGTGCCACGCAATAAAAATTCATGTTTTCTAATGTGGAACGGTTCTGGTGTTCGCTGGGTGAACAGATGTCGTAAAATGCAATAATAAATACATAAAATATTACTGTACTGGTGCCGTCATGCCGTCATGCATAACCGGATTACATCTGGAAATAAGACATGGCAATCAATGCCACTGTGCCATGAGTACTGTATGTATGTAGGTGCCACATTACCAGCTGACCAGATTCCATGAGAATCATCAAATTTCACCCATTCGGCAGTATAGGGTTGTGAAAGTAATTTCTTGATATGTAGATATGATAATATGCTCGATGCTTCCTCTTTGGGAAAAAAAATCTTGAAATGAAGATAAGATGGTCATAACCATAAAATTGTAGATGCCTCTTGTTTGGGGAAAATTATTATCCATGGTGCTATTTTGCCGTTCGGCCGGCTGTGCCACATAAAGTAGGAGCACATGATCAGGGACTTCCCACGGGCATACACACATGCATTCGATGCCATCTGCTACAGTCCGTTCACAGATTCACATCCAGAACGGCTGTTGTAAGCCTTTTATCAAGTACGATACTTTTGCATATATACTTGTGTTACAAACATCATATTTTTAATCAGGTTTCTAAATTATTAGTTTTTTTTGTTCCTATGAAATGATTGGTCCAGGATTTGCCGTCATTCTAGAAGGTTCCACAAAAAACGTCCCGACGTCAAGTGCCAATGTGAATGACCTGAATACCCAGGGAATGGAGGCCTTATGTGCCCTGTATCGCCCACGGTATAGAGAACCATAAAAAGGCTACTGTAATTCGCCAAAGAAGAGAAAATGAGAGATTTCAGGGGATTTTACCAACAGCCTTCAAAATAATTTTCAATTTTTGAGCCGCCACATTTCACTATAAAGCAAGAGAAATTCACTGGTCCTAGCCTTTCTCATACGCCATTTGTTTGTAGGCATGCCATTCGGTCTTGAGTGCCACCGCCGGCACCTCTGTGTGCCCCTTGAAAGTCGATCAAGAAATCCTGATATGAGCCAGTTTGTTCATGTTGTGCATGGCACCGGAAGTCCTTACAATGTAGATGTCTGTTTGCAGTAATCCAGTATGTGTTGTATGAATTAATTATGACAAGTAAGTACATCGGTTGCAACTTTGAAGAGAAAATGATCGAGTCCCTTTTCCATAACTGACGTACATTATTACTAGTAGGTTTTTATGGTATTGAATTTCTGTGTATTGCGAATTGCGATGATCTCCATAATTCACGGCTATATTTCAGTATGCCACACTACCGTCCGTGTCCATGTATCATTTTTCTTTCCCACCGTTGTGTTTCTCGCCAGAATTGCCTCTGACTTTCTTTTTTCTAACATTTATTTTTTTATGTTAAGAGTCACATAACTTTATATATACTGTAATTTGTGGAAGACTTACTCCCATATTTGTACTTTAACATAACAGATTCTAGTTTAACAAAAAAAGTTGGGCCTCAAATTGAATATGCGGTGGTCTTGAATGGTCAGTCAATAAAGAATGGGTAGACCATAACTTATTATTCAAATTTATTCTCCCTCCCGTCCATAAATATGCATATCCGTCACCGACTGTCCTTCTGTCCGTCTGTACATCTGTTCCTACATAACACATATTTTGGCAATCGGGCGGCTCTTTTTCCGAAAGAATCGTGAATCATCGTTGATGTATGTACATCTTTATGAATTCAAAAAGCGAGTGTGTTTGACGAGTTTCATTTTCAATAGTTTGACAGTTACAGTAATAGTTACAGACTTGCTAATACTGTGTTTAGGATTTAATAAACTGCATTGGGATAACGCTGGTTGAGCTGATTACAGATTAGAACTGCTTATCACTCTATAACTCTCAGGAACTTACGATTGCTTATTTGAGTATCTTCTAACTCTCAGGTATTCGTACAGTACTTTACGATCAGCAAAATATTTAATACTTTACAAAGTTTTCAGGTCATGAAACGAATGAAGTGCTATCATAAACTGCAATGCCATCGACATGAGTGCTTACCGCCTGTTTGCACATTCGTAAACGGTTTGCAGAAATGCTCCTGAATGGTCAAAAACTTTATAGTCATAGTAAAAATTTATGATTGATGTTTTGTCATGAACCGCCCGGCGCCACAATTGTGACCAACCAACCGCAACATTAATAATTACGTAAAAAATTTTAGACCTACATGTACAAATGCACCTACAATATGTAGGCTCCTGATGTACCCAATGTAGTTTTAGTGCATTAGTGCGCCATGATTGTTATTTCATATTATGATCAAATATTGCATTACGCTTGAAATGACATCGGGCACTTGATGTCAATGTTTTCACACGCCAGAAGGAGTTCCGTTGTAGCCTAAACACTTGCTGACGTTATATATACCATGCTTTGCGGCGGTATACAGAAAAGCATTTATATTGGCGGATGATATGTAATATCAGTCAAGCGACAAGTGAACTCCAGTGTTTTGAAACGAGGTTTTCTGTAAATTGTTTTTCGCGACCCTGTATGGGAAAAATTCGCAATCTACAAAATTGCTCCAACGGGGAGAGTTTCCTTTGCCATTGGTTAGCGGCATTGACGTCATACATGGGCACATCATCAGCGAGTAAACCCAATTTATGGCACATTCTAGTCCTATACTGTAATACTAGCAAACTCCCAGTGCTTGTGCTCGTTTTTTTCAATGACCGCAGTTTTCAGGTGTCTGATGTTCTACGTTTCAATTCTACATACAGTACATATGTTGTAGTTGTTTTATTATATTTACTTTTACTTCAATGTTTTTTTCTGAAGATACCAATGTCAGCGAGACACCACTTATTGATGTGTGAACGGAATGTCGATTCTTTCTCTACGGTAAAACTTAATGAGTTACGTGAATATTTTTTCACGCCTTGCTTGTGTTCCCTTCTTTATGTAAGTTGATGTTCTATCCTATTCCTAATTTGAATAGGTACTGTACTTTTACACTCGATTTTCACCAACCGGGGTTGGTACATACCGTATTTTAATGGCACTTGCCCGAATGTCATATTTTCTTTTATAATATATGTTCATAATATCACCTGTATTTCGCTAGGTTACGTGATTCCCTATAACTACTCTCTTATGAATCATGATAGACTAATCTTCTACGGTCTATATTGTGGCTTCTGAAGTTACTTTCGCCGATAATGCAGTGGTCACATGAACTTGTTCATTCATTCATTATTCATCAATGGGAATACGTAGGTAGTTGAATCTCTATTAAGCAGCTCAAATAAATCAAAACAGCCTGTGGGCTCATTAATAAATTCGGTAGTTTTGCAATCGAATCTGTGATTGAAAGCTGCAAAATTGCGTGCGACGTTTTGGCATTATTTGAATTGATTGAAATGCAGCAAAGTCGACATGGACAGTACACGATTGCGTGACTAGCTTCCTTTTAACCTTCGTATTCGATATGCAATGTTCGTGGAATAACCACGTTCGTGTCAATCTCTTCAAGTGATATACCAGCTACGGTAGACAGGATTGAGTGGCTGCAATTATTTGTTAATGGTTTTATTCGGCCTTCCAAATTCATCTTTGCTAATATACATTACAGTTTCCTATGAGCCGTTTGTTGACAAGCTAGCAGAAATACATACGTCTATTAGTCCTGAATAGGGGTCGGCATGCCGGGACAAAATCCGGGACGGGACGGGACGGGACAGGTGTTTTTCCCGTCCCGTCCCGTCCCGGCTAAAAAATCTTGTCCCGTGTCCCGTCCCGTCCCGTTCAAATTTTTTTTTGTCCCGTCCCGAAATTTCCCGGATTTTTCTCCGGGACAAGCATTTCTGTCCCGGGACAAGAATTATGCTTGTCCCGGGATTTTTTATAAAATAATCCGACACAACACAACAAATTAAGTGCTATTATTGATTTAAAAAACAGTATATGTCTGTGATAAGATAATCTTAACCTGTCCAATGAGAGTGCTGATTGTTGATTGCTGTCGAGTTCACACTCGGAGTCGAAACGGAACCCAAAACCCGATCCGACACACATCTTATTTATCCTTTGTTATGATGATTAGAAACATACTAAAAATTACAGCATATAGTTTGACAATCGAGTAAAGTGAAAAAGTTATGTAATGAAAATTTGCCCAAAACAACAGAAGTCCATGTTTCAGTGACAAATCTCATCGTAGGGACAAATCATCGTATATGGGTGTGTATGGCTGTTGTAAAAACGAGCGAGCAACTTTTTCAGTCAAAAGTGCACAATTCTCTCAACCGGAACCGATCCTAACGAAATTTTCGATAGAACTAAGTTTATATGTTGTTAACATATGGTGAAAACGACAATTATTAATAATCTATTCTACACAGCCACTTTTATATCAGATCAAAGTGTGGTCGTTTTTTGGCCCACCCTGCATATGTTCATTTCGTGTTCTTTCTTATAAGAAAATCATCAACATATTACCATATGAAATACGTAAAATATCTGGTTCAGACTTCAAAATTCTTTGCAAACCATGGCTATTCTCTCAGAAATTCGATACTTTAATATTTTGTCGCTTCCCTTGTCAAGTGGTTAAGGCGCCGGCTTCGCTCGCCGACGTTTCTGGCTCGAGCCCCGGGTTGAGACACAGCGCATTTAAGATCGTTGTTGATGATCAGTGATGGTCATTGTAAATCGGATGACCGTTATTTCACTATTGTGATTTGGTATCCTACTTTGCTATTATGGCATAACAACTGAATAAATTTGATTTGATTTGATACATAATGCGAATAAAGTAAGCGTCTATCAGTGAAGAAAAAAAGTTTTTGAAGTCTGTATTGCATAAAAAGCAGGGTTATAACAAGAAAAATGGTAATAAAACGAATATCAATATCGAAAAATAACTTTTCAGCGACTTACGAAGTATTTTCTGTTTAATTGGTCATAAGACAAGTTTGAAGGTTGTCTTTTTCACTTGAATTTCACTCTTTTTGTTCCGGGACAAGATCCCGGGACAAGCGATTTTGTCCCGGGACAAACTAATTTGTCCCGTTTTGTCCCGCTTTGTCCCGAGAAATTTCTTGTACCGTCCCGTCCCGTCCCGGCTAAAAAATCTTGTCCCGTGTCCCGTCCCGTCCCGTTTACCAATAAATATTTGTGTCCCGTCCCGTCCCGTCCCGCCCAAACCTTGTCCCGTGCCGACCCCTAGTCCTGAACCATTATATTGCATTCTGGCTGTTAAGGCCTCTATGTAATGTGACCGTCCAATAGTGACGTAATGTTTCAACACAGAGAAGTGCATGTTTCAGTTAAAGGCTAGTATTATATGTACAATCCATTGTGTTTATTCAGCTGATGCTATACATCCACTCATGTTCTGTCAGCTATAATACAGACCAATTTGTAATCATGTAAATTATCATAATCGGTCAAAGTACACGTGGTTTGCCCTTTTTATTTGTAGAAAAATCTGTTTTGAAGCAGTGGTCATAACGCAGGGTTGTAGGTACATCTACTGTATGTATTCGAATTACCGAAATTATTTTTTGGAAAAGCAAGTAAAGTTGATCTGATCTTTCCTCAAGTCAGTCAGCATTTCCTAGCACACAGTAATATTATTACGAGATACGAATATTGTCGTTCAGATGGTAGGATGCAGCAATCGCAAAATGTAAGATCACTACGAGTCATGATGTTGCATGATGAGACGGTCACGTAAAAATGCAATTAATCCGACTCGTCTTTGCCGTCTGTACAGACTTCCTGCCATCCAGCTGCAACAATGACAAACAAATTGTTTGTGTAAGCCACTGTGACCTTATGTTATTATCTGCCGAAATGTCACAAGAAGGGGAAAAGATCATTGTGAGGAACTTGTATCTTTGTATGTCACGTACACAATATAGCCTTCCTGTACTTCCATTTCGTCTGCTGATGCTACGAAACAACTTGATGATTTTGCCATGCATAATTTGTCTTGTCTTACGGTACGGTAGTAGCACCGGTCAACGTGCAGATGTCCGGATACCTTCAGCTGTCCTGGATGACCTGCATGGATGTCGGATGTACCATCTACTCATGTCGATACGATACCGTAAGTCAGGTGCTACGATATAGCTTGTTCAATGGGTCTTGTTACGAAAAATATTATAAGTATTCCCTTCCCACTTAAGGCTAAAAGTAAAGTACTAAAAACGTTTTGTAAACTTTTACACGCAGAAGTTTTACTATGCTGTACTTTGGTTTGTTGCAATTGAATTAGGCATCAAACAAACTGCCTCAACCAGCCTCAAACCAGCCGAGCAACTTTCAGTATTAATTTCAACCCGGAGGAAAACTAAATTGTTGCCAATTTTCGTTTCGTGAATCAGCCAATGGAAAACCTTCATCACAGCTGAGAAGCCCTAATAATAACTGAGTGGAACCCTAAGTATGTAGCTATGCCTCTTCAGACGTCTATATGTACCGCATGGAATGGAGCCAGACATGGATGGACAGTCACATGCTACTAGAAAGAACCCCACTTGTTTTTTGCTGACTTTATTTACTGCGCTTTTGTAGGCTAAATATCAAGTTTCTGTTGAGTCGCATCGGTCGGAGATCAACATAACAGAAAGCAAGTTTCTTGCATGACTGAGGATGGTTTATTTAATATCTCACTTGCATAACAACAACATTTTTTTTGAGACAACAACAACATGTTCCATAAGAAAACAACAACAACAACATAATAAAAACCAAAGAGAAAGATGCACCGAATTTGTACCACTCAATTACGGTATATGTAGGTTAATTTACGGTTGACTAGTCAGCAGGGCAGACATTACCGTGCCCCGGTTCTAGACATCACCAGTATTGAGTGCCATGATGGTATCGGTGGGAATAATGCTGTTCCATTCTGTACCCCGAACATACTGTACATATTATCGGATGAGCATCAAACAAATTTGCATCGATGAGACTTAAAAACCGTGTTTTTGTTAGACATATAGCATGTGTAAGCCTACATATGTATGATTGTGTATAACACGTTTTGAATTGTGTTGAAACTTTGAAAGACAATTTGAAACTCCTTTTCCCAACGTTCTTTGTTGTTGGGCTCCATTTGCTGGTGCCTCTTGGACTATGTAAGGAAGTAGGATGCAATGGTGTTCCATGGTTGCATTACTGTGCCACTAGGACCATGAGCTATGTATGTATGTATATATGTATGTAAGCCGCGATCCTTCGCGAAAATGGGTTAGATGCTTGAATGATCGTGGTACAGTCAACTTGGAATTGATAGCGAACGATAATCCATAACCATTACGAATCACGATAATCATAGAGGAGTAATAATAGCTTTCTTCACAGACACCCGTCTGTTTTGGGGCTTCGTGGTCTAGCGAGTGATTAATTAATGGATTTGGATCCTGATTCATCTTGTAAGACTTACATATGCAATCCTAATAAACAAAGAGGATTTCTCTCGGTGTTGTTGTGACACATAATACTCATAAGCTGGATTAAACCAGATTAGTTGTCCACCTTCACTTTGCAGTACTGTACAGTACATTATATCGGATCATCAGGACATCAGTACTCTGATATTCAGATACTGTAATGGTAATCATTTAGATGTATCGGACTAGTCGCTGTGTCTCCTGAAAAGTATGCCCTTTTGCCATTACTTCCAACTTAGGGTATTGCATGTACATACATACATATATTGCGGTACTCGAATAAATACAAGTAATTTCCTGTCAACCTTCGAATTCAAATCAGTTAACACTGGATACATGATTTTTTCATTAATGTAGACACAAACTAATCATCAACTTGTTTATATACTCATAATGTTCAGAGATAATTTCCGATTCACGTAATACATAATTCATATCTGGCAAATTACGTAAACACATACAGTAATTCTACGTTGTAAAATCACGACTTCTCGTAAACTGAGTGTTCAAGCAACTCATTTGCAGTCTTAGATATCCTGTTCCATAATCACATATTGATCTCACGGTCGGATAACTTGCGAATAAAATCACGTTCTTCACAACATGAACAGTAATGACGCCTTGAAGACGTAGCGATGTAAATACATAGTTGATTCATTACGATCAAAAATGCCTTTATTAGAAAACATAGATATAGGATAGATTCTTATATTCAATAATAATAAAAAGATTCTTTTTTAATCAAAACATTTTTGTCTTTTACACCATAAAATATAATTCTGATGTCATGTACCATTTGATTCATACATTCGTGTGCCATTCCAGCGTAATTGCACATCCAGAAACAGCTACTTATACTCGCATTCATAAACATGCTGACCGGTTATTTCCAGATGCACTCGCTTCCTGTACACATATGCGCTTGTTTATTGACTCACGAAAACACTCACTCCCATCTACATTCATGCATTCAGTCAGTCAGTCAGTCAGTCAGTCAGTCAGTCAGTCATTCAGTCCGCTACAGTATCTCTATCATTCGTCCTTATATAGTTTCCTCTCTAAACCACTATCAGCTGAAGGAAATATGATGAAGTCTAGTTGCCTGTGGTTTGAGTCCGTGTAGTTTCACCCCGGGGAACTTTCACCCCGCAATTTTGAGGTCTTTTCACCCCGCGGGAAAATGGTATTTTTGCGGGGTGAAAAGACACCGCTAAAATTTGAGTTTGACATTCTCGAGAGCGGTGTCTTTTCACCCCGCGTAGTTTACCTACCGTAACCCAATTTCTAGTCCATTGGCTGATTGACCAAGATATGTAGCATACCCATGATCAGTGAGTGAGTCAGTGGGTGAGTGTCAATTTCAAATTCGACAGTCATTTTATGCATCAAAGTGCAAAACAAACTTTTTTGCAAACTTTCAAAATCGGTTCGATTTACGTGAAAAGTGTTTCACAGACCAAATCGACCCTTCTGATTACGGTAGTGATGTCAGAATGGTCGTAGTGTAACACTGCCAGATGTGATAAAAGTGCTTGCTCTAAAATTGTAAGTTGAAGTTGGAGAAGCTAAACTTATAAGTTGAACTTCAGGAATAAAAATCATAGTTACAGATGAAGAGAAGAGAATTGAAAATAAACAAAAACTCTCCAGTTGATGCAATGAAAGTGGTTTGAATGAGAACAAAGAAAGCAGAATGTACAGTCGGTGCAGCGGGTTGTGTCTCTCAAAACTGTTGCCATACACTTCCTAAAATTGACTTTTTTTATCTTATTTTAACAGGAATATGAGGATGAAAATTGGTGGAGTTATGAAATGGGTTCTGGGACACCTTTTATGTTTGAGTGATAATAAAAATGGGGAAAAAACTACGAGAACGGACACCGACTATTAACTAAAGGTGATGTTTCATGACTAAGAACGAAAATTTTATTGTTCTTGCTAACCGAAAAGCTGCGCCTATGTCATATATACAATTTGCCATAAGTATACTAACACAACATCTTAATATATCCTGGGTTAGTGATAAAACGTCAATTACGCTAGTTATGTGAGGTCGTAATAAAGAGTTTTGTGTATATTATATTTTTTAAACACCAGTATGTACGCAGTATGTATTTATGTAGGATTCATGCAAAAAGTTGGTCAACTGGAGAACGTTTTCTTTTAAATCAGCGTAAATATGTACCACGGCGAATCTGACTTCACCATCGTAATAAGAGTGTCCGGTTTAGTCTGGATATTTAATCTCATGCAAATCGAGATAATATTCACAGTTTGTTAGAAAATTGATTTCGTATTTCAATGAACAAAATGACTGTCGAAATTGAAATTGTTACTCACTCACTGAATCACTGATAGGTCATGTCTATCATACATATTATGGTCGATCTGCGAATGAACTAGAGTTTGGGTTACGGTAGGTTAACCAGGCGGGGTGAAAAGACACCGCTCTAGAGTGTTAATTTTTTTAACTTCGGCGGTGTCTTTTCACCCCGCGGAAATCCAATTTTCCCGCGGGGTGAAAAGCCCTCAAAATCGCGGGGTGAAAGTTCCCCGGGGTGAAACTTCTCGGTCCCTGTGGTTTGTGTCGATCAGTTGGATAGCCCAAGTTTTATCTTTGTTTGACAATGTACCGTTGAACTCACTGAAAATCATCCACCCGAAAGTCAATTCACCGAAAACCATCTCCCCGAACGACCGTCATCATCACCAGTTATTTCATGATTCTCAGTGCCAATCACTTTAATTGGTGGCTAAAACACGATATGCAGTATCTCATGTTTGCGCGCAATACGTGCTTGCTTTCATCTAACAATAGCCATTCTTCGTTGATGTTATGGCTCGGCTCGGCCACGGTATCATCTTACTGAAACGACGTAAGCGATGAATTTGGCGCAGCGCTCATTTGTTATAAAATCTATCTCAATTGTGGACTTTTTAGTGATTTTTTTGCATAAATTTTAACGCTCGCCAAAAGCAGATCTGAAATCAAACTGCACGCCAAATAATTTCTGAGTAAAAAGAGTCCTCGGTTAGGATGTAATTGGTTGAATGAGCTCCCGTTGTTGATGAAACGTTCAGAGTTCTGGTCATTCTACCGGCCATTAAGTGCTGAAGTGTGTAAGCATTCAACGTACTTCCTTTCTATTGGTTGTCAGTTCATATAAATGTTCCGGAACCAGCAAACCCAGACCCGTTTTGAAGGGCACCATATTGAAACATCATATACCCAAACGCTTATAGAATACATTGACATACATACATACAATGTGCCCCTTGGTGATCGTTCATATGCAATGCAGATACACCGTAAGTTATGTCCGTGCAGTAGAATATGAGAGTTCTTTGACATAAAATTATTCTCCGATACACAATTTTTTTCGATTTTTTAATCGATAAGAAATTTTTATTTTAACGTATTTCTGTAGATTCATCCGCGGGCAGCCTATGTATTTTATGGTTTTCAGTCTAGTGAGACCGGGTCTGTTTTCTTGTTGATAAAGGGCTTGCATAGGATCCACTTTAAGATGGTTCATTGGCAGACTTCTTCTAGTGTGAATGTGAATGTGTTACATGTGAATGTGAATGTGTTACATGTGAATGTTCAGAATGAATAAAATGATGTTAGATTATTTTCATCCAGTTTTTTAGTACATTTGGTAAAATGAACAAAAGAGGGATGAAAAACGCTGGATCAGGGCAAGTTCAGTGAAAAAATTCATCTCAGCGCCAGGGATTGCGTGCCAAACCCAAGGAACCAATATTCTTCCTGGACCCACCAAAAAAGCACATTGCTGTGCCAAATGGATGAATGGCTTTCATTTATATTACGATGACATCTCTTTATTCCATATAATGCTTGGCTTTATATTGCAGATAGTTTTTGAATACATACATACATAGCTGCTGAATGATGCTCTGATTGCCGACACTACGATTATGTACTTGTGGTGTGGCTAGTAAATCTAGCCTGAAGGATCATGGGAAATCTCTACGTATCTAATATTCGATTGAGTGATGGAGTGTTGTATGTTTTTGCTAACCAAATTATCTTATTCCAATGTCGCAATTGTATCGATTGTGTTACGGAAGCTTCATACAAGCTTCAATTAGTATGATTTTCTCAAGGAACATACATAGTTTTGTTTGTGTGTTTTCTGTACTATACGAAACAGCTGCAAAGGGCTGAGAGCTTCTGGCCAGATGTTATTTTATCCGCGCAGCAGCGTCAGGTTTCAGGTTCGCCAGATCGTAGGCAGCCCTTGTCTGTTCGGGAGGATTCTTTTTATCAGACACGTGAAATCCCAGTCAGCCAGCCAGTCAGCCAGCCAGCCAGTCAGTCAGTCAATCGGTCAGTCAGTCAGTCAGTCAGTCAGTCAGTCAGTCAGTCAGTCAGTCAGTCAGTCAGTCAGTCAGTCAGTCAGTCAGTCAGTCAGTCAGTCAGTCAGTCAGTCGGTCAGTCAGTCAGTCAGTCAGTCAGTCAGTCAGTCAGTCAGTAAGTCAGTCAGTCAGTCAGTCAGTCAGTCAATTAGTCAGTAAGTCAGTTAGTTGGCGACCGCTGGTTGACCATCTTTCTAAACCCCAAGAGAACTCGGCGGTCGGTCGCTTAGACACTTTGGTACTTTGCAGCCGACACGGTTTTTTTTCGGAACTGGCCGTCTTGGATCGAATGTATCAGGCCGAAATTACTTATATAATTCGGCACGTCCACAGATGTATAACACCCTTCTGCAAATAGACACTTGCACGATACTGGAAATGATCCACCGTACCTGAAATCACGTGTAGAAATATCGAGTTATTAAGATACTGAATTCAAATGCATTCAATTGCGAGCCATATTTATAAATTTTTTTATGTTCAAACGATAATGACTGCTAAAACCACTGCTTGTCAGCGTCTTGAATCTGAAAATATTCCAAAAATGCGTATTCGTTTATCGTAAAACTTCATTTCTGATGTTTCATAAAAAAACATCAACCATACCATTCACATCGACTATTCATCTTAGTTTTAGCCTGTTTACTCGTAAAATACCTCACATTTTCCCGTTTACATTCGGATATTTTCGGAGTAAACTGCTTCGGCGCGCTTCACAAGTCAAAACAACTGAAATTCAAATCCAGATAGATTTAGTTTCACAGACCAAACTTGCCGGACTTTTATAAATGGTAGCGGCTTGTTTATTCCACTAGAAGTTAATCCATTTCGCACATAACACCAATATCACTTTTTGCCCCGTAATTGCCATCATGTCATGTTAGCAAACTCATCCATCACTGCTAACCACATAGCAACTTGGCAACTGGATGGTATATCATTGATGGTACTTCAGATCCTTCCATCATGTTGTGTCCATGAGCTTGTTAGATTACATGAAGTTATAGAAAATGCCTAAGAAAAAAATAGGTGCTCTGCAAACACTTCCGAATCACCGGTAATCAAAAACCAAAACGGCTTTTCATCCAGAAGTCAATGCTTATCGAAATGATAGTGCTAGACAACTTTTCTTCACTAAAACCAACGATATGTTCTTTCATGTTCAATGTACATTCAGGTACGCCGAAATAGTTGAAAACACGGAGTTCTTAACCGAAATTAGAATAATCGAGGTCGCTGAAATGTCGCCTGAAATTGGCGATCGCCAGCAGACACCCGTCAGCCAACGACGTGATTCAGGCATCGGCATTGGGTGCCGCGAGGACGACCATTACCATGACGTTGATCATGACCATCATGAAGAACATGAAGATCACGGAAATGACGACCCGATGTTGGATAGAAACGAATTGGAATTGCCATTGAAGCCAGTGTATCAGCGACAGTCCACTTCTGGTTCGGTTGTTTGTCACTCACTTACACATTCACTCACTCACTCACTCACTCACTCACTCACTCACTCACTCACTCATTCACTCACTCACTCACTCACTCACTCACTCACTCACTCACTCACTCTCATTCCAGCTGCCGTTCGACGAATCTCAACTGTGCAAGCTCTTCCTGCAGTCATGTACGAGTCAGAACTACAAACGAACGCCGGGTCAGCCAGCTGCTCGAGGTCCATGTCCTGTACTCACCGATGCGATGGTACATCCATCCACGAGTCAAGCCAACCTGCATCTCTACAATCAGCTGTTTCCCCGACTACTCAACGTGGATGTACGACGTCGGGCCGATGCATCCGAACTGTATGCCTGTATCCGCAACTGGCAATCGGCCAATACCACCGATCCGGGTGTCATCGCACTGCAGTCCCGGTGGTCGTTCCCCAGTTGTGCACTGAGTCCCATTCATGAAACATTAGGCCATTCCTCATCGTATAGTGGTGATGGATGGATGTGGACGTTGTTGAGGACATTGAGCCTGTATTTAATGTATAATTGTGATGCGTCCATGGCGCAGATGGCTACGGATTTGTATAGATGATGTAATTACGTTCAATATGTATAACTTGTTCACTATTTACTTATTTTAAATAACCTGTTATAATCTAATACGAAGTATTGTACATTTCGTTTACTATTCAACCAACGTCTGTATCACACTGACTTGCTTTTTGACAAATCTTAGTCTCAAGATCTGCTTATCTTTGTATGTATCGAGTACGTTTTCAGAAGCAAGCGACTTATTCCACAAATAAACATGTTCTATGCAGTGTTATCATGAAATTTACTAATTAACTCGCTCTATTCTTGTAATCAAGCGATAAGACACGTTTTATGTCACAGCTTTTGTATGTAGCCAATATTTGTATAATAATCAGTGGAAACAAATTAACCATGTTAGATAAATCCCGGTCCCCCTTGTATTGGGATAAAGTAAAATCGGTACTTGTTCATAACTTAATAATTGCTTGCTCATAATTCCCCTGTAATATAGTTTCATATGATGTTTTTAAAAGCACGATACAGTTGTGTAAGAATGGTTTACAATGAACTGAATAAAGTTAATGCCAATTAACATAGTTAATGTTAACAATCTTTTTATTTATCAAACTAGGATAATATATACAATAACTATTATCGTGTTTACTGATATTTGGAGTGTTGATCGTCATTTTGTTGTGATTTCAATCGGGTGAATTACGCTATATTACAGTATTATACTTTTGCCAATCTTCATGACGTTTCTCTGTATGGAATGCTTAAAATTGAATCATTCAGTCGTTTAACGTGAATTGAGCGGGGGTTTACAAACTTTCGTGGTACAAGAAAAATCTAATCAGAAGAACTGGAACAACATACAATCAATTTGGACTTTTTGTTTTTATTTCGTGTAATTAGTATATACTGTATAAAACACAGAAATTTATTAAAACGGTGTATTAACAAATAAAATTCTGTAGCAAATATTTATACTTTGTGGATGTGGGTGGATCAATAAAGTAACAAAATGTGCATCAGCAGTGAAAGATTGAACCGAGTTGTTCTTGGTACAAACACTGTATTTAAGTATAACTTGGTTGACTAGCACACTGGCCAACAACTCGATTCAAACCATATGGAAGTAATGTTTCCGAGTAAAAACAATAGTAATAACACCATCGTGAGGAAAGCAATAATGCAGAGACAATGGAACGTGGCGTAGTAATCGCAATTAGATGTTAATGATGTAGGCCAGGTTCAGAGCTGACTACAGTAACGGCCAATACGAGCGAAGTTCCTGATATCTGTCAAATTTTCTTACCAACAATCTGAGCTTCTCAATCATTGACGAAACATATTTGATAATTGACAGTTGCCAGGAAATCACGACCATCTAAATCATAGATTACCGGATTGAATTATAATTCAAACAGTTTTCGAGGACAATATAATAAACTGTTGATAATACAATATTTAATATGCATTATAATAATAATCACACGGCGATGATCATGTAGATGACGAGCAACGACTGTATCGGGTCTGATAGTATGTACGTGGGCATTGGTTAAAGAGTAGGACAGTAATTTACAACATAAACATAAAGTAACAATTCAGGGGATCCGATAAATTATTTCATTATTTCGATGTCCTAGATCTTAGAGCTTCTCAACCCACTTTGACCAACACTCACAATTTTGAGCTTGAAAGGGATCACTTGACAACTTATATAGACATAAACTTTATGTATGCCAAATATAAATAAATCCGAAACTAATACAAACATAAGAAATCATGACATTCACATCGGGAGAGTACGAAATTATTTAAAACAATTATCAATATCCACATAATCTGTATAATTGATAACAGTACAAATAAATTACTACAAAAAAGAATAACCAGTGGAATAACAAGTTCGGTCACGCTCAAGCAAATATCCAGTTCGAACATACGTAAATAAACAAAATTGACACAATGTTTATGATTTGCTGATACTTAATTGAGATAATCCTTCATTGTAGAGCAAAACTATGCCGATAAGCTTACTTCTTTTCAATTCTTTTCAAGTTAGGAAAGAGAAACGTTTCTTCACTATCACAAAAAATTGTAAATGAAGTCAGTGTTCTACGATATATACAAAAATAACCCACAAAAAATTTAATCAACCAGAAAGATGTTATAACATATCATTAAGGGCACAAAAGTTGGGGATGAGGGAAACCAAAAAACTGTTTGCTCATGCCGCTTAAACGATTTGTAGAGAAACAATTCGCAGCACATGCAAACGGATGATGAACATAATTTGTTAGAGCAAAACATATAATTATATATTCTAATCGCATATATTTGAAAACAAAATATACAAAAACGTTCAGATGGGAGACTCACAATGTGCAACGTAATTATTAGTCATTAGACTGTTCTGCTTTTGAAATTTAATTAAGCTATTATTACCACGTCAGTAATTTGAACATTTTCGAAAAACGACTTGACTACCTTAACTTCAGGTTATGTAGTTGTCATTCTCTATTCTATAACTCATCCGAAACATTTTCCAAGACAAGATGATCAACGTAAGATCTACTGTATTTTCTCGTAGATCTTGTCCAGCTGTGATGCAAACTTTTTGCGGATCTCCGGTCGTTTCGTCTTGAGTGTCGGCGTCAACATTTCGTTGTCCACCGTCCATACCTCAGATGATACCACGAATTCTTTGACCTACAAATAATACAAGTGGTTGTAAAAGCGTAAAACAACAGTAAATAACCGAAAAAAATAATATTTTTCTTCATATATTACGGTTATGAAACGAAAGGTTTCAAAAATATACAAGAAAGCAAAATGTGTTCGAATCAACACGGATATCGGTTTACTTGCTTCGATGCAGTGCCAGATGTAACACCGAAAAAACCGTTTTAGAAAGTTTTTAAGTCATTTTCTAGTGATTTGATTGCGTAGTACTATAGACTGAACCTCGATTTTTCACTTGCTTCGATGCGGAGCCAGATTTAACATCAAAATAACTGCTTTAAAAACTTTGATAAGCCAATTGCGATTCTGTGATTTTTAAAACAGATATAACACATGGAACCACGATTGAATAGTGGTTTTGTGGTTACTTTAATCACTGCTGGTTACTTTAACCACTACAAACTAGAATATACCTGTTCAAAGGAGTGCAGTCCACCGGCCTTTGCCACCTTAGCCATATCGGCGGCAATCATCTTCTTCACGTCCGGATTGGAACAGAGGTCTTCGAACGTGCCCGTGATGTTCGAATTTTTGTTGACCTCTTTCTCAAGCACCTGAAGAAATAATTTTATTTTTATTAAAGGCATTGACGCGGTTAACGGAAGGCCAGACCTGTACAATGAAATCCATTCTGGCCCGTGCTGACATTTTGGCTTGCGCGGGGGTGCCTTATCGTGAGTCGCCAGAAAAATCGATTTTCGCGTGCAGCTTTTCCTACATGATTGTACGTTTATGTGTTAAAAATACACACATGCCTTGCATTGGCAACCAGTCTATATGAATGGAATTGATTCTAGCTGGTTCAGCCTCTCCCAGACCCGAAAATCTTGCGGGTGACCCCTTACAGAGGCCGGCACGGTTTTTTCGGGGAAACATACACAGGGGTTAACATAAATAAATACAACCTTTAGCGCCAAGTTTTAAGGTTTTCATACCTGTAATTTGCATCAGAAACATATTGGAAAACTGTCAGGCTGAGTGGCGCGTAGCGCCGAAATTTCAGCGTTTTGAAACCCTCTTATTTGAATTATAACCATATATCTGAAAACTGACATGTCGAGTGGCGCGTAGTGCCGAAATTTCAGCGTTTTGAAGCCCGCTGATTTGTATTACAAACGTATCAGAAAACTGGCATGACGAGCGGTGCGTAGCGCCGAAATTTCAGCGTTTTGAAGCCCACTGAACTACATCAGACAGATATCTGAAAACTGAAAGACTGAGTGGCGCGCAGCGCCGAAATTTCAGCGTTTTAAAGCCCGCTGATCTGTATTAAAATCATGTCTGAAAACTGACTCTAAGTGGCGCGTAGCGCCAAAAATTCAGCGTTTTGAAGCCCGCTGATTTGTATCAGACAGGTATCTGAAAACTGTCAGGCTGAGTGGCGCGCAGCGTCAAAATTTCAGCGTTTTGAAGCCCACTGATTCGTATTAGAATCATGTCTGAAAATTTACATGTTAAGTGTCACGTAGCGCCAAATTTTCAGCGTTGATGAAATGCGTGTTTTTGAATGGATGGACCGCGGACCTTGGACCACCATATTTTATAAAAGTTTTTCGAATAAAATTTAGGTTTTTTGAGTAAATTAGTTCAATTGAAATACATGTTATGTCTCCCTAAATATTTTTTTATATTATTTTTTTATTTTTTGTTTTATTTTTCATTTTTTTATCTATTTTTTTTATTTGAGTTCAGGCTGCGCGGGGGTAGGCTTTTTCCGCTGCGCGGGTGCGCGATCTGGCGCGCACGGGGTATTGTACAGGTCTGACGAAAGCAACACAGAAACTGAACGTTGGACTAAAGTGCCTTCATACAACTTATTTAGCAGATAAACACAACGTTCGGCTTGCAAAACACCATCAAATCAGGGCGACGACGGCGCAGTTATTAAAACAATGAATGTACTTTGAGAAACTTTAGCATGAAGATATGAACTATGGTTAATTATTTCAAAGTTCAATTTTGATTTCGAAAAATTACATTTCAGTATAGATGCGCAACAAAAAAGACAGACTCACGATGAGATGAGCTATCACGACATTGTGAAACATACATCGCGTTCAGCATAAATCGCTGTAGGAGCACTGGCGGACGAGCTAATCCTCCGAAGGGAGGAAAATTTCGTCAATGAGAGGGGAATAAGCAGTTTTCAGGTCATTTTCCATACACATTAGAGAACAAATTCTACTTCTGAAAAACGCTAAAATGGGGGGGGGGATTCCACTTTTCCCACCCATTCCCGTCCGCTAGTGTGTAGGAGTACAACAGGTTAACAGAATCATGCAACTTTGCCACAACATGAATAGACACACAACAACATTGCGTTATGCGTGAATGAATGAACAATATCGATACAGTGAAGCGGAAACACTCACATAAGTCATACTCTGTTCTTTATTTACCTCTTTCTTTAGTGCCTGTTTAAAATGAATAAGTTGATGAATTTCAGTCAAACAGCAAAAAAACAGTTGGTTGCACATAAACATTTCTCTCTCGACAAAATTTCATTGTTTAAAAACTGAACAAATCAGCAAAGCAAAATAATAAAATGATTAATATATAATAAAAATAGGTACCTCCTGCTCGGGCACGACGACGCCAATCAACGAGCTTTTCAACGACTCTCCATGCACCAACATCTGTGCCACCAGTCGTGACTGCAGATACACGTTCTCGATCTTTTCAGGTGACACGTACTCGCCCTGAAACATCATTATTACCAATTATTACCAACATAAGCAATAAGAAGCTTTTATACGGTTGAAATATTATTTCTAAGGATACAAAAATAATTTTCATGAGAAAAAATTAAAATCCGGATTCGGAAGGAAGCCAATAGTCAACTACTGCTTATATCAAGTGGTCTTTTTGGGAGCTAGGTGAGAACAAGGTCTCATTCTCAACAGAGCAAACCAGTTTGGAACAGATTCAAGCCTGTTTGCAAACAATTTTCCGAAAAAATGTCTACAAATGCACGGTACTACAAAACATTTTACGAAATACACGATGAACAACAAAAGAACGAACCTGTGCCAGTTTGAGTATGTGCTTCTTTCTGTCAATGATCTTGAGTGTGCCCCTCTCCGTCCACCGACCCACATCACCCGTGTGCAGCCAGCCGTCTTTGTCCAACGCCTCCGCTGTCTTCTCGGGGTCCTTGTGGTATCTGAATACACACAAACAATCCATTTGATAACTAAGAAAACGGACAGTTAGTGTTTCAACGAATTTCATGATAACTAGCAGACGAAAATGGGGAAGCGGAACTCCTTTCTATTCGACGGTTTCTATTCTAACTGTACAGTTTGTTCCTCTAGGTGTAGGTAAAAGGACCTAATTGGAGGTTTGGCTCGTCCGCCAGTGCATCATAACAGTATAACATTGCTAACCCTTTGAAAACGGATGGTCCACGCACGCAAATCTCGCCCACGTTGTCCTTGGCATAATAGTCCATGTCGGGCACATCGGCCAGTTTGATCTCAACCGAAGGCAATGGCACACCCACCGTACCTGGAATTATATTGATACCATAAGCAAATATAGTCTTTGATCGGCAAACTAGAATCTGTGTGTCATTTTGGGTTTCACATTAACGCTTTCTCATTTCGCAAAAAGTTTAGCTTCTAATTTCACTCAAATCATGAGCTTTTGTAATGAGAAATACTTTTAATTGAACCAACCGGCGACGTGATCGCCCTCGAGCGTCAGTGTGCATGCGGCCGCGCATTCCGTTTGGCCGTAACCTGCGATAGCAACAATGATAACAAATAAATAATACTTTTATGAAATTTCAATCTTTTTATTTGATTGATAGAATTAGCAAAACACATTTATGTAAAACGCACCTTCCAGAACGACACATCCCAAGGCACAACGCGTGAACGTAAGTACGGCTTCACTCAACGGCGCCGCGCCCGTGAAGATCAATCGGATTTTTCCGCCCATCTTGGCACGAATCTTAGAAAATACCAGCTTGTCCCACAACGAATCGTGTCGGACGACGAGGCTGAAGTTATTATTACATCAGATCAGGGGTGGGCCGGGTTTTTTGGCGTTTTGCAGGGGGTAGCCGACCGAAAATCCCGTCCTACCCGCCCTGTCCGAAAAGCGGGGGGGGGGGGGGGGGGGGTAAGGGTCGGGTAGGGGGGGGGGGTAGGAAAAAAACTCGCAAAAAAACCGTTTTTTGCTCGTTTTTGCTAAAAAAAAATCTTCTATTATTGAGTATAAACCTCACATGAACCGGTTTTTTCATGTTTTAACCAAGAAAATTGACCCAGAAAACGTGTTTGTTCGAAAAAAAATCTCACAGCCAAAATTTTTTGAAAAATGAGCCTAAAAATCGAGGTTTCGAGTCGGGGGGAGGGGGTAGGCGACCTAAATTTTTGTCTAGAGGGGAGGGGGTAGGCTACCCGCCGACCCTGAAAAGTCTGGGGGGTTAAACCCCCTCCCCCCCCAGCGGCCCGCCTCTGCATCATCAGAATTAATTATTGCATATTCATGAAAAAATATATCCGTACTTCCGTTTCAAATCAATTTCAAATAATTTTTTAGCTTTTGCATAGTTTTAACTTTTCACAATGGAACGCTAAGTATCGGCGGCTCAAACAATATCATAAACAAGATTCAAAATGAACAGTTATAAAATTTTGAGAAACAAGTAGAAATGTTTTCACAAGCACTTTCTGAAAAACTAAAGCTGTCTGAGTAACCAAAAACACAATGAAAGAGAACAATTTGAACTAACTCTTGTTGTAGTTCGTGTGTTTTAGAGCTGAGTGCCCAGTTGAACAAATGTTTCTTGATACCACCACTCACGCTGGCCATCACCTGGAACAGGAATTATTTGATAAAATGTGAATTTTCTAATATATGATTTGACATTTTTTCCATGTTCGGTATACCCCAACAACCTCGACTAGCGAGGTTGCACGTCTAGTCTCATACTTCAGAAGCTTCATATTCATGCGCGTTAAACGTACACTTGATTTTAATTTTAATTATACAGACCAGAATATACAATTATAATCAAACAAAAATCACCAAATTAACCGTATCGTATATCCTGTTGAGTACCCTCGGCACGACGGCAGCCAATGTTGGCTGCAGCTCACAAAAATCATCAGTCAACTGACGGATATCGCCGGAGAAGAAACCGACCCGAGCGCCGTGTGAGTAGATGGCACACTGAGTGAGGAGTTGATTGAGTGAGTGAGGAGTTGATTGAGTGAGTGAGGAGTTGATTGAGTGAGTGAGGAGTTGAGTAATCGAGTGAGTGAGGGCTGAGAGATTGATTGATTGAGTTGTGATTGATTGAAAGAGCGAGGGGTTGGTTGATCAATTGACTAAGGGAATGCGGTGAGAGAAAATCAGTAATAGAGCGAGTAATTAATAATAATCAACTAAAGAGAAAAAAAACGTAAAATAATCATAAAAGCTATAAAGCGCGAATCAGTCATTGGGTATATGGTTTTCGATTATACATATAATAGCTTGGTTTCCACTGATGAAGTACTTATGTACTATGTAGCATTTGTAATAACAGTTGGTTTAAGTAGGTTGAGTTGAGCTAATTTCACAATATGAAACACAGATGCGATGAGAGGTGGTGAGTGAGTGAGTGAGTCAATGGGTTGGTTCGGTGTTTGAGTTAAAGAGTGAGTGAGTAGGTGAGTGAGTGAGTGAGTAAGTGAGCCAGTAAGTGAATGAGTGAGCAACCAACATGTATCAGTCGTTCAAACATGTGCGCCAACGGCAGGAAACTGAGAAAGGTGTCGTCAACTGTCACTTTGGCACGATTGAGGAAAACACTGAAATTAGAAAAGAAAAAATTTAACACACAGAAAACGGGAAAATAATTACTAAAGAATAAATAATATGTTGAGCTTTACATAGAGACTCGAACCTGCCTTGCAAACAATGATCAAAATGTACAATTCAGTGACCAATTTCGACAAACATAACTACATAAAATAATAATAAGGTTGTTCTTCTGAATGCTGAAAGACAGATCAAAAACATATGAATATAAACGTAACATACGAATGAAAGATTGTAGGCACACTCATTGCAAGCGAATGTCGTAACCAAAATGCATTCATTTAAATAACTGATGATAATTGATCGATCGCACACGCATGACGGAAGCTAATATTTTCTAACATCTGTATCTGAACGTGTGAAAACAAAATTCTTAATTTTTTTGATTTTTGCATGACATGCGTAAACAATTGAGCTTTTTTCATTTTTTACTCACTCTTTCGAATAAAGATTAGCGTTAACGGCCCAATGCCAGCCCGGATTTATAGGCTGGCCGGAGCCTTTTCTGAAACATCACGTGTTCTTCAATGATTTCATTCCAGACGAAAAATTTGCAATATCATCTATCATTAATATTCCAATCAATTATGGGAAAAAAATTCACGCAATATATATACTATTTGGCCGGCTGATCCATAATAATTTTCTTATCAAACTCATCATACCACCATCAGCGTTTTCACGGTATATAATAATAACATCGAAGTACATAGCTCGAGCTCATCCCATTTTACAGCACATTCCAAACGCAAAACGTTACAACCACTGTACACAAAATGCAAAAAAAGAGAAAAACAGGGAACAAACGTGGCGGTTGTGACAGCAACGAGATTGCCGTGGGTGATGACGGCGCCCTTGGGCATACCCGTTGTGCCAGACGTGTAGCAGATGGTCATCACGGACGAAGGCAGTGGTGGCTGAGTGAGTGAATGAGTAAGTTGGTGAATGAGTGAGTGAATGAGCTTGAGTGAGTGAGTGAGCCTGAGTAAGAGAGAGAGAGAAAGAGTGAGTGAGGAAGTGAGTGGAAGAGTGAGTGAGTAAGTGAGAAAGTGAGTGACTGTGAGTAGTGAATGAGTAATTGAATGAGTGAGTGAAAAGAGTGGAAGAGTAAACATCCTGGTGAATGAAAGTAAGTGAGTAAAAGTTGGTTGAGACTGAGAGAGTTCAAAGCTCAACCGTTGGTTTGACGTTGGGTTCGGCGAGTTTCTCGAGGGCGTCGAGCGTCATCAACTTGACGTTGCGCTTGTCAGCAGCCGCCTTGACCTCGTCAGATGGATCGACCAAGATGATTATGTGCTTGAGGGAGGGTGCTGGCTCCGGGGTGGTTAGCAGTTCTGAATTTATTACAGATTGATTATCTTAAGCTAATTACAAAACTAGTAAATACAACACAACAAGTGAATAGAAACCGTTGATTTGTAACTTGAAGCTTCTAAATAAATAAGTTTACGGACGAATAGTTTTGACTTATGGAATCAGTGACAGCACCCGTAAGATAATTTTCAAGCATGAAAATAAAAAAGTATGACGATATGTGCACTAACTGAGTGCCTTGGCATTATCATCGCAGAGGCAGAGCTGAATGTCGGTGTGAGTGAGGATGAAGCTGACGGCCTCCGGGCCGAGTGTGTCGTACAAAGGTACTGTCACCATGTCGAAGTAGAAACAGGCTTGCTCCATTATAACCCACTGAAAATGTAAAATTTTGATGAATTTCTAAGGATTCGATACGAACTATGTACTTACTCTTTTCATGGTTCTGAAATAACGAACAAACAAAAACATTCCATAAACATATGAAACAAAATCAAAATACTAGGACAGAAATTGAAAAAGGGAGAGCGAACTCAATGTAAGAAAATGAAGAAAAAGAGCGAATAAAACCATTAAGTTGATCTCAACACAAACCTCGGGACAGTTTTTGGCGTAAAGACCAATGTAGGTATTCTGACCCTTGGGACATCCCAACTTCAACAAACCGGCGGCAATGCACGCAGATCTATGCAACACCTAAAATTGAATCAATTAAAATACAAAAAACCATCAAAACAATAAAAAAAACCTATCAATTTATCACTCAATTAACTTTGAATGGCTTAATAACTCATTCACGTTAGTTAGTTTACAAAACTGCCATCCAAGTGACGAGTCAGTAGTATAAAAACATTGCTAACTATCTGCATACTAGATAAAACACTGAAAATCATTGTTTTTTATTCTTTCAAAAACAGAAATAAACGAAATTCCAAAACGATAGCCAACCGTATCATATTTGATCCAAACGTACGGTCGGGACCCGTCCGCCTGTTTTTGTCTGTACCCGAGACAGTCGCCGTTGTTGCTGATACGTGCACCACGTCTGAACGCTTCGTAGCACGTTTTGGCATCTTCGAATGCATACGACTTCAGGCCATCCTGACTCTGCACGTTAACACGAGCATCTTTGGCACCCGTCTGAAACATGAATCATTCATTGCAACATAAATGTTCAAAATTTTAACTAACCTTTTCATTTAAATTTTTCATTGTTCTTGTTTTGTTACTGTAATGTTAATAGGGTAAAAATCGTGAATTTCATTTCTTCCGATGTTTTTTTGTCTAAATTGGCTTTCTTATGGTATCCCCCATTCGTCAACTTCGCTCGTTCTCATTCACGAGTGTTTGTTTGTGCGTGTTTACTGTGGAATAACATCTACACTACAACTATTCGTTTTCATTCCACAACAACCGAAACCGGTTCAACAAAACAAAAGTACAGAAACAGAAAAATTCCTTCTCCTTCAGGCTACGCGATTCAATCAAAACTATTTTAAAAATAGAACCACTGACAGAGAGAAAGAAAAAAGTAAACAAACCGGCGACGCAGTGGTTTGATTGTTGAGATCGACCAATGGTTTGATCGCGTGTGCGCGTTTGTTTAACCAGCTCATTCCGTAACTGAAATTGAAACACAATTATATTATCAAACTTCTGAAAATATTGATATTAAAAAAATTATTTCATCGAAATAGAAATATCATTTAATCATTGATCATCAGTCATTTTCAATAAAATATGTGGCAATAAATTCAAAAGAATGAACGGAATGGATGGAATTCGGTTTATATAGGAACAGTAAACAGTTGAGAAATACACACTCCCAAGCTTTTTTCACAGAATCTTAAAGTAAAAAATACATAAATTCCAATCATTGTCAAAAACCTAAGACTACGAGTACAGTTTCTACACAAGAAGCGAAGATGCTAGCCACTTGACAGCCAAACTAACTATCAACAAACCGTACATAACGTTACTCTATTCTATTAGAATATTTTCTTAACCTTCACAATAGCGTAAAATAATCAACAACTTGGTTTGGCTGGTAAACACGATCAAGCCATTAAAACCTACACGATTTTTCCACCCTTTTACTGTGCATGCATTTTGTCAACAAACTGTTTTTCCGACAGGTTTTCGCTTCTTAAATTACGCTCTTGGCCGACGGGCAGGGCAGAGAGCGGCAAGAAATTGAAAGATGTGATGCGGCAAATATAAATGCATTGCACTTGCTATAGAGCGGAAGATAAATTAATATTGGACCAGTTACGAGAAGCGCAAATTATGGCAATTTTAATGGAACATTCTACTAGTTATTAATACAACAATCTTTGTTTTTTGACAGACCCGCATATGATTTTTCCTGTTTTTGATGCTTTCTTAGATCTGCGCACTCGAGAACTGTAGAGTACAGGGTCAATAATGTGCGCTGATTTTAATCAAACAGCGTCAGTTTATCATGAATCATTCATCAACATAGCACAAGGTCGTTATTGAGTCTGCTGTAATTAACCGACCGATCCTTTCGATATTTCGACATTCGACATAACTTGACTCGATTGACGCTGTCAGGTAGATGAAAAATAATACAACGCGTAAAAAAATCCAGCAAAACCTGGTGAGTGATTAGATTGTGGAAAATGTGGAATACCTATGTTAGGTTATATTTCTAGCACTTCATAAAAATATTGTGATGACTGATGAGTGATAACACACACAAGGTTATATTTAATAGAATTTCTTTACTGGATAGGTGCAAAAAAAGCTCTGACTGGAAGTAGAAAGAATGTCTGAATCACAATTCAGCGTCTGAAACCCGATATGGTGAATACCATAGTGCGAAAGCAAACATCACGTGCCCATGCGTTTCGGAAATGTAATTGGTTGGTTGTCGCTAATCAAATAACACAACTTTGTTTTAACCACAAAGAATTGTTCTGGCATGTTGATGTGACTAAGAACTACGTAAAATTAAAAACAAATAAACCGACAATTGTCTCTCTGGCATGTGAAATGTAATCAATTACTCATTATAGGGTATGGTCCACCACATTATGCAATGAATCGAACAACCATATTAAGGGAACGGACTGCTGTCCATCATCATTTGATATTGGCACTGCGAAGGGATTTGATGAATAACCCATTTATATCACACACAGCAACTAAACATTATTATCTTCAATTCATAATTTTAGGAGAAATACACATTAGATTATGTAAAAAATAAAATACAAAAATATTGTAGGAATCAAATAAATGATCAATAAATAATTATTTCAACTAACGTTACGGTGGCAGCACCGACAGCCAAAGCACTTCCGTACAAAACTAGATTTCCAGACGTTAAGTCGGCCGGCATCCAACTATTTGAAGCTGAAATACGAAAGATATTAGTTAGAATTGGTCTCGCTCTCGGTATGTATACTATGCGAAAAACAGCAAATTATAAATTACTATGACCTACGCAAGCACACAAAGTTTTAGTTAACACTCATAAAAAACGCTCAAAGATGAATATTGTTGGCAACTTTTACTGGCACCCCACAATACAGCTGAATATGGGAATGCAGGCATTAATCACCATAACATTTAGCATCTCGATGGTTATCCATCAACAAATGGTCGGAAGGAAGGTACGTTGAGTTTTGAACTAAGGAAAACTATTTTTATAAGTATAATACAGTAATAGTTCAAAATGAGGTTTTACGATATTTCAACTTGTATCACCAACTGAAACAAGCAGAGGCGGGCCGCTGGGGGGGGGGGGTTACCCCCACTTTTCAGGGTCGGCGGGTAGTGCCCCCCCCCCTAGACAAAAAATTAGGTCCCTACCCCCTCCCCCCTACTCGAAATTTTTGAGAAAATCGGCCTTAAAACCTCGATTTTGAGGCTCATTTTTCAAAAAATTTTGGCTGTGAGATTTTTTTTTTCGAACAAACACGTTTTCTGGGTCAATTTTTCTGGTTAAAACCTGAAAAAACCGGTACATGTGATGTTTATACCTTATAATAGAAGATTTTTTAGCAAAAACAAGCAAAAAACAAGGCTTTTTTTGCGAAAATTTTTTTTTCTACCCCCCTACCCGACTTTACCCCCCCCCCACCTTTCGGGGCGGGGGGAGGGGGGGGGGGTGTAAACTGAGATTTCAAAATTCTACCCCCCCACCCCCTGCAAAACGCCAAAAAAACCCGGCCCACCCCTGGAAACAAGAATTATAGGAATAACAGCCACAAACTTAACTTTATAAACGTAATTGAGTAACACAATTATTCAAAAACAAATGAACCCCGTCCCACCACCATACACTCATTCAAACCCAAGTGTTCAATGAACGCTCTCAAAACGCTCGGTGACAGACAAAGAAAAAACTGAATATAAGCGACACTCGATGTCGATGGTCCGAACTACGAAGAACCGGTCAAAGTCCATTCCGGTATTATAGACTATAGTCTTCTTACATTCTGACGTTTATTAGGGTTGCAGAAGATCGTGAAGACGTGAAAACAGGTAGAACAGAAGAACCAACGATGAAGAATGTTATTAGCTGAGTTTGAAGATCAGGAGATCAGTGATGAATAATAAAGGAAAACTGCCAACGTATTGATTCTGGAGAAATAGAGAAGTAAAAGAGTTCTTCCCACCCACTCCAAAGTATGTAAAATACTTTCAAAAAGGGAAGAAATTCCATTTCCCATATTCCTAGTGATTCATCGATCCGCTTTGTAACCGAATATCAATGAACACACAACAGAAGCTTCTCCCTTTCCATTCCAGTGACGTAAAACGAATGGCGCACAAATTTGGCAAACAGTTGGTCAGCAAAAAATGCAGTTAATGGCACGCTTTACGTCTAAGACCCGAGGTTGACTCTGACGCACAATGTCAAGTAAGAAAAACAGCTATTCTAAACAGCTCACGGAGCTAAAAACTTCCGTTGGTGAAAGTCAGCTGATTCGGAATCAGAATTGGAGAGATACATTCAGAAACAGAAAAGCATACCAAACCAAGATTATGGACTATAGTGATATTGAAAAAAGTAGCGCAATATTAGTATATCATTAATGAATTTTTAGAAGAATACTGGCTCAAATGAAAGTTTACGTAACATTTATATGCAATCAAATCAAAACTGATTCAGACCCAAGGGCAGCCGAATAAGCCAATGCATTGCGATTGTTTTTTGGCGAAAAAATTCGACGGTTTTTATTATATTTTGTATTTGTAGTCAATAATACAGATCAGACGGTCAAACTTTTGCGAGTCAAAGATGAGACACGTCTGGCACACGTTGTAGCCATGTCTGTGTCTGTCTAGAAGAGAGGCAGAAAGCCAACTACTTGGAGAACCACACAACAAGTGAGTGGATGACTGACTGAGGGTGCACTTTCTAGTGAGTTATAATGAACAGAGTATGTTAAACTGGCAGTCGTCACGTTGGCGGCAAATAAAGAAGAGAACAATAGGTGTGATGTAAATACTATACTCTGAACAGCGTGTATTATCCAACAGTTTTCAATGTTTGGCAGCCATCGACATATGAAAAGAAAAACTATACACATTATTGATCGAGCTGAGAATGTAAACACGTTTTGCGAAACGCTTACAACACATCGAAAACAGGACGATTGATTGAACAAATATGAGGACTGAGGACAAAGTTCAGCCTAACATAACGTCTCTTGAAAATACAGGTTCGTCTTTAGTTTGCCGATGATAACTTCTTGAACTATTGAGATACCAATCTGGAATTTGATATCTTGTCGTCTTCTATAGTATATGTCTTCTATAGTATATTCTAAAACGATAACCAATCATAATAGCTGTAAAAATATAAGTTAACAAATCCTTTGCTAAACGGATTATATAGCCCGACATTGCATCAGATCTGACCAAAATAAAGTCTGATGAAACAAAATCGAATGAACGCAGGTGGAGTGAACTCACCTATGACGATAAACCACTGATCACACCACTTTTTACATACAAAACATAGAACAATGTCATGTGAACATTTCACAACCATGACGCGACAATTCAGATCAACAACCACACAAACAGCATGGCCGGTTAAGCCGAGGTAAACAAAAACTATTTCTAAACGTTCATTCTCAATATGTGACGTACGTAACATCAAATCATAAACCAACCATGTAAATCTCTCAAAATCTGAATTTCACAACTTTGCCTCATATAATCATTGCATGGACCTCATTAGTGCATGTTCCAGAGTAAAGTATGAGTAACCGAGTACTACTATTGAGAGTACATAGAAAGTGGCGTGATGTTATGGCTGGTTGGATTGGCAAGCCTCAGACAGACACGTGTCCAGTCCTACTAAGCCGTCTGCCATACTATGAATAAATAAATGCAGTGAGTGAGTGGCCACCGTAAACGGCAATATCCAATAAAAATTGTAGACACGAACAAACACAAACACGAAGAATCGGCTCGAATTTTCATTACAACATAACATTTTTATTCTCTACCAAATGACGAAGGAAGATCACTACAGAGATGAAATGAATGTTCACAATGATGAAAACGAAAAGGAAGGAATCATGAAAATCTCCGCTTTCTATCCATCGAACAAACCGTACCATCTAATACACATATCTTTATGAATCTGTACTGTAAAGCTAAACTGAACCATCCCCAACCACCGCGAGCTCACATCAGGACCACCACAATTTCTAGCTCTAGATAAAAATAGCACTCAGCCCGACCAACACTGTCTATCAGCTTCGATAAAAAAACATTTTCCCAGAAAAAAACACATTTACTCCACAGAAGTACCTCAAGCTTACATCATTCTATAAAAGGGTGAACAGCAACCCCAAGATAGAATTTTCGAGAATGAATGCTACAGAACACGCTGACTGTGTCATGACCGGCGACTGACCGAATACTTCAAGCATGTACACTAAGGCAAGAGGGATAGCTGAAACTGAAAGGAGATGTGAGTTCGTAGTATTGAGGCCGTTTTAGCAACGATCTGAGAGTACAAATAATAGTTTTTGAAATTGCCAAAAAGGGGGAATCCCATATTTCCTTCCTCTTCTCACCCACTAATGTATCAAGCTTGCGGTTGGTTCGGTGGCTGTAATGTTATGTACATACACTGTAAGGCACTGGCATATGTATGGCAAGTATGGGGCATTGGCTGTATGCCAGCTACTGGCATGCCACTACACATAAAAACATGCTCCATCCGTGAGTACGCAACGGCTATTCATATTAAATGGCTTCGGAAGTTCTTCTGGTCTGTGAGCCATGGCATTAGTGAACAAAAAAGTGAAGTGAACCATGAACAATTTTTTTATTTGGCCGCGGTTTCCATAAAAACATTACCACACAAACAAATAGAAACTTTACACAACCACAGATAAATATCGCGATAACTCGGAATCCTACCGACACGGTTGGCTAAACAGTTCCAATAATGTGCATTATTCTAAACATATTGCCCACATTCAGAGACCATGGCCGCCAGCAGCAGCAGCACAGACACAAATATCACGCCATTTCTGCATTGCATCCATATAAAACATACGTACGTTCAGTCTGTGTCTGACATGTTTTCAGAGAAAGCAAATTGAAAACAGTCACAAAGGAACATTTTATAGTAAAAAAAATTCGAACATTTGCGGTGTTTCTCGTCCGCTGGTGATACGAGCTGGCGGCTAGCAGTCGTGTAACCGCAACAAAACGAACGTACTGTATTGTACATGCACCATCATGTCATGGAACAAGTATACAGCACATTGGTGTCAGGTGACTGCATTCTTCCCTTATTTTCATAATTTATTCCATCCGAAAATATGAAAAAAAAACAAGAAATACAATGCATATCAGCAGCCGCATACATAACGCACCAGCAGACAACCCAATCCTCCGAAGGGAAGTTTTTAGCAGAAAATTCACAGCTTTCAAGTCATTTTATCTACACAACAAGGAACAAAATTCACTTTTTGGAACTAGCAACGGAGAGAAGAAATCCACTTTTATTTCTTGCCTTATCCGCTATTGGTGCTGATCGAATGACACATGCAGCAGTGCATAAGCCGGCAAAACATGCAGTGCAATGCACGCCGTTAAGTCATGCGTGATATGCTACATATTATTTTTACTGTCCAAGTAGGCTAACTTGACGAAGTTCTACCGACTGACTGCATGGACCACCTGATGGGTGGTCTTAAGTCAGAGACCGAATGCCATTTGAAAAACTGAGTTGTTTTACCGAAAAAAAGTTTCGATCACTACTTACTGAAAATACAGCAAATGTGAGGCAAAATACGAGTATTTAGATATAAAAAATAATAGTTAATGAGAAAAAATAAAACGTACGAAAGCCGGAAGCAAAGAACTAAAAAAGTTGTTGAATGAAGAGGATTCATGCCTGGGGGGACACACGCACCTAAGAAATAAGTGACAAGCCAGGATATAAAAAACCAAATGTTAGTGAAAAATAAGTCTACCTATACGTAAGCAACAATAACAAAGCACAGGATAACACAACTAAAATAACTATAGTACCGGGATCAAACATAAAGGTTCAGTTCAGAATATTTTCGTGTTTTTCCGAAAATCGAAGTCTGGATTCTACGAAAACCTGCCTGCTTGTTCCTTCTGCATTTCAGATGCGCTCATATTGTAGAAGTACAATGATTGCTCGATTGCGTTGTCTTGTATAAGATTATACCTTGAGCTTGAGTTATTTTAAGTATTCGTATTCCGGTATTGAAGTTCAGATGAAGAGAATTGAATGAAACTGTAACTGATTAAAATGAGTTTATAACAACCTAAAAAACACATAATAAACACGGTTAAAACATTGTATCTAGCATGAATTGGTCGTCTTGACTATATTAGACATCATAATTACAAACTGTTTCTAAAAAATCTGTTGGCAGAATAGCAGAGCTAACCAAAGGGCTCCCAACATTATTGTGTAAGCTTATAACGCACTATTAAAATATACATTCTCCGAGCGGTGAAACTATCGTTAGTTTGTTTATTTTACTTCAATTATCGGTTGGATGAAAAATCAGGATCGGCACACAATTCACTATTAGTCGAAAAACTTGCTGGAGTGGAACTGGAAGGAATATTAAATAGCTAGGCTAGAGACCTAGAAACAAGAAAGTGGGTAAGATACTTAATAAGGAACACTAGATTAGACTAGACAATAAACTGAGCTAGTAACCAGACCAGTTAGAAACTTAAACTAGAGAAAATACAGACGATAGTGGAAGACTTGACTGAATAGTCAGTGTAGACTGCAGTCAAAATTGACTATTCTGAACTAGAAACTGAACTAGAAACTACACTAATAGACTGAATGAAACCGATAAGACTCTATGATTAATAGTGAACTGAAAATTATATTAGAGACGAGACTAGCTTGAGTAGAGTAGATTATACTAGACTAAAACTAGTTTTAGTCCCTATTAAAGCAGCCTAGTTTCTGGTTCAGCGTAGTTCAGTCTAGTAGGTCTCTACTTTGATTCCTATACTAGGCCACTAGTTTTCTCCCAGTTCAGTTTATAGTCTGGTGTGGTCTAGCTTGGTCTCAGCTCATCCTAGTTGCTAGTCTAGACTCTCAAGTCTTAATATCTTTTCTGTTCCAAAGTAGTGTCTAGCCTCTTCTATTGGTCTAACAACGGCCCCATACACGTCCAAATCCTGGCTAATCTTGATTAACCTAGGTTAATCTTTTTTCGTAGTGTATAAGTATGCTCATGGCTCAAATCCAGGCTAATCTTGATTAACCTAGGATACATTTTCCTATCAAAATACACTGCGAGAAAGATTAACCTAGGTTAATCTTGATTAACCCAGGTTAATCTTGATTAAAATCGTGATTAACCTGGGTTAATCTTTGCGGTCATTCGTGCGAAAACTTAATTTTCATAATTTAGCAGGAATGAATTAATTTCTGGATCTGCAATTTTTTGTATGTAGGCCCAACGATCAGCTTGATCCAACCGTTTACTCATGAGATTTTATTAAGTTTACCCAACTTTATTTATAAGAAAACTTCACACCATGAGCGTTCGAACAAATGAACGCAAAGATTAACCTAGGTTAATCAAGATTAACCTGGGTTAATCTTTTTCGCAGTGTATTTTGATAGGAAAATGTATCCTAGGTTAATCAAGATTAGCCAGGATTTGAGCCATGGGTATACTTATACACTACGAAAAAAGATTAACCTAGGTTAATCAAGATTTGCCAGGATTTGGACGTGTATGGGGCCAACTAGTCTTATTGTCTAGTATAATATTTTTTGTCATTTTTAAAAAATCTTCCCTCAGTAAAGGAAGAAAAAGCGATAGCGAGAACATGGGGAACAAGACTTACTACTACCTAAACATTTATATGGCTGGCTCCCATAATATTCTCCACCGAAGGGGATGGTATCCCTCTCTTCGGCAACGCAGCCCAACCCCACTTCGCTTGCCTTATCACAAACAAACCCTTCTAACCTGTTGTCCAAATCGCAGTCGACGTAATTAACGATTCCCTCTGTCTTGCAACAGATAACGAGTTTTTTTAATTGAAAAAAACAGAGAAATAAATAGAACAAAGCAAATTATTATGCATCAACAGGTTCACCGCAATTTCTAAAATTCGTGAATCTCAAAATTTTTTAAATGTCCCTCCAAATTTTTCCGTAAAACTTCGGACATGCAACAAAAATAAAAAGTTTTACGATTCATTTTCGTCAATATAATAGCTCACTCAGTCTCACACCGAGGCACACTCACTCACTCACTAACTCACTCTCTCACTCACTCACTCACTCACTCACTCACTCACTCACTCACTCACTCACTCACTCACTCACTCACTCACTCACTCACTCACTCACTCACTCACTCACTCACTCACTCACTCACTCACTCACTCACTCACTCACTCACTCACTCACTCACTCACTCGCTCACTCACTCACTCACTCACTCACTCACTCACTCACTCACTCACTCACTCACTCACTCACTCACTCACTCACTCACTAACTCACTCACTCACTCACTCACCCACCCACCCACCCACTCACTCACTCACTCACTCACTCACTCACTCACTCACTCACTCACTCACTCACTCACTCACTCACTCACTCACTCACTCACTCACTCACTCACTCACTCACTCACTCACTCACTCACTCACTCACTCACTCACTCACTCACTCACTCACTCACTCACTCACTCACTCACTCACTCACTCACTCACTCACTCACTCACTCACTCACTCACTCACTCACTCACTCACTCACTCACTCACTCACTCACTCACTCACTCACTCACTCACTCACTCACTCACTCACTCACTCACTCACTCACTCACTCACTCACTCACTCACTCACTCACTCACTCACTCAAATAAATATTCACTGTTTTCACGTGGTCTAATATGGCTCCTAGAGAAAGGCATGATTACGAAATAAAAAAAATCAGATTTTTTATTATTATGTTTATTTCGGGTGTTTTATAGTAAAAAACGTTTTTCTGGGTTCCCCAGAGTGTTAGTAAAGATATAGTAAGCACTAAAATGACTACATATCAACATATAAGGCTAAAATTCGAAATTTGTCCATTAATCTGTGATTTGCAGAGATACACACTTATCATACCTCTCTTCAACTCATTTTGTTTGACATTTTATTACATCTCAGCTTGTTTTTTAATGTACATTCAAATTCAAGATAAACACGGGAAATGAAACAATTGAATAAACACGGGGTGCACACACCTCTCAGAGAACATGTTTTATGAATCAAGTTGAGTCGAGTTG
>OZ038444.1:11911208-12011208 GCA_964036265.1 Daptonema setosum | reverse complement strand
GCTTCTCTCGGAGTGTTGGCACTGGCCAACCAAAACACGCGTGTTCACTATTTTCGAACATAATTAGGATATTTTACTTTTATAGATGAAACTAAACCTTTACATTGCCCTAGATCAGTGACTTAACATACATACATATTCATTGTATCATGGCATGGCTGGTTGTAGTTGAATACTTGAAGGCAATGATCGAACACTGAGTGTTATGAAACGTTCTCAATATTCATACTTTACACTAAAGGATAAAGCTTCATAAATTCTATATTTAGTTAACCAGCATTAAAACCATTTCAACTATTTTACTTTTGTGCGATACATACTGTATGTACGTGAACTGAAACATTGATGGCGTGGCGTAAAGCATAATGACGAACAATTGGAACTATACCTGTCCAACTTTTTCAGGAGCCTAAATTAGAGTTTAAAGTTTTTTACCGCCCAGGTAGTCTACAAAATATGCGTACCGCCAATTCAGTTAGGTTCAAAGAGCAGCATTACAATATAGCGACTGTAAAACATTAGTTTGACGAAAGCAGCAGACTGAGTAACGGGAACATAAAAAAGTTTGGATAACAAGAAACCATGACTAAGCTATACAGTAACAACCAACTTTCTGAGGAACTCATCCCTGGCAGCCTGTTGTTTCTCGTCCTCAATCAGCTGCACCACCTTCTCATCGCAACAGTAGAATTTGCCGGGGAACTTCTCGGAGGGACAGCAGTACAAGTCCGTTTTGCTGTCACCAAAGTCGGGGCACATGCGTTTGCCCGTTTCTTTGACCTCCTTTTTGTCACATGAATACGCGGACGTAATCGAGTCGGACAGATTGGAGGCTGCTGTTGTGGATGACATCACGCACAGCACGTTCACTGAAAGTTCTGAGATATCAGTCAAACATTAAATACTGTTCCAAAATGGTGCATGATTTCTTGATAATAGTCCTACCGATTCAGGATGTTTTGTGCATGAGTAAATCGTCCGATCTTTATCGACAAAAAATCTGGCATCGTGATCGTGAATCATTAGGACATTTACCGTGAATTATGTAGGCGCAACCAGTTTGTATTTACTCCAATATCTACGTCAAAATGTATTTTGGATGAATTGTAAGTAAATGTAATTAGCAATAATTTAAGCTAAAATATATCCAATTAGACCAACTGTGCATAAACGCCACGGCAGCCGCACCAATACGCACTTCGTTGGCATGCATTTTGGATATTGATTTACGATTAAATCACATTTTATTTGTTTTTATAAATGTAAATACTTTAGTTTTAATCTGAAGTCTGTTATCTGCTTCATCCCGGCGATCGGTGTTTGGGCAGCATTTTATATACTGCAAATGAGGTTATTTGATAAATTACACAAGTCTGTTAGTCTGAATCTTGTGGTAAGGTGAAAAGAGAGCTGACGAGATACAAATAAACATTTTTGTTTAACAATGTATAATAAAAAAAACACCAAGTTTATATCGTTTAATTATTATTTGATTGAAAACAAACACTTCTAGTCTATCCTAATATGAGAACTGAATAAATAAAAAATAACAAATAATAATTTACTTATCTTGAACACTTCAAAAAAGTTCTTCTTGAAATTCCCATATTAAAAATACTTCTTCGATTGTAAATAAACATACAACACAAACCTGACGACACGCATCGCGTAACGCGATAATAAAACATGGATACATAACAAGAGTGCAGTAGCCAGGAGCGATAACTGGTTGACTCTTCACATGGCAGTCAGCGTGCATGCATTATTATACTGCATGTAATACAAGTAGAATGTGTATTGGATTGGACTGGACGTAAGCAGAAGAAACGACTGATCAAAAAGTTAGGATTTTACCTGATTACTTCAGTAGATGGAACCAATGCGCAAATATTTATTCACCATAACGGAACTTTTATAAGATGTAAAACAATGCCGCCTAACTCTCCAGGTTTTATCTTTTAAATGAACAGGAAGAAAAATTTTCAGTAGTAGAGAGAGTGCGTGTTGTACGCGCTAAACATTCTGAACAGTTATAAAAACATCTACATAAGTTCATTTAGATTGTTATATCATTGTTTCCGAAGTATCTACGACTTCATCAGGCTAAATTAAAACTGTGAGAGTCTCAATATCAACTAGAAAAGCTTTTCATACAGTGAATGAGTGAGTGAGTGAGTGACTGCAGGTTGTATGCGCTAAACCAGTAGCGGACGAGGGGAAATTCGACAAATAAAGGGGAATCGGCAGTTTTCAGGTAATTTTACCTACACACACCTACACCTTAGAAAACAAATTCTACTCTATGGAAACGCCAAAGAGAGGGAAGGATTCATCTTATGGAATTTGCTTCTCGTCCACTAGTGCGCTAAACACTTCCGGTCAGACGTGACTGGGTTCGAGCAAATCTGCTCCGAAAATATGATCGAGACTAAAAAGTGGAGTAAAAAGTAATGCCGTGCAGGTGCATGGCTAAATGCTTATAATCGGAGACAATAACGTTGGCTGGCTGGTTTTAGAGCTGGAGACAGAGTTGCTCATAGAGAAATATCCAGGTTCTATCATATTGAACAACATCTATGATATGTATGTTAATTATGCGAGAAGGTTATGACTAGTCAAGCGTTTGACATGAACTCAACTGCACAACAATGATGTATCATGCCACAGGCATCACTTCCAGTCATGTAGCTTTTCTCGGTCAAGCAAAGCTGGTATTCGACCAACTAGAATTAACTATTAATAGGAAATTAGCAAAGATATTCGTACAGTTTAGAAAACATACAGTATAAAAAAAACTAGTGAAAACCTCCTAAACCTCTGATTTCCCGACCAGAACGGTGGTTGGCAGCCATAAAACTCGTTACATTTCGATTCGAACGGGTGGAACTCAAAGGAAACTTGAATATCGAGGTGATACATCAAGCCGGGGCCAGTGCACCAGTCGAGATTGAGTCTGGTTATTGCGCATACATACATTCGACTTTTTCTAGATAGGATCACAATTTCACTGGTAATGTTTGGTATTTTAGGAATAATATGGGTATAAATTGATTGGGGCAACTGGGTTTCAGCAGAACCGGTGTGATTTACACTGCTAACAAGCGGAAAATGGGAAAATTGATTAAAATTATCAGATTAACTGAAACAGACTGCCCGGACTACGAGGATACAACATTGTTATATTATTTGGGAATCCGGTAACATGGTAAATAAATAATCCCTGTGAATATTTTCTTTATGAGGAAATTGTGGTGGACTTGGTAAAACGAGTGGAATCAGTCTGAATATTGAATGATGGCTATATAAACGGTGTCAAGGTATTGAATATGTGCCAATGTATGGTCTGTATGCCACGGTGTACGGGCGCAATAATATTTGTTATAAATTTGATATGAGTTGTATGTGCTTGCGGCCAGGACAACCATCAAATAACACTTGCTTTCACGCTCCTGTGTTCACTACTAAACGCACTGTTCATGTTCGTTCATGGTCTATTTTACTATTCACGTATTATTTTTTCAAGTTTCACGTGATATTCTGTTGAGTGTTGAGAGATGAGAAACCTTCTGCAAATATGATAACATGTACATAGTGGATATGATTTATGAGTAAATGAAGGAAAACTTTAATAAACACTTGCTAACACGGTCGTGTGTTCAATACTAGATGCACAGTCTATTAAGTTTTTGATGAAAGATTGTGAACGAATACCGTCACAAGCATAGTGGACATGATTTACGAGTGAAATGGAAAGAGACAGCTTCCAGATTTGAACCAGTATAATAATAGAAGCATTCAGTACAGTTAATGAAACAGTATGATAATTGAGACATTCAGTACAGTAATTGAAACAGTATGAAAATTGAAACATTTAGTACAGTAATAAATGATACGCTAGATGAGGAGGACATCACTAGAATAACACAACACTTAATAGAAAAAAAGTAATCTCACTGAGTTTTTATCGAACATAAACTCATCATGCGTGTGGCCTGTCCTGTGATGAGGAAACAGAAAAAAGTCCAGAAATTCCTTTTTCAGGCACAATTTAGGAAACTCTAATTTAACTACTCAAGGTGCCGTAAAACATTTTAACATTTTTGGCAGTTTCCGTTGTTTTTTTTCATTCATAGTAACTTACACACAGTATTTGGCAGTAGATTGGATTTCAACGACTGTGGCATGTTGTGTGGTACAGCTGGCTTACGGCATCCGGGGCGCCGAAGTACAAAATATGGTATGTACAGGTATTTTATTACTGTCCGTTCGCTACGCGGTATCAAAAATAAGTACCTCAGAAAGAAACGACGGAAACCACCATGAAACAGTGTCAAATCAGTTTTAAATGAACAATAATCATGGTATAATATATTATTGTTGTTTTTATATTATTATTCTTATGGTTTACTTTTGTATGGCAATGTCAAACAAATCGTACACCTTTTATATGTCGTCGGACGAGTGCAAATACAGAGACTGTACATCGTACAAGGTGCAGGTGAGAATCCGAGTTTACATATTACAGTGACATTCACAATTATTTGCGAGACTCGATTTGAAAAGGCGCCATTTTCAGGTCTTTATGGGACAAAAACGAAATACATTTGTAGCTGCAGACTACGAATTTCGTGACAATGAAGATAATATACATGAAAAGAGAAAAATCGTAGTTAATGTCGAAGAATAGAATTCAAGCTTATGATTTCAATTATGAACAATGTACATAACTTTTGATGATGCAGCGCGGATCAAAAAGATTTTCTTTGATCTGATATTGAACCAATGCAGTATCATGACATAACGATTTTGACGTGTGTGGTAAATGGCTTATTGAACGGGAAATTGTGGACTTTTTCTAAGTTATTATGATCCGAGTACATAGAGTATGTAGTCCGCCATTGAAGGCCAAAGTTAACAATGACAAGTTATCAAGTTGATGAAGAAACCACCTGCATTTTTATGTAGTATTGTGTTGGGAAATCTTGATCAAACCCAGTTCTAATGTAGTCATTCATTGACTGGAAAGTTTTGAAAATTTCAAATTTCAGTGAAAACAATGCAGCCAATTTCAAAGTGTATTTCCCATAAATCACACCATTTTCACAACCACCCGAAGTCGGCTCATTTGTTTGGTGCCGTTGTTCCACCAGCACATGGGCGGATGAACACAAAGAAGGCATCGGGAAATTTCTTATTTTCGGAAATCTATTAAAATATTTTTGACCAAAAATGAAGTTAAAGTGGCAAGGTCTGAGCCAACTCCCTTCTTATTGCCATTCAGTACATCACTGGTGGACCAGCCAACCCTAGAAAGGGAGGAGAAATTCTTCAAAGAGCCGGGAATTAGCAGTCTTGAGGTCATTTTCCCTACGTTTTACTGGATTTTAACAACAAATTCTACTTTTCAAAACTGCTAAAGAAGGGGAAATTCCACTGTTTCGTTTTTCCTTTGTCCACTAATGAAGTACAGTAATCCGTCACTGCTACGATCAACAGGCCACCCATCGCCCCCCCCCCCCCCTCCCGATTGACGCGGAACGTTTTGACCCACTTCCAACATTGTGACCTTCTCGACGTAAAAACGTTCCCGATGCCAGAGAAAATGAAGAACGTAGAAAAAACTGTAAAACTAAAAATCTAGTGGGCAACAACGTTCAGTCATCCACAAGTGGAAGGTGATGACCGAACGGTGCAATACTTAGGAATCAGAAAAAAAGTTAACAGAAGTATGCAACATACGCAACAGTACCTTTTGTACTGACAACGGAGTTTACCCTGACAACTTTCTATCACAATAAGCGAAAAATTTCCCGAATTGACATCGGGAATGTGTAATGCAAGTTATTCCACTAGTTGTTTACACCTTTTTCATCATAAACTAAAAAAGTTGAATAGAAGGTATAACTGAGGTTCGAATATTTCGCGACAGTTTTCCGAAACATTGTCGGGACAGTTTTTTCTGTAAAAAATTTCAAGCACACTATTTTTTGTTTGTTCCTTTGTAAAAATTTTGTCAGGCACATTTATTTCAAATTTTCAATTTACGGTGTGTGGCAAGAGTTTTATGAAGAAAACTGTGAATTTGTCGCCTTTGTCGCGAAATATTCGAACCTCAGTTATAAAACCTGAGCGTTTGTTGGATCTGTTTATCATATAACGAATGTGCCAGCGAATGTCATATGCATCCGATCAGCTTGACGCACTTGCGGACGAGAAAACAATTTCCTACGTAACTTGATTCCATAAAAACAACGGGATTCAGCAATTTCCCTGCAGCTTTATACTAGATAAACCATATCTTCTACATCGAAAAGTATGTAGGACTAGTTTTTTTCTTACCGCTAATGATTCGTTGAGGTACTTACGTTCCGTTCCGGATGTCTGTTCGTATGTATCTACATACATAGTACTTTGTACCTAGATACATGTACAGACTCCATGTATACCATTGCCACGGAAATCCCATGAAAGTACACGCGAACATGACAAAAAGGTCAGCTTCCAGAAAGCTGACGTTAAAAAAGAAACTCGGCTGCGGGTCGAAGGGGTCAGCATCATATACAGAGCTGAGATCGTAAACGGAAGGTATGCCAGATAAACAGTCATGTTTTGATCAGTTTTTCATTTTGTTGTTGAATGAAAAACAAAATATGAAAGCATATATATTTCTGAGCGGGATAATTACAAAACTATGGTAAGCAACTTTTCTAGGGATATTTTTTGTGAGCAAACTCCTGTATAGAATACGCATCTGATGGGGCCAGTTGTTGGTCATTTATAATAATATACTTTGGTATTCAAACCAACAATTACGGATGTCATAAATACAGTACTGCAATGACAGTGCTACATTATGTAATTATGGGTTTCATTGTTGTAGGATGGATGCAAAAACTACCAGAAACGCTTTTTAATGGAAATCCAGAAGTCCTTTTCAGGTCCATTGGTTTTTGAAGACTTTACAATTCAGCAACTAAGTTCAATTTCTCTGAGCTAACTTCATTTGTGTAGTTCTTTTCTTGTACGTTTTCAGAACACAGGTTTGGGTGGTGATGTTGTATACGGTATAAAGACGGAGGCTGTTGCTGTTCAAGACAACATAATTCTACCTTCTTGCAATCCATTATTTGTATTCTGCTCTCGTATTCTGCGACAGATAAGAATATCTGGCTCCATAGAACGACAGTTCTTGAGCTTTCATGCTGAAACGCAGTTCGTCTCACAATGTCAAACTTGCTATCACATAAAAACAGGAAATCTTCCGATTTTAATTTGATATTGAGCGTGTTTAGTAAGGACGATGATAGAAAACAGTTTAGAGACAAATATCTGGTCAGAAAGAATATAAAACAATGAAAACAACAAAACAAAATGGGCATTTGAAAAAAATAAAACACCAATGGCATACGAAAAAGGCTAAACGATGAGTAACGAAATGCGATTCATATCCCAGAAACTCGATACGTCAGCAGCTAATAAAGCCGGGTACATTGATGTTTTTGACAGCTGCTTTCAAAATGAACTTCTAAAAATATCGATATCAAAGATACCCACTGCTTAAACGCAGGAATACATAGTTGATATCGAACGTTGTATCGTCAACGCTGTCATTCACTTTCAATTTAGAAAATCACTGTACATGCCGAGAACGCATATCTTGTCTTAGTCCAAAAAAATGATTTAATTCAACACTCACTTAGAACAAATTTATTAACTCGATTTTTCCGTTAGGTAGTTGAAGAGTAAAAGAGTTGCAGTAAAAAAATTGCCAGTTCATGTCTGCGAGGTCACTGCTTCAATATGAATCTTCATGCTGATACAAGACACCTGTACGTAAGTACAAGATACTCTTCTGAGAATAGTAAACCGAACGAACTGACTCGGCTCATTTGACTTGCATTTTTCGGTAAATTTTTTCCACGTGGATGTTCACTGATAAAACTACTGGCAACATTGTTTGGGGGCAATACGAGATGCACACATGGACATGGTAAGTCTTGGATGTCACGCATGCCCTCGTCCTGCTATACCGCCCTATGTTCCTGTACATAATCGCGGTTGGGCACATCCTACAAATACGGATGAAACTTTTGAAGAAAAAAGCAAAGTTAGCTCATCCATAGACGCTTCGGACGAGATATGACCTCTTTTAAAGGCAGGAATACGGATGGATTTGGAATTCGATGGTGTTCTCTCTCGCTACTTGTAGGCACATATCTGATGCAGAGCGTATAAACTACAATTTCATGGAAAAAATTAGGAAGCCGAAAAATTAGCCCATTCGCTGTCGCTTTGGAGAAGGTATTCTATCGTTTGAACTGAAAAGGGAGGAAATCCCATCTATTGAATGGTGTTCTCGTTCGCTATGTCTCGCCCGTACATAACTGATGCGGAGCATATAAACTACGATATCATGAAACATGAGCCCGACGTACGTATATAACACTACGACTCGTAGCACTCGGCCGCATATACAGCTGTTTTTGCACGCTCTGGACGAGACGAGGTACACGCCTTCCAAGATGCACAAAGAAACTTTGTTCCATTCATGCTCGGTTGGTTGATGGAATGGAATATTACGTGTAAAACCATGGAGTATGGATATAAAAGTTTTAGGTAGTTCTTGAAGTCAGATATGTTTCATATTTGTAATCGCGGAAAGCGCAAAGTCCCTGTGATTCGATCATAACCGAAGAATTTGGATTACCTAGTTGCTAAATTCAAACAGACATAAATAAGGATATGAGGTTAATTTATTAATGAATACTAGAATTACATTTTGTATTGTTACACGACAATGTTTTCAAAAAATAGCAAAACACAATGTCAAAAATTTAATTATTTAAATAGCGATCGTTGTTTGAGAAAGCTAGACTCGTAATCGTAATCGTGGTACTTATGTAATGGGAATGAGGTAAACGATATAACAGACATGTCACGGTACATCGCCTCTAACTCAGATTGATGTATTGTATGTCAAACATGACCGGATTTCATTAGCCGACGAGAGATTGCAACTTATAGACTAATCACAGATTTTTTACAAATGAAAAAAGCTTACTTAAGGTAAATCAATACACATTTCCTTATGTAAATTGTATAATTCTGCCTCCAAAACATTAGCTCAAATATTAAAACACGTGACAGTAAGTGGCAGCGCGCCATTAATGATCAATCGTTCGTTATCGAAACAATCTATAAATAACAAAACATAAAATGCGTAATGAATATGAATCAGGATTCAGGGAAAACATAAACCGATACGTTATCAGACTATATGTGTCATTTGATAATGAATAATAATAACTTTAGGAATTAGCACCTGAAAAAATATTGGCTAACAAGAAACCCTGGAACGGCTACATTCAAATGGATTAGTGTCAGTGCTGTATTCTGTGGGCTGGGCTTTGTTTAATGTCTGAAAAGAATAGATGAGTCAATAAATGTAAGTAGCAACATCAGATAACAAATAAATATTAATGTAAAACTAAATCTAAAAATTAAAAAAATCAAATAATAAATTTCCTATAGGCAGCTCGAAACTACAGATCTCACCAACATCAACATGACTGAGACTATAGGACCCCGATCATCCCCTGGTCTCTAAAATGCATGCTTTGCTCGCGAAATTTCTCGTTCCATTTTTTTCAAGCTAACATGTGCCATATCTCATTCCACACTAAAAACTTCGTAAGCTGAAATTTAGTGATAACCCACAAATGACTAATCTTCGAGCATAATAGAATGGCGCATATACTTGGCATGGGCTTTGGTCATGATGATGGATGGTTTCATTTCCCCACCATCCATACAATCGTATCCAACACTACAAAAATACATTCATACATACATACATGCATATGTGCATACATACATAGATAAGCTCTCAGTCATCCATAAATATCCATTTTGCTGAGGCTTTTACGCCGTTGTTGTGGTCGTCGGGTCAGTCGCAGTGAAATTCGCGTTTGTTTGATTGGTACCACAAGCGGACGAGGGAAGAACAGATAAGTGGAATTCCCCCTGTTCGGCTTTAGTTCCTTAAGGTGTAGGTATGGCATCGAAAGTTCTCGTTTTCCCCCTTTTCAGAAGAAATCCCCTTTTTTTGAAAGATTGTATCGTCCGCCAGTGGTTAGTACTCCATGATACGACAGCCATCATACCGCATTAATAATACTATTAATCAACATGTATTAGGTTGTTGGGATTAATTCATTAGGTTTCATGGAGCTTGTGAAATAATGCTAGCCAATAATAGAACACCTACACTGGTTAACTATGTTGCCAGAATTTCATCAGTGATTTTGATTATGTGAATGTGTCTGATTAGACAGTTAGATATGGATGGACCTCGCTAAGAATTCTCGATTGGCTGATCATCGGCATTCATTTCAAAGTCGAACTCAGATAAATACAAACATAATCCAATCAAATAAAACATTTGAATTTGTTAAATCAGATTATGAGTAAAGTTATGAAAACAGTGCAATTTCAAAACTCTTCAGAATCAGATAAATACTGTACACAGACAAACAAAGGGACACAGTATACAAGTCAAGTCATTCGGTCTCGATGCCTCATACTGTATTACAGGGGGCACATCAAAACGCTCGCTTCTCCATTCCCAGCCCTCTAAAACGCCATAAATTGAATGTGTAAAAAAACGTTTCGGCCAATTTCAATCTGTAAATAGTGGGAGGAGGCGTAGAGGAAATGTGAGAAATATAAGCCTCAGTGGCATTGGTTGGAATACAGACCACTCGTGGAAGAGCACATCGTACGAATGAGCAAAACATTTCTTCAAACGGCCAAAATTTGTGCAAACGAACCAAAATGTTTTAATAAAAGGTAAACAGGTAGTGTTGGGGCTATGAAAAAAACTTTTTTTAAATTAAAAACTTCCTCAAGGATAGGTATTATATTGTTCCCACCCGTTTCGGCCATTAACTGTGATGATACGCCAAATACAACAGCGTCAGTTTTGGGAATTTTGTTGGGCTCGGAATTTCGCTAAACAATAGGAAAGTCCTTTTTAACGGCATTACGGTCTTTATTAACAACTCAAGTATGAAGTAGTGAAAAACGGATGATGATATCATATTTATATCAAACCCATCGGTAAAAAATGATAAATTCAAACAGATCAGATATGCCTTCAGAGCGAATCGAAAAAAACGTCAATTACATCAGCGAACTTAATTCAGTTTTTCATTCACGAATGAGCAAGATTTCCATTGTCAAGCCCGTTTGCTAAATGGGAGGGGGATGGGGCTTGGTGCGGTGGAAAGGCGGGGCACCAATAATTTTGGTATTCGGCACGTAGAGTCGGTGGTACCGATGGCATGTTATGGTATCTCTGCTCTGGTATGCCCGGCACACACACACACACACATCCAAAAGTCTGTCATAAATGTTTGTGCCGTCTCTGCAATGCTGACAGATCAGTAAATATGTTGATAGATCAGGAGGATTTTCCCAAAGAGACAGAATTGGCTGCTTATTCACAATTCGAGCAACAAAAAATCGGCCAAATAGAGGGGAATCTGGCGTTTCTCCTTTTTCTTCCACCCGTGCCGCCCAGTGGTTGATGTTGAACATGACATGCAAAATGGAATATCAAAGTACTGTACGTACATGGTTGTTGTGTCGTACGGCACTGACTCGTCGTCACATTTTGATGGTGCTGCAATCACTAATCAAATAATGATGTACCGAAACTCAAAAAGCCGTTCGTAGAATAAAATGCTTTTTTCATGTAGTTATACATACTTCAAAACTATTAAAAGTTTTTGTTGCGTTGTCAAACTATTTGCCGCTGTTAACACTGAATGAGAACAACCATCTAACCGCGTGTAAAAAGTTTACAGGTTAAATTTTTCATGATTAGACGGTGGATGGTCCACAAAAACTTATCAGCTTGATAGAACCGAAAATTGGACAGGATAGTAAAATCGGAGGATCATGAAAACAAACTCACAAAATACCTGAGCCAAATCAAACAAAAAGTCATAACTATAAGCCACAATAAAAAAGCAGCAGTGTTATGGCATTTAGGTTTGAAACGAATGTCATGAGCTCACGACACGCTGTACCATTAGCGGACCAGGAGGAGAGGGAAAGGTGGAATTCCCCCCTCTTTGGCGAGTTCAAAAGTGTAGTTTGCTCCCTTGAGTGTAGGTAGAATGGCCTAAAACCTGCAAAATCCCCCTCTTTGACAAAATTCTACTCCATTTGGAGATTTTGCTCGTCCGCCAGGCTGCTGTACCAAATAAAGGTGCACTGGGCACGTATAACCCTGCCATTTATGACCCGCATAATTCACTCTGCGTTTAAGTATGCGGTCATTTCGGGTCCGGCTGCCCAAATAGCTACTGTATTCCGGTTGATTTTACTTTCTTTCGGGTGTTTTGTAAGCTTTTTGGGCTGTGGGAACGTTCTGGTTTTCAGAAATATTCATCTGGCATGTAAATGATTATGAACGAAACTACGAAATACATTATTAACGAGTTACACTATTATAGAACGTAGGTGAGCATTTTCGCAAACAGCTGACTTCAGTTTATGAACTGGGGAGTCAAAATTCTACTTGGTGTGGAAGAAAGGTTAAGAGATTTATTGGTTTAGAGAGCGTGAACATTTCTCCATAAATGTTAGATAAGAGCAAAGGTCGATGTCACGACTTCAAGATCTAATAGAGGGGATGGCAATAGACAAAACGATGAGTAATGAATCGACTACTCTAAACAACTGGCAGACCAAGTAATCTCTCAAATGGAGTGAAAAAGGCGAATTAACAGTTTGAGACTATTTTACATTTCATTAAGAAACAAAATTAACTGCTTTGAGCTGCCAAAGAGGAAGGATTTCTACTTTTTCGTTGTTGCATCGTTTGCCAGTGCTCTAAATAAATCGGGAGATGTGACTACCGATGATTTACAGCTTGCAGTCTGTGAAGAGGCATCGAAAAGAATGTTGATGTTGTAGCGGGAAGAAAACAAACTTGAAATAAATTCTCATCCACATTTCACAGTCAACATTTCGCACATTTTTTGCAAAATCCACAGATCTGTAAATCGAGAATCAAAACAACGTAAATCAACGATGAAATCGTCCTAAGCCAAATGAAAACCTGATTTTCGGGCGGATAATAATGAAACTAGAATTTTGTTAATCGGTCTCTGCAGAGAAATAAGTTATTTAGGACAATCAAAATTTTAAGGCATCTCCGCTGATGATAGACACATGTATAGGGTGTCCCACGTAACTTGCAATAGTCTGCGAGGCCACAAAAACTTTTGTGGTGGAGCTTTTTCAAAAATTAAAAAAGCAAATAATAGTCCAGTTTGTAAAGTTTTGTTTGCCACCTACCAAAGGTTTATTGTACGAACAGTGCTCAAGTTATGGCTACTTTTCCAGAAATACTCATTTCAAGCTTTTGATGTCTCATCGGGGGCTCTAAAAATTGTTCTAGAACCGCAGTATTTCATTTAAAAGGTATTATAAGTCTGAAAATAAGTTTATGTGATCATTATTCTTAAATGTTTTTTTTTTTAAATCATGATGGGACAAATTTATACGTTGGATAATCGATCGAAACCACGCAGGAGTCATCAAAAGACATAAAAATCACAAACAAGACACATTACCGATTTATTCTCAAAACCGTATTTTGAATCAGAAAACTACCTTTTTACATTAAATTATACGGGAAATGATCAGCTTTCAATATTCTTGACAAAATAAAGCCATTTAAATAGGTTTCAACCGGTACTGTTGATCACCGAGCCCACTGAGATTTCAGAACTGAAAATGACTACTTTTGGGGAAATGAAAATATCTCAATCGGCGTAATAGCTACGAACTTCTAGTATGCGGCGAAGAAAACTTTATAGAATGAGCTTTCATTTGCTTTTTAAATTTTTCAAATAGCTCAACCACAAAATTTTTGGCGGCCTCGCAGAATATTGCAAGTTACGTGGGACACCCTGTATGTTTCCTTTAATAAAACAAATGTGACATCGTTCAAAAAAAACAAGACCGACTTTGTTGAGATGTCAATTCCACCAAAACGGTGTTGGCCCGAAGAAAAACACGACGGACATTTTTCACTGACACGCCCATTTATGACGGACAAATACATAAATTGGTTGGACACGTGTTTTAGTGGTGTAAAGACGACCATCACTTCCCTAACCAACCATTTTAGGAAGGCAAAATCCAAGTGGTTGGAGTTTCTGAGAAAAATACACCGATTCAGCTCAAGATATAAGGAAAATTTGACACTGGGTCCAATAATTATTTAGCGATTCAGCCACACAACGTAATGTATGAAGTTTCAAATTCGCCAATTTCTCCTATTTTGGGAACTTTTCATGGACGTTTTGCTGTTGTCAGTCGATCTAGTCGTTTACGTCAGCCAAATTATGCGAGCAGAATATTAAACTGGAGTACCTGAAAATGAATTAATTATCAGTTAGTCATGGAGGAAATACGGTATGCAGTCCTTTGCGTCAACAATTCAGGATAGTTAATGGTCGATCGAAAAAGTTTGCAAATATGTATTCACGGCATATGGATTGTGTGTTGATAAATTAGCCGAGTGGTAGGTAGCACACGTACAAATGTTCATACTCTCTATACTATGTAACAAATTTAATGGAACTTGACTTTAGAAGATAAATTTGTCAACTAATAGATTGAATGTATTACAAACTTTCTTGTTTATTCATTCTTTGCTGATTTTTTACATATCCTTCATAACGTAACAAGTATACCGCAAACATCGGCCAAGAGAAAAAGGAAGTGTTCAACGTGAAAAGAGGATGGCGCCGACTGGTTATGACATTCGAGCACGACAAACACACGCAGACAATGCAAAAACAAAATTAGTGTATTGAAACTTGTCAGCTTGAATTTGTACTTCTGAATATCGAATATATGTACACTGTTTCATTATCAAAATCAACTTGTTTTCAATGTGAATTCAAAATGCAAACAATAAATCTGACGTCATTCAGATGTGAAAAAATATGATGTACAAGCAGAAATAAAGGAACAAGCATGTCAGTTAACTTGCAGTACTGAGTTATGGCTCCAGCTGAACCAATGTACCGCCTCACAAACATTCCATTCAAACAAACACAGTCCCAACACTTCCAAATGTTTCGCACAGACCCAAGAAATAAGTAAATAATATCTTTTGCACTTTATAAAAACGTGCAAGTGTGTACAGTACTGGCCTGTAATCGAACTGACTGACTGACTGAGTGACTGACTGAGTGGACTTGACTGACTTGACTGACTTGACTGACTTGACTGACTTGACATACTGGTTGGCGCAATGCCTCGATTCACAGCAGCCAATGCATCCCAACAACAACTATACTCGTTCAGCGTCAGACCACCCCCCTTGTCGGCCCCGCCTTGCCCCCGCTGACCCCACAACCACCCCTCCCCTTTTTCCCCCACCCGGTCGAAGTGCCAGTACAAAGTCAGTGCAGATGCGCTTAACACAAGCGAAGTTGGTAGTCAGTCGGACGAGCAAATTCTCCAAAACTAGGGGAATTTGTGTAAACAGCGGGGATCAGCTGTTTTGAAGCCGTTCAACCTACACCTTAGGAAACGAATTCTACATACGTTTTGAAAACGCCCAATAGTGGGAAATCCACTTTTCCCACCCCTTCTCGTCCGCTACTGTTTAACACAACCAAGTTGGAAGTCGGACGGACGTTGGGCTTGAAACGACCGACACCCACAGAGACTTGATGATAGCGCCATGGCATGGTATGGATGGTATACTTGATTGGCCGACTCACATGTACAGACTGTACCATGGCCGCACGATCCGACTCTGAATCTGAACTCAACTCGGGCATACAGTTCGTGAAACAATACCGTGGCTCTGGAGATGATTTTCAGAAAAAAGGTAGAAATGTGATGGGTGAGTCAATAGACGTATGGTTGACATGACAATGTGGTTTCTGTGAAGTTCCTTGGTTTCTCATACATTTACCCAATTAATATCTTTCTGCTCAATTTGAACCATTTACTCATTCCTGAGAGAAGTTTGCAACAAGTGAACGCTGTTTTCCAGTTGTTGAACAAAGTAATCATCCGATAAGAGCAGTTTAAATATCTATTATACGTATCAAGAAGATGGACAATGGCGTTGATGACGTGACAATGTTGCCTTCTATCGTGGCAATCAGTGGAACGTCATGAACGCATACATACTGTATGCACATGTACCACTGACTGTCAAAAGAGGAAATGAAATGACGGACGAAATCGAACGTCGAAGGGCGCCAACCACAGGCGATCATCATTTTGGATGGCCCACATCGCCAACTGGTGGTACAGTTAACTGGCGATCATCAGACCACACACCCTCGTTGTCGGTGAGCAAATTGTTGGTCAACGAGAAAATGAATGAAAACTAAGTATATTCATTATAAGAACGGAATCACCCATTATATTAATTTTTGTCTCATTTTGATAAACAACTGATTCGATACATCGAGAACTTACTGTATTTACAAATCATCTCATTCGGTGGTAAGCAATCGAACAGGCCAGACCCGCATCGAGTGAAAAAGACAGCATTTTTAAAAGTTCCTTCCGAAAACGGCGCGCATTCAAATGCGTCGAGTTAAATCAGATATTCACCAGTTAAGCTGACACCCTGGGCACTGATTACAGGGCGACAACGATGTCACCCCAAATACTGGCGTAATTCGATAACGATTGGGTTCGGTCTCGACATTAGCGGACGAGGAAGGAACCTAAAATAGAAATCCCCCCTTCTTGGGCTTTTTCAAAAAGAAGAATTTGTTCTTCAACGAGTATGTAAAAAGGTTTCAAAACTACAATTCCCCCTCCTTGATGTAATTTCCCTGCTTTTAAAAAATCGGCTCGTCCGCCAGTGGGCCACGACGACCCGACCTGGATGCCGGGATGGTCAGGGCACATCCGAGTCATTTGGGATTGCGGCTACTGTGCCACCATTTGGGTACCCAATTGTTTTATGTCCCTTACCATAGCCAGATGGGCGATCGTATTATTGGCGTGCTGCTGGCACATCCTAACGAACTGATTCGGTTCGCGATGACGATAGATACAGTAAGGTACGGTATGTATAAACTTGCAGACTTGATGATGTCACGTGCACACGAGTATACAATGATATAGCGGTGCTAAATGATTAGCATACTGCATTCAAGTACGTGGCATTTGGGCATCATGACATGAGCGATGGAACTGCTAGTTGGCCATGGCACAATCTGACTCGAATCTGACGACACGTGAGGAGCTTTAGGCAACAGTGTGACACTTATACTGTGTATGACATGTTACGTTGACATGTTACTGTGTTATGTCTCTAATATAGCGTTTATCAAGCATTAGAAAACTGAATTGGAATGCGCGCTATTTTAGTACCAATCGTCTCTTTTATTTGGAACATGAACGCTCAAATTATTGGGATACGGGACCACCTAACGAACCGATTCGGGTGGTGATGACATGGGTATACGGTATGTAATGACAATGACAAACTCGCATGGGCTAACGCGTTACTTTGAGAGTTGATGAGGATTTTGAAGTAAAAATCGATGCTATGTACAAACAACTAATATACTCTTTTCATTTTGTTCGACGGTTTCTTATTCAGTTCCGATGTTTGTTGAAAAACATTGTTAGAATGACAGAGTCCCATGTATATAAACTTTGACAATAGCACGCCGTGTGATCAGGTTTAACGGTGACAGTCAAAACACTTGCCCTGACCTTCCAAGAGTCCGTCACAACATGATGCACTCGTTCATCCTCGTTCTCGATTCATCGTGTAAAAAAGCAGCTTACGGAATGTATTGGGGCCATTCTAATGACGTCATTCAGTTTTTTCCATGGCGTGAGAGAATGTTGGATTATTCTAGGAATTTTCTCCAAGAAAATCTTCTATCTCTAGAATAATCAAGAAATGTGTACAGAAGTTCGTTTACCAGTCTGACATTTAAAGAAGGCGTTCGTCAACGGATTATATGGAATACTGTAGGAATGTGGTCGCCTACTGTGTTGCACTAGCGGACGAGGGAAGGACAAAAAAGTGGAATTCCCCCTCTTCGGCAATTTCTAAAGTTTGAATTTGTTTCTAAAAAGTGTATGTCAATTTGCCTTGAGCTGTTTATTCCCATCCTTAGAAAAATTCACCTCCCTCTGAAGGAATAGTTCGTCCGCTAGCTCTGAGTGGAAGGGTGACTGCATAGTTGATTATTTGTCTGGCAATAATGTGTCAAATAAACACTTGCCGAAAGATGGCATGACATGCATCAAACGACGCACATCACAGTTATAATCGCTATGTCCATCCTGCTATTCTACATGATATGTGGTCACAAATAAACATTTCCAGAACAGTTACATACTATTTTTATAAGAAGTGTAACAATATAAAGATTTTATTGAGAGTTTCTGAAATTTTTGTAACATCGTAAAATACACATTTTACAAAAGATAATTACCATAATAAACCAAAATAATGGAAATGGGACAAACAACAGCTGAAAACAGCCATCAACAGTCATTTCCGCGGTCGTTGAGCGCCTGCCACCAAGTATCTGTGAAAACGACGGTGTGTAATTCGATATCTTTATTATGACTTATCCAGCTTGCTCTGCCAGGGACAATAAAAAACGTATCTACCCTGGCCGAAAAAGCCATGAACTACAGATTCAATTGAATTACAATGAAGAATCATAAATTTCGCAAAGTTTCAAGCAACGAATGTTATCGCCTTTAAGCAATTTTCTCGTCCGCCAGTGGGTTATTGTTGAGTGTTGAGTGCGCAAGTGCGTTTCGCATCACGGCCACCACATTCGACGAAAAAACGACGAAACACCTCTTTCGAGTATCACATTCTAGAAAATCGTAAAATCGGCACGACATGCGACGAGATTTTGCGCTCGTTTATGCTTCCAAGTGTTTTGTAGTCTTTTTGCCATGGAGCATCTAATGGTCTAAAAGCCAACCGAAATGCGATCTTTTATCGTTTCGGACGCGGTTTCGACTGGCGATGTCATCTCGACAAGTCGAAACACGACCACAAAAACAACGAGTCGAAACGAAACACATGATGTGTTCAACCTTTAAATGTGAGAATTTGTGGGCTTATTAACGGGGGCATATTTTAATGGGCGTAACAACAGATGTGGAGTTTTGAGTTAATTTTCTAACATTTGAAAATGACCAACACTGTTCTGTTCAACTTTTGATTAAAAACAGCAACGTAAAATGAAGAGCAGTGACACTGTGGGTAGGTAAGTTTGAGCTGCAATATGATTATCATGTATAGAATTGTTCCACATATGTAAGTACACCGAGTTGATTTGTCTAAGCATCCAGAAGCCCAGCAGTTCTTCGTTCAATCATGTGTATTGCGTGGGTATTATTCAGTTATTATATGAAACCTTACAGATTATCCTTGGATTAAGTAATTATAATCAGAGATTGTATCATATTAGCGTGCAACCTTACATGGATGAGTCTATGTGCAATTAGCCACCCTCGCCTCTGTGTAAAATCTCTTTTAGACAGACTTGAGTGTTAATTTCATGTGTTATCCAGATGACATGTGATTCCTTTTTATAAATTATGAACATTTGCTGACCTTTACAAGGTTGGCAGGTAAGAGAGTGACAAAGATATATTCTGAATGGAATACAATTAACAAAGCTTTCATGAAACGAAGGGCAATATTTTTCGCATATATGAAACAAAGTACAGTATATATTTTTACCATGCAATAAATATATTTTGTTAAAATTTGTTTCAAAATTGAACAATAAATAAGGCCAATTGAATCGATGCCCTCGTTATGTAACATCCACGAATGCTAATCTGCTGATAGGGCATACATTTGTAGTAAAGTTGTACGATCGGTTAAAGTGCAATCAAGTTGCCGGCACATGTAGTGATGATGACCTACATACATATGCTATACTAGTTCATGGTAAGTTGTCATATCGAACGCTTTGAGTGGCTGCATTAAAATGTGATTATCTTGGTCATGGAAGTAGGCATCGTAGATTCAATGGGCTTCAGAACGTCTCTTAATATACACATATCGGGTGTGCAATGAAATTTGGCTTTCAAGTGGGTAACATAAGTTTTGTGATAAATGTCTATGGTTCGTCAGTCTGTCAGTCAGTCAGTCAGTCAGTCAGTCAGTCAGTCAGTCAGTCAGTCAGTCAGTCAATGCAGTCGGTCAGTTAGTCAGTCAGTCACTCAGTCAGTCAGTCAGTCAGTCAGTTAGTCAGTCAGTCAGTCAGTCAGTCAGTCAGTCAGTCAGTCAGTCAGTCAGTCAGTCAGTCAGTCAGTCAGTCAGTCAGTCAGTCAGTCAGTCAGTCAGTCAGTCAGTCAGTCAGTCAGTCAGTGTGCCACCAAGTCCATGGCTCGCACTGATCTGATTACGGTCAACCAAAACACGTCGCATCGACGACCACCGTACGTACGTACTTGCACTAAAAATTTTTACCAACAGCGGATGGAGACATAGTTTTAACTCTTTATGAGCGTTAAGAAAAAGATTATTCATTTAAATCATGTATCTTCAGTTCTTTATTATCGTGAAAGAAACTTCGAGGACGGTAAAAATGTTTCCTCATAGTTAAATCCGCCTAGGCATAGCCGGCAGTCAAATCCACTTTTGGAGGGATGGGGGTACGTGCCCGCGAGCCAGATTCATCAAATCAACGACCAGTTGAGCAGCATTACAAAACGAGGAGTACACTTGATTCACTTTATGTGATTTTTCCAGGGCCAGAGTTTTCCATAACTATTCCTCAACTAAACTTGATCCATCGGACTTTTAAAAAAGGTCTATTATGGTAGCTATAAAACGTATATTACTTTGTTTTTAAAATGCTAACACAGTCTTGGTTCCTCTGGCTTCTACCCATCTCTCTGGCGCATGAAGATGCTAAAAAAACGATCTTCTTGGATAAGTTAGTGGTTCAAGAAAACTCCACAACAAGTCATGATGATCAGATGGCCAACTTGAGTACATGAGCTCAATGAAACGCGAATCAACTGTACAGTGAATGATGCGCTTCAGTGAACTAGTGAACCCACGGCACGGCATCCGAGGTAATTGGTGGTACTGGAATTGAAGCGTACGTGTCAGATCAGCTGATCGGCTTTACGAAGAAACCACCGATAAACGGAAAAACAGAAAATGGTATCTCAAGTTTGACTTGAAATAAAATCCCATGAAATATCATAGCGAAATGTGACTGCACCGGAATCTCAAATCACTTCACACTAACATGGAAATGTTCCACAAATGTGGATATATTGTAGCGATAATCAACCACTGAAGCTAACGAAAACTTGTTTATATGTTAGTTGAATAACAATCAACTCGGATAATCGGCTTCGGGGAGTGTTAATACCACTTAATAAGTAGCATTATGATTCAATCATGATAATCAGAATGCTTATTGCCAATAGGACAGCTAATAGGGCTGAATACACCATACACGGATGTGAATATGAAGCTGAGAATTTCATAAATAAAAGATTTTAACTGTGAAATTTTCTATTAAAATCGACATGACCTAATGAAGATTACAATAGATGAATGTTTCAAATGAAAATGGCGTTAGTAATGGGTTTATTCGATCATTTATTACTACAACGTCTATCAACTACGTATCGATAGTTTTATTCGCTGATCACTGATTTGCAAAGAAAGGCATGAGCATGATGCAACGAGTTAATTGGCCCGTTTCAGCGTGACAGTGAGATTGTAAGCACCATACATTACACAGAGTGGACCAAAAAACCACCCAGCTTGACAAGTTAATAACTCTAAATCTTTTGAAGACACACCGTTTAATGACGCAGACAGCGCAAAATAATCAAATTCTTATTCGAAAGCTATTTTCACTCAAAATTGTGTGGTTTTATAGCCCACCCTGTATGGTATGTATGGTACATACTGTGTCCCACTTGACGACACTGCCCGTCCAACTGATTACGCTTTTATGAGCCAACCCGAAGTCCGTCATCGTCCGTGTCGCTTCGCTCACTCGTTTTAATCTCGGCGGCGCCGTAGCGAGTAAACCCGAGAATACACGCTAATATGGTACGCTTATATACTAACAGACGCTCACACGATCGGCACGTTTACTGGCTTACTTATGTATGCAGATACAGTATGTATGTACAGTATATACATAGGTACAGTATGTATGTATGTAAGTATGTACGTACATACCATATATGTACTGGTCAAGTATAGTTACATATTTATGTATGCAGTGCATATATGTACATACATGTTAGGTGAGTGATCATCGGACACTTGACAGAATTTGAGCCTTGATGAACTTGTACGATGCGAAGAAATCTGAAGTTGTGTCCGACAAGTGTGGAGGAACGCGTTAGAATTGCTTATCTAATGGCATATTTATGTAGGCAGATGTGGTGTAAGCGTGTGATCGAATATACTTCACTGAATTTACAGAGTTCATACATACTTGATTATAGAAACGATACTGAAGTTTTAACAGAAACATTCATATCAAGTATACTAGAAACAACAAACATTTTCTAAAGAACTTGTTTCCTGTAACAAGTTAGGACGCAGTGATTATTTTACCCATGGTAAGTAGGTATCGGTACCATTCGAATGGTGGATGTCCTCTTACTAGCGTTCTGGGACTGACTTTTATATGATGGTGGGACAACATATGGTTGGCGTCTGTGTAAAACCCTGTTATATTATGTTGACTGCGGTACAGGAAATTACAGAGTGTGACTACGAGCGAGTGAGTTGCCGGCCGCAGATGAAACACTCGACACCCAGTACTTTGAATATCACATATTGTGGCACATTGTGTTTCTATGCCATAAATACAATTAATTATCACCCTTGAAAAGTTAGGAAAAAACAATATAATACAAAAATACTGTATAACATAATTTACTCATATCTCATGCCAGCAATTGTTATCGGTGATCGTTTGCCGCTTTCAGAATGAGGGAGGCAACGAGTGCGAGGTCATCGCCCTCCGGACATCGCAGGAAATTGAAGGAACGGTGTTCCTTATCATAGGCTGACGTGACATGGTCTAGAGGCAAGCATCGGTATTTCGGATGGTACCATACATCTAACAATTGTATTTCAAACAATTTATGCCACCCGTTGCATAACAGGATTTGGGTCTGTAATCGATCGGAGTGCGTTGGTAAGTCAAGCAAATTTTATATGAACTCCTCGAATCTATGTACGTGGATGGCAAACAAAACAGATAATCTACATCACAGTACATGGCAATTTGATGCGATTGGCAGTTTGGGTCTGACAGCATAGAGTACTGTAAGACGATCCTTGAAAGATCAATTAGCGAGTTGCGTGCCGATATACGCTTAGCAGATTCCGTGGCTGGCTGGCTAACCAGCAATTTGATATCTCAGACCAAATATAGAAAACATGACGATTTTAGCATCACAGGTATTCTAGAAAGATATTTATAAACGAAAAGTATTTATTATAAAATATCTCGTGAGACAGATAGTTTTAACCGTAGCCGTTTTTGTAAGACTTAATTTCCAGACTTTTCCGTTTAGCAAATCGCAACGCTGAACCATGAATATACACATAGTAAATCGGGTTCGTCAGTGTTTTTTATGACTGTCAAAAAAATGATAACATTACCATAATTGGAATGGTAATGACTCATGTGATCGCATCATTCGCCTCATTATGCACATTTTCGCATAACAGCAAGATATGTATTATATTAGCAAAGGTGATGTTTTTAGTCACACGTTAAGCGGTAAAGGACAAGTTGTCCTAATAAAAATAAAGGAACACGAATAGGAATGATTATCTCAGTTATTGATCACTTGTCTTTGGCATCAAGATTGCCAAATACATTGACAAAAAAATGTGATCTAAAAACCACTATGTCTGTAACAAACAAAGTCCGGCCATGAACGTTCGTTCGAAAAGTCGCAAAGCTCAGAGTGAGCTGAAAGAAGCGGAAAGAACGACCGGACAGAAAGTTGGGATGGTCGCTCGTTTAGGGTGGTCGTGGGATTCGGCGGTCGGGAAATCAAGTTTCTCCTCCACATGTAACAAACTAAATGACGGAATCCCATTAGATTTTCTGCTCAACAATTACACAGCTTATTTCACTTTTCCAAGTGATCACCCCGGTTTCCCTATTGACTCGTCCGCACACAGGGATCGCGTATTGTGGCCACACGAAATTAGAATGGGATTCAGTGCGCGCAGTCATGTGTACCATTGCCACGATGAATACCGTGGTCAGATGCACACGATTGAAGGCGAATGCTTTTTGTATCAAGTTTTGTTTGAGACGTAAAACGGGGCTCGGTATATTTAGATTTTACAAAAATATTCATTAAACGTTGCATTATTAACGGTTGGTTAACTGCAACTTTTATGAGTTACTCTTCTAGGCAAAATCAAGGTTGAATTTTAACTTAAGGAAGCAGTACATAGTTCATCATTGTATTTGATATAACCTACATAGACATTTTCTTCTGATTCAAAAGAATATGCAAATATGTACCTAGGAAAGTATAAAAAACAACATCGATCATCAAGGTTCAAACTCCATCGGCTTATCCATTTATGTAAGAATGTCATGGCATTACCAATTGCTTATCAATAACGCAATCATGTTTACTTCGACTAATACAACTTCAAATCGATTATTCACAGTGGCAAACTGATGTCCAGAAGACTACAAAGTACTACATTGTCAATTTCCGCTTCAAATCATCTAATCCTCCACTATAAATCAAGCGACCCCTGTACCAATCTAAAACCGCAAAAACCAGTAACGGATAACTGTAAACTGTTGAGAAACATGGTTTCATAGGAAAAATACCAATTGGAAACTTGACATGAATCGGTTGACCGCAAAACGGATCAAGACATAAACATTTTTATTCTTCTATTTTGTCCAACAACCATCCGCCATTGCCCAAATGGCAGTAATATCATGTTTGGACCACTCACTCGTGGACGATTTAACTGTTTAGTGGGAGGGGAGTTTCTTCAAACAAGGAAAATTAGAAATTCTGAGGCTTTTCAACTACGCCTATGAAGGAAAAACAATAATATTTTTGGAATTGCCAGATACGGGAAATTCCACTTTTTCTTCCCTCTCGTCCGCTAGCGGGACCACCCAAACACGATGTCCCTAATACCAGCGATCGTATCCCGACGTCGTTTCATGCCCGATTGGAGTCGGCCACGATGGTAAACGTCCATGAATTCGACGCCAAATCACTCACAGATTCAACCGAGCAAAAACAGAAGAGTCCATGGTAAATGGTACCGGAATCGGGACAGGACAAACGATATGTTTCCATCTGAAACCCACAGTTAATGCGGATGAACCGTACACTTATAATGGTCCGATCGAGGCGCAGATTCATCGGAACTACCGAGTTCAGGGTCTCAGTAAGGTTATTGATCGTTAAGGATATCATGTTGAATCTGCATGAAAAAAATTATGTATACAGACTGCACACTTGTTTTTGCATAATCGTTATATTCACGTCTGAAACATCAGTTTCTGGCTCAAACAAAGTTCATACGAACTTGGTCTGTATATACGATGTAGAAGACGATCGATGCAAAATAATAGCCAAAATAGAAATATAACCAAATACGAAGACACCGATACATACCAAATACCGTAATACCCTGGTTCAATGGTCGGGACAATCTGCGCTCGAAATCAAGCGGCACATGACCATGGAAGAGCTTGATCGTTCAGAGCCATCCAGTGTCCTAAAGTCTCAACCACTTTCAAAGACGCCGAGGGTATGGAGTCCAGGTTTCAGGGTTCGTGTCGAGAGGGGGTTGACAAATGGGACGTTTTGCAAAAAAAGTCCAACATGTTTTGGTAATTTAGATACCACGATAGGGACGAGTTTTCAGAATTTTGTCATTATATGATAAAACAAATTTCTACATTATGTATTTATGACAAACAATGATAACTTGCAGATAACCTTAAAGTGGCACACCAGTCAGTCAATGGTGAGAACTATATTTGGAAAGTAGTTTGTGTTTCAACGCGGTTTCTGCTGGGCACAATACCACCCGGCTGGTCCCAATAACCCCAAACCGTCAAACTGGTGGCCTTGGTGAACGAGCAAATCGTAATTTTTTCTTCATCACATCTTCAGTTTATTCCATTTACATGCATCGTGAAACAGAAAAACTAGAAGAAATTTCTGAACTTTCACTTTTCCAGTACATGAGGACTTGAAATTGTTTCTGTCTTTCTCGTCCGCCAATTCGTACTGGTGCCAGTGGTCTGTGGTTGCATGGGTCCGATGGTCCCGGGAGTGTCGTCCTGACACACTCCGACGTTGGCACCACGGGCTCAAACCACTCACACAACAACAGCGGAAATCAGGGAATTCCCCTTTTTGATTTTTTACTCTTTTCAGAATTTCTTCTAAAAAAGTTGCCTCTAAATAAGAAACTTTTTATCTGTTAAGGGGAATTTCCTCTCACTAGTGAATCGCTCGTCCGCCCGTCACTGAAAGTGTCACAGACTCGGATTGTGCCCAACCAAAACCACTGAACGTTGACCAACGTCACAACACAACCAAACAACCCAAGTATTGTATGAATGGTATTTCGGGTTCCGAGCGCTGTTCGATTGTTTGAGTTTGTTCCGTTATGTGGCATGGTGGGATCTTGATTTGTCTGGATCTGAACTTGACTCCATTGGTCAGAGCTTTGATGAAAGGTTGGATGACTGACTGAATGGATGATGAAGTGACAGGACGGAAGTGGGGTATGACTGAAACAACAACCAACGTCAAAAATGTACTGGAATACATGTACACTATACTATGTATTTATGGATTTTTTACGATTGATGGCATTATTTTCTATTTATCATTGATGGCTGATGTTCAGGTAATTTGATAAAATATCTCTGACTGAAGTTATAGACTATACTGAGACTTGAAAGTGAAACAAATTATACAAAGACGTGATTGTTAAAACTCACACAGGTATATACCTAATAACAAAGTTTGTAAATCTGCTACTGTCACCGTGATTCGTAATAAAAGGATTGATTTGTGAAAATAATCAAATGTTTGAAACTTTATCATGATGTCTTGAACAACAATGAACCAGCCACAAATGCATCATGAATTGAAAAATACCGCATACATAGTAGGTATTATACTGTATTATTACATTAGTTCAAGAGTTTTGTGAGTGACAACCAATGAGATTGCATAGCCGAAACAACTTGCTGAGGCATCCCGACTCATTCTAAGTGACGTGGTGTGGACAGTAGTCGACGATTCACCCAATGACATTACTATGTTGTCTTTAACTGAAAGTGAGTGACAAGTGTTGAGACGGTGGGTTACTGTACTTGGTTACGGTATTTCGAAACGGATTCAGATGTGACTATGATAACTGGGCTTGTTTTGAACACAACAGAGACGCTATAGAACACTTGATAAGATTAGTCAAAATATGGTGACTGAGATATACAACATGATGTTGTGCCGTGCCGTGATCGAATACATTCATCGATGATGATTCGAAGAACCTGAACTCATTACTTCACTGACCCGCACTGGCCACACTGATTCAGTCATCACACGCTCCCCATTATACTAAATAAAAAATGCTGACTCAACTCGGTCAGTATTTCCGTAACTCTCTAAACTTGGAAATTAACTATTCGCATGTCATTCATACTTTGTTATTCGGTTTTGGAATGCACGTATTTCTGGTTGGTGAATAATGAACGTTTGTTCAAATGCTATGTGAAATGAAACTGAACCCCGCACGAAAAATTAGAGTGCGAATTTTTAACGGAACTGTTTGAGTGAGAATTTTCAATCAGGCTATGCAAATTCGCACTCATTCCCTCTTTCAATCGGTCATTCAAACAGTTCTACAATCATGTCTGTCTGTCTGTCTGTCTGTCTGTCTGTCTGTCTGTCTGTCTGTCTGTCTGTCTGTCTGTCTGTCTGTTTGTCTGTCTGTCTGTGTATCTGTATGAGCTTACAGTGTCTGACATGTATGTGGCAACGTGCCACCCGCGCCCAACAGGCCACGATCGTAATGCCAATCAGACACAATGAAACCGAAGAACCCGACGAAGCTGAAATCGAACGTCGGTGGCGTCACAACAGAAAGAAGTCGAAACCATTACCATCATTCACACGAGTTATGCAGGAAACGGTCAGTGAGTGGGTGAGTGAGTGAGTGAGTGAGTGCGTGACGGAAAGAGTGAGTGAGTTAGTGAGGGAGTGAATACGTAAGAAAGTGAGTGGGTGAGTGAGTGAGTGAGTGAATGAGTGAGGGAGTGAGTGTGTGAGTGAGTTATGTAGTGAGTGAGTTAGCTAGTGAGTGAGTGGGACCGAGAAGTTTCACCCCGGGGAACTTTCACCCCGCGATTTTGAGGGCTTTTCACCCCGCGGGAAAATTGGATTTCCGCGGGGTGAAAAAACACCGCCAAAGTTATAAAAATTAACACTCTAGAGCGGTGTCTTTTCACCCCGCCTGGTTAACCTACCGTAACCCAAACTCTAGTTCATTTGCAGAACGACCATAATATGTATGATACACATGACGTATCAGTGATTCAGTGAGTGAGTAACAATTTCAATTTCGACAGTCATTTTGTTCATTGAAAGACGAAATCAATTTTTTAACAAACTGTGAATATTATCTCGATCTGCATGAAATTAAATATCCAGACTAAACCGGACACTCTAATTACGATGGTGATGTCAGATTTGCCGTGGTATTTACGCAGAATTTTTTTAAAGTACTCCAATTGACCAACTTTTTGCATGAATCCTACATAAATACATACTGCGTATGGCTAGTTTATTGTTACCGTGTGTGGCCTTGCTTTGTCCATGTGCGCATGTGAAACATTAGTGAGAACTTTGGCAGCAGTTTTACGTCAACTTTGCGGCGATGAACTAGTTTATTTTCCTGTTTAGAAACTTCAAAATGCATTGGTGAAACTTATTCTGAAAACTAAATGGGTTAAGATTCGAAATTGAAGAGGAAAAAGGCAATTCTAAAATTGGACTTAATGTTTCGCATGCGCGCAGTGTCAATACAGGGCCACACGCGGTAACAATAAATCAGCTATACATACTGGTGTTTAAAAAAAAATTTACACAAAACTCTTTATTACGACCTCACATAACTAGCGTAATTGACGTTTTATCACTTACCCAGGATATATTAAGATGTTGTGTTATTATTCTTATGACATATTGTATCACATAGGCGCTGCTTTTCGGTTAGCAAGAACAATAAAAAAATTTGTTCTTACTCATGAAACATCACCTTTACTACAAGTTAATAGTCGGTGTCCGTTCTCGTAATTTTTCCCCCATTTTTATTATCACTCAAACTTAAAAGGTGTCCCAGAATCCATTCCATATCCCCACCAATTTTTATCATCATATTCCTGTTAAAATCAGGTAAAAAGGTAATTTTAGGAAGTGTATGGCAACAGTTTTGAGAGACTTAACCCGCTGCACCGACAGTACATTCTGCTTTCTTTGTTCTCATTAAACAGTAACCACTTTCATTGTATCAACTGGAGAGTTTTTGTTTATTTTCAATTCTCTTCTCCTCCTCTGTAACTATAATTTTTACTCAATGCACTCCTGAAGTTCTAAACTTCAACTTACATTTTTAAAGCAAGCACTTTTATTATGTACATCTGGCAGCGTTACACTACAGCCATTCTGACTTCACTAGCGTAATCAGAAGGTTCGAATTAGTCTGGTAAACAATTTTCACGTAAATCGAACCATTGTTGAAAGTTTGCGAAAAAAGTTTATTTTGCACTTTGATGCATAAAATGACTGTCGAATTTGAAATTGACACTCACCCACTGACTCACTCACTGATCATGGGTATGCTACATATCTTGGTCGATCAGCCAATAGACTAGAAATTGGGTTACGGTAGGTAAACTACGCGGGGTGAAAAGACACCGCTCTCGGGGATGTCAAACTCAAATTTTAGCGGTGTCTTTTCACCCCGCAAAAATCCCATTTTCCCGCGGGGTGAAAAGACCTCAAAATCGCGGGGTGAAAGTTCCCCGGGGTGAAACTACACGGACTCGAGTGAGTGAGTGAGTGAGTGGGTGAGTGAGTGAGTGAGTGAGTGAGTGAGTGAGTGAGTGAGTGAGTGAGTGAGTGAGTGAGTGAGTGAGTGAGTGAGTGAGTGAGTGAGTGAGTGAGTGAGTGAGTGAGTGAGTGAGTGAGTGAGTGAGTGAGTGAGTGAGTCGGTGAGTGAGGCAGGAAGTGAGTGGGGGATACGAGGATACGATTCTAGTCCAAATATCCACCCTGCGGTCGAGTCACATATGATGAACTTTCTGGCGTGCCAACGGTACAGCCCGATGTGCCGGTCATGAAAGAAACCAAGAAAAAAACGCACCACAAGAAAGGTTGGGTGAGTGAGTGGGTGCGAGTGAGTGAGTGAGTGAGTGAATGAGTAAGTGAGTGGGTGAGTGAGTGAGTGAATGAGTAAGTGAGTGGGTGAGTGAGTGAGTGAATGAATGAGTAAGTGAGTGGGTGAGTGAGTGAGTGATGGAATGTGGGATTTGTCTAAATTATAAACAAGTTACTTCAGATGTCAAGAGTCTCTCAGAAGAGGAAGAGGATGAGAGCGATCGTATTCCGCTTCTGTTAACTGGATTTGTGTACCACGTCACCACCGAGTTGGTAAACAGACAGACAGGCAGATAGTCAGATAAGGAGACAAACAGACAGACAGGGAGACAGACAGGAGACAGACAGGCAAATAAGACAAACAAACAGACAGATAAGACTAACAGGACAGAACAGAAAGCAATAAAAAGTCCGTACAGACACACACAAGAGACAGAAATTCTGTATGAGAGTCAATGACGGTATCGGAATCGAACCGACGACCTACTGTAAGTGTAATAACTCAACGCCCTAACCGTTTGCGCGATCTGCAGAGATCAAGTACGGGGCGGTATGTGCGATGACATCTATTCGGATATCGATGTCGGTGGTGAGGGAACTGATAATATAACCGTAACCAAGTCAACCATCAGCGATGCAAAGAAACACTACAGATCACCACAGAAGCCTGGTTAGTTAAATGATTTATATGGTATATTGGGAGCATTCTGTTTCAGTTCAGGTTAAATAAAAGAAATTAAGGGAAGAAACCTAATGAAGTAAATTTCAATGAAACTCTGAAAATCTCTTATTTCATTCACTAGCGAGCAGCCGTCTTCAGAACTCCAACTTTCTTCCTGGAAAATGAAATTAGGTTAATGCATAATAAGGATTTCTGAAGACATACGATTTGAACGCTTCCTTCATACCATATTGCAGCCCACAGTTCAAAGTCATCGGAAAGCAGTCACCCCAGCGCCAAGACTGCCATGGAGACTGTGGATCAGTCGCAGTCCGTCTTTGGCAGACAGTCTTTGCAGTCCCCCGCTGATGAGAAGCATGTTCGACCTTTGGAACCGGTTTAATTGGACACATTTTTGTACATACAAACATGTAACATTAGACTGTGTGCTATAGTTTATTTACAGTTTTATCGTGTCACTTAAGTTTTTTAGTGTTACCCTTCGCATAAGTTTCAAGTTTTCAGCGGACATTCTCATTTTGTAAAGATTCAGCGGTTAATAATTAATGCAGCACACTTCATATGTAACAAAAAATCTGATTTTTCACTAAAATATACTTGGATGCCGCCAATGAGCTGACCTGTTGAAGCTTCCGTTCCCAGAAAACGTCTGATAATAATTGTTATTACTACTACTACTCGATCGTTCTCGACAGCTGATGTTATCTTCGGTAAACGACAGCCAACGATGAAATGTTTAACTTACTATCCGACTGTACATTTACCTACATACATTCTATAACTCCCTGTAAAACGCGCTTCACTCGGTCACATCTCCAACATATTTTATTCACCACCAATGATTAAAATTAGAATACAAATCATAAGAATGTACTTGGATTCGAATCCCAAAAAATCACCGAATATATATGATAATCACGAACTCTTGGTCTGTTGTTCACAGTTGATCAATACAGCCTGTTGCATCGTCAGTGCCAGTCGTGGACATGCTAAATAACAATAATAATAATCCAGAAGATAGTGATCCGAATAGATTATCTACGGGATGAAAAACCTATGTATCTCAAATATACTATCAAACTAATTTCTTTTGCATTGTAACTAAAATCAAGAAAATAATAATTTATCATATAAATGAATAACTCAACCTTCCGATACGACTCGTTTCACGGCGTCGTTAGTCAGGGCGACGCTCAACGGAGGTCCTGTCACGTGGCACAGACCCACCTGCAAACAAATATTTCAAACTATGCGATAAAAGCGAAGTAACCATGTTTTAAAATTTCTACATGAAATACCAGATAGACCACCTGATTGAGACTGGGCATGAGCGCCACACATACCGTACACCTTTGTTGGTTGGGCCGGGGTACGATCGTGGTGGGACCCTCGTTCGGGGCACCCGGGAACACAACCACGTCACGTGATTCCTCATTGCAATGCACGTCCTATAAATAGTGCATAGAATAAGAAGAATTCACCGATTATTACTAATCATGAAAAAAATTTGGCAACAAAACCCAAATTCATTATTTAAAAGTTTTTATACTAGATCCACATTTTTATATTCAGTTAAAGTCGGTCATGGGCTGTCAAATGTAAAAAGTTTATTATGCAATCCACTTCACTATTAAAGATTAACATATATAATGTGAACCGACCACAATGCCGGCGACCACCATATCGTACAGCAGGATACGGGCGTCCATTAGTGCGGCCGATGAACACATGATTAATGCCGGTAAGACTGTAATCTTACGATTATGGCTGACTGACACAACAAGAAGAAGAAATACATACTTATTATTACTATAGCCGGAAAAGTAAATTGTCGCATGTGATAAAATACTAATCGTGCTAAACTACAGGACTGCTGATAGTTTGTCGTTAGCCAAAAGTTTATGCTGCTCAACAGTCATGTCTATGCTCAGAGGTTGATTTCTGGTTAAATGAATCAGATGCGACACTATTTATTTCAGCTATATTATGAATGATATATATATGTTCCTAGTATTCTAATCGACCACCAACCATCACCGGTATCCTCTATTACGGTAGCTGAGATCTGAATACCAGAACGGGCGTACTGGTCCTGCAATTTTGCATTATATTTAGCTTCACATAGGAAACTGAATAAGTAAGCAGCATAACATTTTTCAGCCCTGATGATCAAGTTAGTCATTAGATCGGCCAGAACTACGGATGATTTTAGCTACAACACATATACAACTTTTGCAGTATGCAGTTTTGCAGCATTTATGTCCATGATGTGCCCAAAGAAGAGATAGTAAAAAGGGTGCGCATTCAAATGAAGTAATGTAATCCAATTGCAATGATATATTTATAGCTAACCAGTCTGACACTGGCATTGAGTGCCGTCTGTACCAGTTGTGCCAAGTGAGATTCATTGGCCGATGGTTCGTCAGGTCGGTGGTTGTCGCGGGTACTTGGATGCGTCCGATCCGGCGTCGAGAAGGGACATTGTTTGACACTGACCTGTTTAAATTCGGCAAAGTCAAGTTAAGTTGCATTCACAATTTCATCAAAGGATCAAATGAAACACATGTGAAATGTCACAGGAGCGACAAACGAGTAACGTTTCACAAGCGACACCTTTTTTCTGAATATAAACCGACGGCCCAAACACGTTACACATAAGATAAAATACGAGCAACTCAGCTAAGGAGCTATTCCATAAAACACACAAAAAGTATATCAAAACAACTAAATATCAACCAACCATCAATCGTCCACTGCTATTTACATCGGCCGAATACCCGGCATCCCGGTTTAGCTCGCGCGGACCAGCCACCACGGCGAACACCTTGGTGCCGCGATACTGAACATACGCCGAGCCGGGCTGCAGAGCACCCACACGAACGTCTGCAATGTAAAATTTTTTATCCCATTAAGGGAGATGAAAAAAAATTGATTTTGTCTCCACAAGACTGAATTACACTTAATCAAAAAGTTATTATAGTAAGTTGCGTCATTGCAAACATCACATTCGGGGTCGGTGCGTAAGTTACCATCACAGATGGACTTGTTTGCATCGAACCTTTGCGTCCTCATTTCAGAATAACGCGATCTTAAAAACAGGTAACTAACAAACATCGTTGTCAACGGCCGGCAAATCAGCGGCTTCCTTCAGGAACACGGACACTGGCAGAGAGCTCACGCTCGGTTCAGGCATTCTTGTGTCTTAGCTAACCTGTGAACATAGTTATCTTAGAACATCCAAGAAATAAATAAATCAGAAAACCTATTGATTAATTTGGAAGGAATGAATAAACGAATGAGGACTCTGATTACACTCTGAGAACAGGAAATAAGACATTATCTTATAGATGTGAATGAGGAGTCTGAGGTACTCCAAGCCAATGGCCGGGAGCAGAACCAAAACGAGCAATTTCATGTTATGAATTCCACAAAAGACGCTCTTGATAAACATTTATTTTATGTTATACAAAGCACTACATGGGTTCTACGTTGAAGCAATATCACAATCATAAATTAATTGCAGAGCACCATAAAAACTGTTATACAAATATACATGTAGGTGAATACACACGGAAACTGTTTGGCCTTAAACAAACAGTCTCCTTTGAAAAATTACTACCATGTTAAATAAATATAAGTGTCAGACAATAAAAAACTTAACGTTTAATCACGCATCTGGCTTCTTTCTTCTAGCTCCGAATATGGTGCTGCCCACCCGTACGTTGGTGGCACCGACTCGGATCGCTTCCTCATAGTCGGCGGACATACCCATCGACAGTTCCACGCTGCATTCGTCTGTTATGTTCCTGCAAGTCAATACATTCTACCCCAATGGACACTTTATTTCAATATTCCTTGAAAGTTGAAAGAATAGTTTCAGAGTGGAATACAAATCATTCTCACTTTACCACCAAGCATCTCATGACTGAACTATTCCTAGTCCGAAGCTTGCTGACTGGCTCATTCAGCTCGAGTTCATTACGTCGAAGAACAGAGATAAATGACTTTTCTCTTAGCTCCAGAAACTCATGCTGGTGATAGATTAGATGAAAGAAATGATGACACAACAACGCTGAATTGACAATGCGAAACCAACATCAATTTGCAATAATCGGTGCGCGTTTGACGGAGACACGCAAAATCCGGGTTCACATCTCCATCATTGCCGGCGGTTTGAGTACCCAAACTGAAACCAATTCATCAACAACGTCAGGGTTTATTGCGATCACAATCTCAACAACCACAGAACAGCAACGATAACCAAGTTTAAATCAACCACAACGATAACAACAACATCACTATCAACAACGAACAACAAAATCTAAATGAAACAACCACAGCCACAACAACAACATCAACAATAAAAACAACCACCAACAACAACAACAACAATAACAGCAACAACAACAACAACGACACGAACACCAACAACAAAAACACCAACACCAACACTAACACCAACCTGTGTGCCAATGCACCAATGGTCATGAACCCTGACATGCCCAAAGCCGGACACGAGTCGACAATGTGTTTGGCACATAAGATGGCATCCGATGGTTCCAAGCCGCCTTTTTGTTTTTCACCCGAAGTGTTCACTTGCACAAACACGTTCAACGATGCTGTTGTCCTGAACATAGCTGATTAACACTGGTTTTCAAATGTAAAGAAAAAGTAAAAACAACAAATTGCGAATGACTGAATCTAAATCCAGCATCTTCCTGTGTATTGGATTTGTTAAAAAAAGTATTATGTTATTGTACGTTCCAAATAATAGCCAGGGGAGGTTGGAAAATGCACACTAAAATGTGATATCAGGTCTAAATCGCTGAAAAACAAGTGTGCTAACTCCTTACAGTTAAATATTTCAACTAACCCATCTTGTTCTCTGCGTTGTAGCCAGGCCTTGTTGAGCAGATCAGCATGTTTAATCGAAGTCACCGTCTCTACTGTGTTTAGATTCGGGCAGGTCAATAGTTTGTTGATCTGAAATCAATAATTCACAGTGAATCTACACTCATCCTAATTGTGGGCAGAATGAAAATGCAAACGAGATGAACCACATTTTAATCAAAGATCATTAGTTAAAACTATATTACTGCAAATAAAGTGATATTTTTGTGTTTACCTTGTTCGACTGCAGCGTACCAATGAAAACCCATTTTATATCAGCACACAGCTCACGCACCTGATCGTTGTTTGATTTTTCGACCAATTCCTGTAGAAGGTCAAGTTTAATAAAAAAATTACAACCATTCAGGCAACTTATTGCACTCGGTGCACACAACAACGCTCAGATAAACCACTTTATCGACGCGTTAATATTATTTTGAATCTGTAAAAAAACTCACCGTACCTGAATGTAATTTTCACCGAAATACCGATGCCCGGCATCATAAGCGGCGATAACCAAGTCGACTGGTTTGGTCTTGCTGACGGCCACCAATCGAGGTGTGGAGGAGTGTCGGGTGCTCGTTGGCGAATCCTTGTAAACCTACAATTCCAAGATGTAACCGACACTTCTAATCAGGGGTGGGCCGGGTTTTTTGGCGTTTTGCAGGGGGTGGGGGGGTGGTAGCCGACAGAAAATCCCATTTTACCCGACCTGTCCGAAAAGTGGGGGGGGGGGAGTAAGGTCGGGTAGGGGGGGTAGAAAAATTTTTTTTTCGCATAAAACGCTTGTTTTTTGCTAAAAAATCTTCTATTATAAGGTATAAACCAATATACCGGTTTTTTCAGGTTTTAACCAAGAAAATTGACCCAGAAAACGTGTTTCTTCGAAAAACAATTCTCACAGCCAGAAAATTTTGAAAAATGAGCCTCAAAATCGAGGTTTTGAGGCCGATTTTCTCAAAAATTTCTAGTAGGGGGGGAGGGGGTAGGCGACCTAAATTTTTGCCTAGGGGGGAGGGGGTAGGCTACCCGCCGACCCTGAAAAGTGGGGGGGGGGGGGGGTAAACCCCCCTACCCCCCCCCCCCCCCCTGCGGCCCACCTCTGCTTCTAATGAAGTATCACAGATTATTTCTAAACTCAACAAAAAACTCCTAGTTCTGAGGGCTTTTCAGCCGAGATGAAGGAAATCCCGCGGTACTTTCCACTTGCCTGCCTGCGGCAACACAAACCTGATTTATATTGGTGAGGACATCATTCAGATTCTCTACCACTTCCTGGGTGCCGATACAATCCTCCATGCCGTCGATCCGATAATGACGAACTGGCTGGTGGATAAACGAGTTCTGAGGTCGATATTGATCGGCAGGTTGACGTCGAAGAAAATGTTTACTTGCTAACAATTTATTGATGTTTGGATTTGGTTGTGTGATACGATTATAAACCGTAGTATTGTTGTGGTACAGCTGTGTCCACCAACTTACGCTCACACGTCGGGCTTTATAGGACATACAAGCTGACCAAACGATGACAAACTTTATTGAAGGTTTCTGAAAATTTATGAATCGACTACAAAAAAATGTCTTCATGCATTATTAATAGATATATTTGAGGTCGGCAACGCACCGGTTTTGCTACATAAATACAAAAATACACTGCTACAAAACATGACAGATTCACACTTCTTTATTAAACAGCTCCTAGATAACACAGAAAAGTAAATGCAATATCAGTACTTGAAAAGTAAAAGCGTGACTAGAATAAACAGTGGAAGTAGAGATGAAAAAATCAGTATATTACAGAATAAATACTGTGCATTTTGGCGACATATGAATGGGGCAGTCAGCCAGCCTAACGTTACGGTAAAGTACAATAGATTGATGTGACACAATTTGGTCAGTGATCAGTTTAGGATCTAATCTACATTACATTTACTTTGAAACCTTTCATACATTCCATGCAACACATCTACGAAACACCCCATAGTGAACTAAACCCTGACACCACGAGGTATACCACTAAGCAGGTCCATTATCAAAACTGATCACGGCATAGTCCCCAGTCACCATCCACTTGGCATCGCGTTCGTCCATCTTCTGCCTCTTGCCCGGCTCGAGGCCAACAACCACGTCGGCCTTCAACGTACGCAAAGACACATGTGGTGCCGGATGGAAGTCGATTAAAGCCTTGGAATACGGAGTCGTCGGGTCCCAATTCAGATCGTTGACAAGTTTGCGATAGTTGAGATCACCTTTGATGAAGACGAAATGAGCGGAAGACAGATCGGCGTAGAGATCGGGTGCGAATGAGGGCATGTCCGTGAATGGGTGCCATGACGTCCAGAAGTGGTGGGTACGCACTTCGAATGTGCCCTGCCAATAGGAAAACAATAAATAAATATGAGTAAATGACTAACTGTAGGTATGATTCAATGACTAACTAAATGGATTTTGATGATTAAAAAAATAAATGAACACAACCCAAGTAAATATCTAATTGAATGATTGATCAGCTAATTCTACAGGGTGGGCCAAAAAAAACTCTGCGATTTTGTGAGACCATAACTTTTGCTGTGAACCATGAATTTCTCTGAAATTCGCAGGTTATTTCAATAACATATTAACTTAATTTTCTCTAAATTTTCAATGAGATATCTAACACACACCGGCCACACCATCAGGATACATGAAAATTTCAGTTTTTCCTTTAAACCGCATCGTTGTTTCAAATAGAAACCATGTGCATACGTAACTTATAAGCATCAATTTGTTTTTGAATGGAACAAATGAATTAAATAATGGTTCAAAAAATAGAAGTTAATTGGTTAATTAGTAAAAAAAATTATTTCTAAACCTTTCTTCCTATAACGCGATAGTTCCGGTGCTAAACTGTTTTCATGTCTGTTACCGGCTGTTGCGTTCCTCCTCAGCGACATTTCGTTTCAAATACGTAAATTTTTCCTTCAAAACTTCAAGTTCAATAAATAAAAGTTCAAGATTTATGAAAAACATGCTCGTTCTGTCCATACGTCATTGTTTTTTTGGGAACGTTAGTCGGCGCGGTTCAAGCTTGTTAAAGCTGGTAATGGCAAATGTTGAGTTTTCCACCTACCGTGGTTGTTTACTTCGCAAGTTTCATACTTATAAGCACTGCATGTCTTTGAAATTTCAAGACGATAAAAAATATTAAATCAATGAGATATTCTGAGAATTTATTTCAAATTCATCGATAAAAACCAACTCTAAGGTAATGCCGTATATCAGACAAGGAATCAAGAAGCCTACTGTAAGAGTTTTCCATTAACATTGAAACTAAATTTAGACCGAATTGCTACTTTAACAAGTTTCTTTTAATCCTTGTACTACTAGTTAGTTCACTCGTTCAATTCAATAATAGATTCATACCTAAAACTAATTTATACACATGATTTCTCTACAAAACAATGATGCGGTTTAAAGGAAAAACTGACATTTTCATGTATCCTGATGGTGTAGCCGGTGTGTGTTAGATATCTCATTGAAATTTCAGAGAAAATTAAGTTAATATGTTATTGAAATAACCTACAAATTTCAAAGAAATTCATCGTCGACTGCAAAAGTTATGGTCTCACAAAATCGCAGAGTTTTTTTTGGCCCACCCTGTATGACTAACTGATTGATTGATTGACTATCTGAAAAAAATGAAAAAGGATTGAATGAGTAACTGGCTGACGGAATCAATGACATGGTCATGCCATGCCAACGATCAACAATATCTAATGTCTGAATGTGCCATTACCTCATCCACACGTGCATGCCATCGATGTGCCAGTTCATTGAGAGCCACACACTGCGATCCACGCAGAATCTCCAGCGTCCAGTTGAAATCGTGTGGAGTCACGTCACTCACAAACCACGGAATCATCTGAATTAAATATTTATACAAAAGATATCACCGAGACAGATCTTTAAAATTCTTACTCAGTCATGATGATTACAGAATAACAGTAAAACTATTCACTGCTGCTAGCAGTTTGATGCCATTTTACACACACCTTTAGGAACTATTTGAATGATTCTGAACTGCCAAAAAGAACATAATTTTTTCACTTTTCCGTTTTCAAGTAAGTCAAGGCACGGCACCGACCTTGACATGGAAAATGACTTTATCAGTCAGACCAGCAGCCAGCAAGTACTCGGCCATGCACAGGTCAGAGAACTGTTCCATCCCGACGTTGTCCATCACGATGTGGATCGGCTTCTTATCGGGATTATCCCTGAGCAGGGCATCGGCGGCGGCGTCCAGTTGAGACATTACGATGTGATCCCTGGATGAGCGAGTTAGAGAGTGAGTTAATTAGTGAGTGAGTGAGTTGGGTGGTGAGTGAGTGAGTGAGTGAGTTAATCAGCGAGTGAGCGGGTGGTGAATGAATGATAGAATCAAAGATTTGGGGTGAGTGATTGAATCAATAAGTTAGTAGTATCTGAATCAATGAGTTAGTGAGTGACTTAGTGAATTGGGCGGAAAATGCGTGAATGATTGGTCACTGAGTGAGTGAATAAGAGAAAGACTGACTGATTCACAGTGGTTGGGTTACCAAGTGTGGGTTGAACAATTAACTAACGGCAGACTGGCAAGCTAAAATTGTACCTGAATTTGTGAATGCAATGGAGCGGACTGTGATCGGCCTCGTCCGTGATTTGCTCGCCAGCCGAAATAGACAGATCGTACTTGTTGCCCCAGAGTGAGATCTGTAGATATTAGAACAACTTATTGAAAGTTTCTCATGTTTTACGCGTAACTTATGTGACAGACTTTTACGAGGAAAGATAAATAAAACTCGGCTTATAACTTCTTGATCGACGGCAAGATGCCATCTTACTCCTCAACAACAAACAGCAAACATTGAAAGTCTAAAAGATTCCGAAATTTAACGGCATTCGTCAAGTTGATTCTTAACCTGGAAAATAAGCAGAAAACTTCAGATCAGTACTACACGTACATGCATCAAACTCAATGAATAACCAACTTGCATCAAATCCAAGACGACGTCCTTCAACTCCTTGCCGGAATGCTTCTGTTTGACGAGTTGGTTGATGTGCTGACCGAGCAGTTGAATGGCTGGTAAACTGCCCACAAACGCTTGCTCCTTCTGCATCTCGAACGGATCCCAGTCGTGCAGGTGTTGACTGAATAACCAACTTTCAATTAACTTCTTAATTTATATATTCACATTTCATTTCATACCGACTTTTTCATTCACTTTAGTTATTCGGATTACATTACAATTGTGGTGCATCAGGGTTTAACAGGTTGCCCAATTTTTCACTTATTCATTCAGTGGGTGAAGAGCCAAAAAAATACGTCAACTTCAGAAAGCTATAAAATGTTGTGCCTTCAACTAACCTGTTCTCTAGAATTTCAGCAATTTTCCTATACATGTAGCACTCGACGAATAACCAGGAGGACTTGAACCATGACACCACATCTGCGTCGCACTGAATTAAAATGAAGGTTACTTCGAAAATGTACAATATTTCGCAGTAAAATAGCAGAATCATAAAATGGTACATTTGCTTATGCCCCGTTAAACCCTTTTCTGCAAAACTACACGGTAATAACTTTCGGTCTTAAAATATAGCCTAACCCATGTGAGTGACATCAACAGTTTTCTACGGTTCATAAGAGAATGGAAACAAGCAATATGACTATTTGATATATAAATCTAAACACGTTTCCATCATCAAAACACTAAACCTTTGTGAATTTGTTGTCAAAGCCTTGTTTCCAGTCATCTGCATCAGAACGTTTCGTATTCAACGGTTTAATCGGTTTATCCGTCATCATTTCGTATCGCAGTTGCGACAGCTGTGCCACAACCGCCTTGATGTCATCGCCCGCTGACTGCAATTGAAATAACATTAACTTTATATAACCGATAACTCCTTCTGCACTGGAAACCTTCGCTTTGCTTAACTTTATATTACTGATAGTGAGAGTTCAATTCGTACTGGAAACCTGGTATCGCTTCTTGCCCAATTTTACATAACTGATAACTCATTTTGCACTGGAAAACTGACCAAACTCCCTTTTTGCTGAACTTTTTTTAAACACGTAAAAACACTTCATATACAATCAATAGAAACAGGGTTTGGTCGGCTGTCGTTCGTTAGATAAACATTCATTTTTTAACTAACCGGACCATGTGTTGCAATGAGATCATGACGACGTCTGTGTGCCGTATCGACCACTTTAGCCAGAATCAACGGCAGTCGATCCTTGATCGTTGTGTACGCGAACGAGCTGCAATCACCATCATTTCTAACTAAGAACAAAGTCTGATCTGAAAACTTCGTCAGCTGAAGATAAAAATACATAGCTGAACTGAAAGTAAATCATATCATATCATTAGGATGCGCAACTGTTTGAAAAAAGCGGTGAATATTCAGCACAGAATCACGAATCAAGTACAAAAACCAACGGTTGTCTGGACCCAGTAAGCGGCGGCGGAACATCACTTGCCGTCGCCATGTTATTGAGCAAATTAATATTGAGCGACTGGAAAGCGTTTATTAGAGTTGTATCGTATTGTAATGGGTCTAAAATTCTCAAGTATGTTTTCCACACTGAACTGAACCGAGGAAACTTAGGAACATCGACGTCGGTTTTTTTCACTTATATGCAAGGCAAAGATGACCAGTTTCGTCTAAGTTTTATTCAAAATCATCGCCACAATGGCAACGAGAAATTCCAAGTCACAAGAGTGAAATATTTTACGCACCAGGGACTTATAATGACGTACACTGGTGACTTACTAGCCAGAAACTAGCAAACGACACCACTGACTAAACAAAATTATATATGTAAGACGAGCGTTCAAAATGGGCTCGCTTAGCCGTTGGTCACAACAGCTGTGGTCACTGCAACCCAAATACACCAAACAGAGTTGTATAATCTCGAACGTTTTATTACAGAAATTGCAGGTTGATTATGAACATAATGAAAAACATTGGTGTACAATTTATGCACAGAAAAATATGTAGCAACTGTGAAAATTTTAACCGGAACGTTTATATTTTAAACCAATCATTATAGTAGCCCGTTTGTATAGGAATTGGAACCGACGTGTTGATTTAAAATTTTACAACTAGCACAAACATGTAAACTCGCAATCATTAGAACACTAAATTGAGTGAAAATAATATTTAAAAGCTAACAACTGGATAAAATTAAGCGTCAACACACAAAACTGGTGTGAAGGCAGTGACTTAGTAAAAATTCACGAAACTTGACAATCACAATGGTGAACAAATATGGTGGCAATAAACATGAAACATACATTTATAACAAACATGAAAAGAATACAATTTCATCAATCAAGGATTCATCGATAATGAACAGCTATGAATAATTTCCTTTTGCTCAGTAAAGGATTCCGAATTCACAAATATGCAAAAAAAGAAACGCGTAACAATCAAATCAATCCAAATACCCAGTACAAAAAAAATTCATGAACGTGACAACAACGAAAACTAAGGTTCGATTAGAGCAATCGTTTCCGGCAGGACCGAGTTCCACACTTGCATTCGATCTTGGTCTCTTGACTATAGTCGATCTCGTACCCGTAATTCCAGCACAGTTCTTCGCCAGCCTGAAAAAAATATAGATAGAAAATATGTAACACAAATTTTTTCCAAAAAACAATATCAAGGAACAACAACAACAAGATCTACAAGAACAATAGTAACAATAACAACATAAACAGAACCAAAGCAACATCAACAACACCATCACCAGTTACAACCATAATAACAACAATACATCAACGACAGAAGCTACAACAAACAATAAGAAACCACAACTAATGACCTCAATAACAGCTAACATTAACAAATCGTTTAGCAAAGAATGCAATCCAAGGCAGTCGCAGATCATGCGTGTCCACCAGCACGTTCTGCACAAAAATGTTCGGCTCGCACGAGTGGTTGAAGAAGCGGCCTATGTTACCTGAATTGCATAATTTGTTGATTAATATAATGCAAATAATTAATTGATTTAAAGTAAAAATAAACACTATTTTCAATTTAAGCCTTGTTTAAACGTTATTCAAAGAGTTTTGATCTTACTGGATCATCAGACATGTATCCTATTATTGTATGCTGGATAAGCAACCTTTAACACGCGCATCCAATGTGAAACCGAACTTGTCCTTGCCGGCATCTTCATCGTCCACGGACTGTGGGATCTCGGCGTAGTATTTGTACCAGGAAAACGGTTGACGTTTCTTCGGCTGTACGGTGGCTGCATTTGGGTCGGTCTCGGACGTGGACGCCGATGGAGCTACAAACCACCATTGTCTTATTAGATAACCGTTTGGTATTCCATTGAGTCAAGTCAATAAAATATCCACAACCACAATATACTCTGCCAAGTGCCAAGTGTCAGTACTTGAAAACCACCGAAGCATAGAACCAGACTATAAACTGCAGTGAGAGTTCTACTCAACCACACCTTAGTCTCAGAGCCAACATACGACGTGTGTTTCATGCACTTCATCGAAACGTACAAAGTATGTTAAATGAAATGAAAATAAGTACTAAGCCCAATTGTCTTCCTCAAGTCTTAACATACGATGGTACAGTACAGGCCATCTAACTTACTACCGAATAGTGCTCGTTTACATGGTGAGTCAGTACGCATCGGGCTTGTACCTTGAAGTATACCCCCAATACCAACCTAAGTCATCAACCCCGACAGCTTCGGTGGCACCGACCGTGGCAGCATCGAGCAGACTCGTGTCCTCAGCCATGGGTGCCAGACTCTTATTAGCCAACTCGGCATGCGTGGCCGTTCGCAAACGCTCCGACTTGCGGGCCGCCGCTTCACGCGCTTCGTCACCTGATTCCGATGGCACGCTGCAAAACATCAATATCCATGTATAATTGATTTTAAATTATATATCCAGTTTTATACGTCTATATGTGGTTTTATACAAACTTCCATTTTTACTGGTACTTCTGGATTACAGAAGCTTACAAGCCAAGCCACAATGATATCATGTCAGAATGGTGTTTTCGTAGTGACCAGACACGTTGAATAAAACGAAACCGAAGGGAATTGACAGAAACCCAGAGCAAGGCGTCAAGAGTTTGTGTCGCCTAGGAACTTCAGATTGCGAGTCCGACGCCCTAATCACTTGATCGTGTCATATGGGCAATCCTATCGTATGTACTTTTGATTTTACAATAACATATCATATTTAAAATTTACTACAACTAGTCATGCTTGATTAACTGAAAAATATTCCAAAACTAACTCACCCATCAAATTCATAATTGCTGTCAGCATCGGATCGGGCACCCACATCGGACGCGGCGTCGTCCACTTCGGCCGACGATTCCTCCCCGGTTTCGTCTTCTTCCTCATCGCCTGACGCCTGGTCACTGAAAAAGGTTAAATCAATAGTATGTTATTTGTATTGCGGCCTTGCTTTATCGACAACAACAACTGCCATTTATCAACAACAACAACAACAACAACAACAACAACAACTACAACAACAACTGTCATTTATCGACCACAACAACAACAGCAGTAACTGCCATCACTAGCGGACGAGAAGGGGAGGAAAAAATGGAATTCCCCCCTCTTTGGCGATTTTGAAAAGTACAGTTTTTTCCTCAAGGTGTAGGTAAAATGATCTAAATTCTGCCAATTCCCCCTCTTTGAGGGTTTTGCTCGTCCGCCAGTGACTGCCATTTATCGACAACAACTACAATTGCACTAGCAACAAAGACTATAACAGCAACAACAACTTTGCCAATCACCAACTTGGGACTGGCCGGACTCATGTCAATAGCCTCATCGGTTTCATCCAAGCCTAGATTGGCCTTCTCATCGTCAATAACTTCGATTAAATCCAAATCCGCATAATACGCATCGAAATCAGCTCCGCCCTTGCACGCATTGGCCGCCTGAAATTGAACATGTGCAAAAATCAGTTAATCGTGTAAAATAATTTGAAATTTAAAAGAAATTCTGAACTTGAACAGGCAATACGCACCTCATTCGTAAGAACAGCACCGGCATACGTACAGATGAACTGCCCGGGCGGGATATCAACCAGAGTGCGCACACCCCAGCCTTTCCAGTCAGTTTTGAACAGCTGAAAACACGAAAAAAATTCCATATATTGAGTGATTCACTGAATACAGCGACAACCATTACAACAATAACAAACATCAACAACTATAAAAACCTTCATTTGAACTGAAAGAAACATATTATAAATCGTCGAAAGTTAACCTCTAACGGCACCTTAACATCGTGTTGTGCCACCCGATTAACGCATCGGGTACGTGAGCACTGGCACTTCTCATTGCACTCGTAGATGCCGCCCAGAATACCTGCAACAAAATCACATTTTTCATTCTAACTGAAAATACACAACTTTTGAAACAACAAGGCACACAAATGTATTTTCCAGGCTTATTCATAAGTATAATCATTTATGCCCATTTTCTTTAGTTCTGGAAAGATTTTTCCAGGTAGCAGGTCATTTACCAATTCTTTGAAAACGGTCAGTGGGGGCCACCTGTTTCAGCAACCTCCACCTAAACTCACCAACCTTCGACTATCATGTTCAGTCGCCGATTCTGGTAGCCGGTCTGGAATATCTTCTTGATGGGTGGTCGTAGGTTGGCGTGAAGTCGCTGGATGCTCTCCTTGGTCAGCTGCTGGCAGGCACACTTGCTCGGATCGGCACAGTCGTCTGCAAACATGCCAGTACGGTACAATGAGGTTGATTCAATGTTACACAACTTCAGGGCATGAAAATTTTCCCATACCATAATTTCCATTCCGGAGACTCATCGGAAAGTGATTTTTGTTCGCCGAACGACCGGTTTGTGTATAATAAGACTACACAGTGGTGAAACGAAAGGAGTTTAACCAACTCTCTCAGGGTAGGCCAGTTAGATACCTGCTCCCGCCCAGAGGCAAATTTTTAGTTGACTGTACCTTTCCAGGTAAAAAGTTTCCTTTTCGCCAGCTTTACTAAAACATACTGAACCCCTCAGGCCTAAACATACCAAACCTAAACCCCAACAAACCGATGCAATCGCAGCCAATACAGAATCCGGAATCGGCCTGTTTGCTTTTACCCCCACCACCACCGGCCGTGTCCAACTCGTGGCCCGACGCGGCATAACGTCGAGCGATGTACTGCACTCGTGGAGGCAGGTCCTTGTCAACCTGGTTGGTCACCGGCACACGGATCGTTCGCTCGTTCTCATAGCTAAAATTAGTTTCTTGTTACGAATTACCATTACGGTGGAAAAATATAAATAAACCTTAATCTTAACCAGGGTCAGGGATATATACAGTTTGCATGAGGTTTACTTTGCAAATTTACAAAGACATTACAAGGGATTTGCACTAGTTGATTTAAGGAATGGACAATGTCAGAATACCTAGCAGCACAAGGCGTCCGGTTTCACTCAAATCCAACTTTCAAACTCAGGAGACCTCGCGCGTGTACCCAACGCACTATACTAGGGGAGCGTAAGCACAATCACAATATAAGCATCACAATCTGATGAAAACCTATCTGCAGGATCTGTAAGAGCACAACGCTGAATACTGCTGAACTGAACGCAACCTGTAATCATCGACAACCGGCTTGAGACGGGCTTGCGCTCGCACGCACGGTCGCAGTTTGGGATGGAACGAGAACAGATCAATCGTGAGCAGACTGTTCGTATTGCGCAGGTACTCCACGATTTCCGATTCGTTGCTGTAATCAGAGAGCATTTTCATCTTGATTTAAAATGTGATATGTAAGAATGTGACTTTATCTTGTCATTTTTCGATTTATGGACTCCTGAACTGAAAAAATGGCGCGCATTCGAATTCAATCTGCTGATCGTAATATGTAAGCTGTGACCGACCGTAGTCTGCGTCCGCAAGGTGCCACATAGTAGACGAACGTCTGATGTTTGGTGGTCTGTGTGGCATAGCGACGTCGACCGTTGTCTGCTGGCTGCATCATCGACATTATCTGGAAAATTTTAGTTGGATAAATTAATTGTGGTTACTTCACGACTCATTCAGTATAAAAGCCTAAAAGAAAAACATTCTTTCACTTTTTCCTTATAACCATGATACTTTTTTAGTTACGTTGATATACAAACATGAACGACTCTCGACAAGGCGAACAAATTGCTTTTGCCGGTGATTTTTATCATTTTCTTCTGAAAATGTTGTGAAAAAACGTCTCATACCATAGAAAGGATGGCAGACAAGATAAATATTGCATGGCATCAACTAACTCGTCTTGACCAGCCCTGTTTCAAGGGTAACATGAACGGTCCGTACCCATGGACACGCATCTCCCTGTCTATGTTCCTCTCTTTTTGAGAGCATTTGTCCGAGCACTCGTGTCGTGCATATGCGCCCGTCGTGATCGGTGTCGGTATCTGAATAAATATATAAATAAAAAGCGTTATACATAAAAAACATAAAAAGACGGCGAAACAAAAATTGAACTAGCTATCTAATCACAGGTAATAAAACAATAAACATTGTGAAAATGAGAACAAACATTGTAGGTATGAAGGGATCTCAGTTAGCGTTCCCTAACGTTTTCTAGAATAACAAATATTTACTCCAAAAAATGTTGCTCAAGTGAACATGTTCAACCCAAAACTACAAGTAACCACCAACAGATTCGGTAATAAAAGTGTAGTGTTCACGAGTGCGATCCACAATCGGTTCCTTGCTCTTGGCGTCTTTGCCGGGCCCGGCCGAACGTCGCTGCTGGTCGTAGACGAGCATTCGATCCGCTGAAATAAGTTTCTCAATTAAATTATATCGCCTAACAGACTTTGATCAAGGGACGGCTGCTAGGCCGTTCCTTTAATTTGGTGAATACTATCGCCTCACCAAAAATTCCTGATTCCAATTATTTCTTCCTTTCTGCTCAACCACGCGGTCGCAACGGAGCTTCCAGGCAACATATGAAAAAGCAAATGAGTAAGGCAAGATGAATACTTTGATGGCAAGATTAGAACCATGAATTATAGGCACAAGAAAATGTCAAACTGAAACAAATCTACCAACCAGTGGAGATGGCGGATCGTTTCTTGGCCACCTGCGGTGCATTGTACAAGCTCGCGGCACCACCGGCGGCGGCCGTATCGACAGCCAGCCGATCCACACTGGGCGAGGCGTACAGATTGTTGGCCGATGCCATTTCAAGATGATGACGCAGTGTGGGACGACGACGAGCGTTCCTGTACATCAACTACATTATTATTATCAACTTCTTATTTATTTACTTGTCATCTCCACTTTTCTGAAACCGTCGTGAATCGAACGATAATAAACAAAACAAAGAACGGTATATCAGCAGTTAAAAAAACAAGTTCAGTTATTTCCTTCTGCCATATTACGCAACGAATAGATTGTTAAACTTGAACAGTTTTGTGTATTTCCTTAACAAATAATTTTAATTACATTTTTAATCTGAACAACGAACCTCGCCAGAATGTCTTAATTCATGGCACCAACCTGACGGCCTGTTGCGGATTCACGTTTCGCTGCAGGATCTTGAATCGTTGCGATCCGCGGTACAGCCACTCGATGACGTGTTCCTGCTGGTAGTGGAGCAGCACCAGATGGGCGTCGACTTGAATCACCGTCGCCAGTTGGAAACGATCGTTGCGTTTAACCTGAATGAAGGTACAACACACCTGTTTTAAACAATACAATGATGCAATGACACATTTTAAATTAAATATATTGTCTAAGATGAAATTTTAAATCTCGAATATAAAATTTTAGTTTTAATTATCTCGCTGTAAAAAACACATGTCATGTCATTGCATGCAACTTCCGGAGACGCTATCTAAATTTGGTAATACTTTTACCATTTTCTATCGTTTATAAAGAAACCAACACAAAGTTGCTCGCCGCGTTTACCCTTCACGAGCGGTAACTCGGGGAACTTGGTCAGATACTCCTGGAGAAATATGCGTAGATTGGGTGCACCTGAAGTAGTTGGAATAACTGAACAACAATACACAAAACAGCAAACCCACAATAGTAAACAATATCACACCGCTGTACCACTAGCAACAACAGGAATGAAACAACCAACATCATCATTAACAACAACATCCTTAACAACAACAACAACAAACAACCAACCAATCGGCATATCGGGCACCAGTTTATACCCGAGTCTGGGTGCCGTACGCCCACGTGCATCCGTCGGCTGACTCATGTGCACCCTCACGTCATTCGGAACCACGTATCTGAATGTTTTCATCACTCATCACTCACATTAAGAATTTTAAAATTAGTTTTTTTTTATAAATGAATAAACAAACAATTGCTGTTTTTTACCGGACAGGGTTTTATTAACACGAAGGGAAGATTCAACCTGTCAATTCAACTATGACTCCGGCAAATATTTATACTTATACACAAATCAAAAAAGTACTTTAAGCGAAGACTATTCTATGCTTAGCTTAATCAGAAACCGTAACTCCTAACCTGACGCTGCCATTATCGAAAAACACGAGATAACGATTCTTGTTATTGAAGGCTGCTTTCTGACCGACAGTGCCCGAGTACCTAGAGCAAAGCCAAATAAAAAAACATAAACATCATCTTTAAAATATAATTCTGAAGAAACCAGGCATTCAAAGATAAATTAATCAGTTCTTTCTGATTTTTTCCTGTTATATAACAACATAAACTGTCTGATATCTAATATAATTGTAAAGAAACCATGCATTCAAGATATCTAATGAAGTGAATCGGATGATTAATAGACTTCATACACCCTGTTCTACCTTTCATTAAAAAACTACATCATAAATTAATGTAAAAATCAAACAAAAACAATAGTTGTTAAATGACCCCACCCCCACCCAACAACCCTTCATCCACATTTATGTACCAACCATCCCTGTAAATCTGGTTTGTTCTTGTTCTCAAGATGTGCCACAATACGCATGCCCTCCTCCAGTCTGTACGTCACCAGTTTATCAGGTGCACAGTTCGCCTTGGTTACCGTAACCGGTAGCACTTCGGCAGCCGCGTTGCGAGCTCGAACCAACAAGTCACCGTTTTCTGGCTGTAAAGACAATAATTTGGCTACTTATTACTAGTTTATATACTGTTACACGTTATTTTCAAAACATAAACTTACGAAGTCTGAAACATCATTACACGTATTTGGTTGACCGATGGTGCGAGCGAAAAACGAGAAGATAAGCATGCTGCACACTTGAATATGCATACATTCGAAAAGGTGACAGACTGGCAACGAAAACAAGCTGCCTAACCTTAACAGCGAGTACATCAGCTGGATAGTATCTGGTTGTTCGTTGCAGCACAAAGCAGACCAACACTTCATCACCTTTGGTCACCGTTGGTGCTGGCATGTCCGGTGTCCAGGTGGTTATGAACTTGACGCCTTCATCCAGCGTTGCTAGTGGCGCTGAAATACTCGCTGCTAAAATTTTCACGAAAACAGACTGTTTCATATCTCATTTGTCGAAGCAGACTATAATTGCGTTGCGTTGACAGCTATGTTTTGTGTTTCAAAGTGTAAAATAAACACCGTTCTAGATCATCATTAAAAACGCAAGGTCACCAACGTTGCTTCTCCATCTGATTAATCTTGTTGAGCATGGGTTCGTACCGATCAGGCAGCATCGTGTCCGCCTCTCGTCGTAGTGCTTCGGCCGGAGCTATTGTGTGACTCTCGAATTGTTCCTACAAAGATATCTTGATCCAAGATTTTTTACTCATATACTGTTTTTATGATCCATAATGGCGAAAAATCAGATTTTTGATACTTTTTAAAAGATCAGCAACCAACCAGAACAGAGCTCAGCTTCTTCTGCATATCATCCAGTGATTCCTTATTAGCCGATTTGATATCCTCCAGCTCTGTCGTGATCTCCTTAAACTGATTGAGCACATCTTCCTTGTTTGATTCACTGAAAAAACAATACATATAAACCCTTATATAATGTATGAGTAACTTACGTATTAACGAACAACGAAATGCTTTAGAAAATATTTCGGAACATTTGTTCTTGGGATAAGACATATTTTTATCACGTAGCCGTAGGAATAGTGTAATATAAATTAAATGTTATTAGTATAGTACCAACTGTTCCACATCTATTATATCATCGCATTCTTTCAACATAGCGAGCAGGGTCGGGTCGTTCTCTGCTTCGGCGCGTTCTATCGCAAATTTTTCATCAATCTCGGCTATTCGCTGCTAAAAAAATTCTTTTCGGTTCAGAGTTATTATTACATAAATTCTAAAAATATGTCAAACTTGATATGAAATTTGAAAATGGTAAACCCAATCAAGTAAGTAACAACCAGGCCCCGGAGAAAAATCTCGTTATGCAACCTTATAGGGAGAAAGTAGGGGTTCGAGCACACACCCAGTACGACGCATCCAGATGGCCGTTATTGCGATCAGCAGTTTGGAAGGTGCTGCCATCACAATAATTTGCATCAGGTCCAGATGTGTATACCTGAAAATGACAATCAGTTCCCTCGAGTATGGGCTGATACTTGCATGTTTTACTTCAATACTTATGAAATGACACGACGAAATGATGCTATGACTTTTTCGTAGGACTGGCCTGAAGCGCAGCTGCAGAAACCTTCAGTTCAATGTTCAATCAGTTAGTTGATTGTAGCTTTATTTGACTAACACTCACCATGAAAACCTGTTAAAAACTAGCACTGTGTCAGATTTCTTTTTGCCAAAATAAGCAATAAAACTAAGAATAGCACAATGGATAATATAATGGCATTCAGTCAAGCTCAACCAATCATTCAATACACCAAGCAGGCAAGCATGCAATGAGTTTCAATTCAATAATTGATCGGTAACTGACCGACGTGGTTCCTTGACATCAGATATCAATAGAATTTCTTCTGTGACATTTTGCACCAGTGCACGACCTACACCACCCACAACCATCAGCTTTCCGATAATGTTTATCTGATATGTACCTGAAATATGAATGGAAGTAAACGTAACATACATTTAAATAAAAAATGCATGATAATAATAAGGAAACATTCCTGAAACAAAAAACATGACTACTTCCAATGAACAAAACGACAGAATTGTTCACCGCAACTGAAGTTAACCAACTAGTATTTGCGAGCACGGCTTCACAAAGCATCTCAATCGCCTGTCGATCAGTGCGCAGAGCATATTTATTGCGGATGGCCGCCAGTGCCATGGATTCGGACACATCACGAAACAACTGAACAGCCGAATACCTGGATGTCGTTGCCACTCCGCCACGATCAATCGGGACAAACTGAAAGGGTTCAAAGGTTCACCGTTACCATAATGCCTCGCATCAATCCATACTTTCCTATTATCCAACAAACCTCACATCGATCGAACGACCACTCCTCGAAGACATCTTCTGGATAAGACTTGACGCCTTCAAAAATTTGAATCAACACATTGGGTGGCACGTTTTGCAGTTGAACAACAGTCGGTTGCGATTCAGCCTCCGCCGCGGTTGAGAGTTGCGGAAATGAAATCGGCATTGGCTCTGCTTCGTCGACCGGCCTGGCGTGGTGGCGTGAATGTGGAACAGACTAAATTTTTTTCCTGAATTATATTAACTGTAGGTGAACTGAATTTGTGAATTAATAAAAAAAAACAAAAAAAATTCATAGATAGAATTCCTCTTACCGTTGCGTTTAAAATTGTCGATGAACCAACAATTTTAAATCTGCAATGCAGCAAAATCTGAATCCAAAATACAGTTGCATAAAGTGGTAGGGTAGTGAGTTACCATTAAAAAAATTATCGTAATATTATCAAACGGTATAATATTGGCAGTTTTTTTCGATAGTATTATATTATATATGTTTGAGTGAGTGAATGAGTGAGTGAGTAAGTGAGGAATAAACGAGTGCATGAGTTAGTGAGTGAGTGAGTGAGTGAGTGAGTGAGTGAGTGAGTGAGTGAGTGAGTGAGTGAGTGAGTGAGTGAGTGAGTGAGTGGGTCGATGGGTCAGTGGGTGGGTAAGTGAATGAGTGAATGAGTGAGTGAGTGAGTGAGGATTGAGTGAGTGAGTGAGTGAGTGAGTGAGTGAGTGAGTGGGTCGATGGGTCAGTGGGTGGGTAAGTGAATGAGTGAATGAGTGAGTGAGTGAGTGAGGATTGAGTGAGTGAGGAGAGAGTGAATGAGTGAGGGGAGAGTGAGGTTGTAAGTCAGTGGGTGAGTGAGTGAGTGAGTGAGTGAGTGAGTGAGTGAGTGAGTGAGTGAGTGAGTGAGTGAGTGAGTGAGTGAGTGAGTGAGTGAGTGAGTGATTGAGTGAGTGAGTGAGTGAGTGAGTGAGTGAGTGAGTGAGTGAGCGAGTGATTGAGTGAGTAGGTCAGAGAGAGAGAGAGAGATGCGGCGAGTGAGTGAGTCGTTGAGTTAGTGAGTGAGTGAGTGAATGAGTGAGTGAGTGAGTGAGTGAGTGAGTGAGTGAGTGAGTGAGTGAGTGAGTGAGTGAGTGAGTGAGTGAGTGAGTGAGTGAGTGAGTGAGTGAGTGAGTGAGTGAGTGATTGAGTGAATGAGTGAGTGAGTGAATGAGTGAGTGAGTGAATGAGTGAGTGAGTGAGGAGTGAGTGAGTGAATGATTTGGTGTGTTAGGGAGTGAGCGAGTGAGAGAGTGAATGAGTGAGTGAGTGAGTGAGTGAGTGAGTGAGTGAGTGAGTGAGTGAGTGAGTGAGTGAGGCAGTGATTATAATAAAGACGTTGTGTATGCTAACTACCGTAATTAGATTTTTGTATTCTCAACTCTACTTTTAACTAACTTTCAAAATACCAACGTCAATTTCTCGAGTCTCGACAATTTTAAACGGAAAAGTAAAATGTAAGAAGAGGTCTATGTATCAAAAAATTTTTGAAAAATACTTTGCTGGGATAATAAATAAATCCGTAAATTCTCTACCGTAACCTTCACAATAATGTAAATTTTTGAAAACCCCGGCAAATAGGTTTGAATTTTGAATATACTAAACCCCTACAGTGAGGTATTTAGAAGACCGAGTGAGTGAGTGCGAGTGTGAGTGAATGGCCCCGTTCACGTATCTATCCGAGGTCACCAAGTTTAAGCCGCAGCTAAAAAAACAGGTCATTTGAGCGATTTGCGATTTTCCGCAGCTCAATTTCGAAGCCGCACTTTTTAAAATTTCAATAGTTAAGGGTTTTAATTTTGAGCAGCAGCTCAAATTTTAAGTCGCGGCTTAAGATGGCTCAGTATAAAATTATAAGCCCAGGACTTAAAAATTTATTCTGAGGTATAATTTTTACCATACTTTAACACGTAAATTATATGGCATGGGCTTATAATTATAAGCCCAAAGCTTATACGTGCACAGGGCCTATAGGAATCCAAAGTTGCCTTAACTGTAATTTCACGATTATCTCAGGCAAAGGGTTTGAAATATCCAAATGGTTTATCTGCCATAATCTGTTACTTAAACTTTTTGAACGAATCCTACCTTCATGCTCTGTGCGGCGGTAACGCGCTTATGATAGGTTATCGTGGGGTAATGAACAGTAATACCTCAAAGGGTGGGAAGGGAAAGGACGAGAAAGGGTGGGAAAAGTGGAATTCCCCCTTCTTTGGCGTTTTCAGAAAAGGAATTTGTTCCCTAAGGTGTAGGTAAAAAGATAGGCTTAGGCATTGGGGAGGGAAAATGGAATTTTCCCCTCTTTGGCGGTTTCAAAAAGTTGAGTTTGTTTTTCAATGTGTATATGGATCTGCCCAGTAGTGCAATTAGTGATCTTGCATCCCGAACGCATATTTGTAAACTGTACCGGTTTTTTGATAGAATTCATGCGATTCAACGACAGCTAATAACCATTTTATTGTTTGTACGGCTAAGGCTTAGTTCCGAACACTTATTGTACTTTAGAATCGCCCAACCCAGCCAGATGTAAGCTATTGCTGGTTCAGTTGCTGGGTATATGATGACCAAGCTCGCGGAGTTGACAGCACAACTTTATTAGAGTTGAGAGAAAAGAGAACAAAGAACAGAATGAACACTGAGCTCAACTGGAACTCAGATTATAAAGGAACTTTGGAAGCGCTGTTTATGGATAAACACGCGACTTCTCCCATCAAAAAGGCAAAGACGTGATATTAAATTGAGATTATTATGGAATTATTATCGAATATAGATGAATCGTCTTTGTATATCATTAGCATCGGACATCATAACGTTGATCCATATAACTGCTTCGAAATGTAGATATCTGTGTTGATCGACCATGAAGAAATCTAGAAATAAATGAAGTAATTGGTGTTCTGAATTTACCCTAACTATCTATACTAAATGTTTAACTGATCTAACTGAACTCAATGCTGACTAAAAACACACCTGTTGCTAAAACAAAGAGTTTGTGAGTTAAATGCTAGTGAGTAAAATATAATATAGTGAGAGTAAATAAATGTCTAAGACTAAGTAGATGATGCTAAGTAAATGAGCTAAAAGAGTAAAGTTAAGTTAACGGTTGTGTCGCTCCAATTCCTCCCATGCGAAAAGGAAAATTTATGAATTGAAGACACGATTAACCGTTTTTTATAGTAGAATAAACTTACAGTATGGTTCCCAACATGTCGACACTATCTTGTCGATCGCGTCGGCTCACCATTTTCAAATCTTCTTCACCTTCAGTCTTGCAGTTGTTGGTATAAATTACTGATGAATAAAGGAATTTCGGATCGTTGGGTTTGCGGAAATTATCTTTTGGTTTATCAGGCTTCGAGCCTTCGTTACCATTTTCACTTTTGTTAGTGCAGTTGTATCGCACACCATTGGGACCAATCAATCCAATACCCAAGCGTTCCATCGAAATATTACCAATAATAACGTCGTGGCACAGATTATCCACCACATGACATTTCACGATGCCTTTACCACCGTAGATCGATACCATTACATGGCAAACACCTGTACACTTGAATTCAGAGTGTTGCTCACGACACTTGTAGGGTTTCACACCCAGCTGTTGCGCAAAATTACTCGAGATAAAATTAATACCGGAACCATTATCCATCAAGTAATTACCGTAACCCACCATTACACCGTTCACTCGAATGTAAGGAGACTCAAACTTCTTCTGATGTTTCACTTCGTTACAGATTCCCGCATTCGAACTAACTACGTTCTTATCGCTCGCTTTCAACGTTGTGCAGTTGCGACGAATGTGGCCTAATTGACCACAACGATGACATTTAGTGAACTTACTATAACCACGATCATCCATGCAAATTTGGCTGTTCCCAGAGAATTTGGTAGTCTTTTCCCGGTTCTGGGTACACCGTACAAACACTCAAACGGTTATTAGCTGTCGTTGGTTCGCATGAATTCTGACAAAAAACTAGTACAATGGTACATATAATTGAATGCTCAGTATTCGTCTATTTTACTTATGCATTCGTTCTCGGCCTTGATGGCCGCAATAAAACATTACCAAGCAAATATGCATCCCGAACACTGGTGTTTTAGAAATGTCAAACAACAACTTGACTACGGGTGTTTTAAAACATTTACCGTAAATGGATTACGGTATTATTTGGAGAAATTCATTTTTATCTAAACGCAGTTACTTTTTTAATAAATTAATTCGGAAAAAATTAATAATTAATTAATTAAAGCTTAGTATTAATGAATAAACCCGACTGAAATGGCTTACGACGTGCGTTCTAACGACGACTTTCGGGAGCGGCGCAAACAGCATCTGAAAATGTCTCGAATTCGTTCCATTTCGACGTCAACGAACGGCGCCGGCTTCGGCGGAACTTCGGCATCTTCTTTTCAGTCTTCTTTTGATTTCAAGGCGATCCGAAGACCTCGGACACAGCAATCGAGTGTTCGGTCCCTGATTGTGACTAGTATTTTTGTTGCGTTGGGTCTGACTTACTGGGTGCTCATCAGTCTCGGTGGCAACGGGCGCCGATCTTCCCACACTGAACTCATGACCCTCTCGTCGCCTAGGGCCAACAGGGAACGCTTTTATGGTTAGTCAATTGAGTTTCAGTCTTGGATATAATGCGGGTGGGTCAATGACTCAGCTAGATTTCCGTTCACTCATTCATGTCAATGAGATAATGAATTAGTCAGTCACTGAGTATGTGACTCAGTAACTGAATTGGTGTGTGAGTTAATGAATTGGTCAGTGAGTGAGTCTGTGACTGATTCATTGATTGAATAAGTCTGTGAATGTGTCAGTCAGTGAGCAAGTCGTACGGATATATTAACTTTTCATGTTTAGACCGATCTGCATTGACGTATTTCGTCGAACCGCTGGACTCACCGAGTATGGTGCCTTCTTATGAAATCGGAGTGGATGAAACGGGCGGCGAAGCAACTTCGGATGGACTGGTTACGCTGGTCGGTGGACTCGTTCGGTTGGACGATGATGACAATCGATCCGAATCAAAAAATCTCATTGACGTGGTGCAACCGAGAACTGGATTAAAGGGTTGGTGTACTAATTTGTTACTTTCTTTTGCTCATTGAGTAGTATGTTTGGCTTCAATTAAAGGGATAAGTTTATTGGACACCCATAATTGATAAAGAGGGAACAGGTTGTAGCAGTAGCAGACGTCAGACGACTCTTGATTTAGGTCCTGGCTGAACTTTTTTTATATTATAGTTGGCAGAGCACGTGTGATTCTTGGAATAGATACGTGATCTTTATAATTGTTATGGCGGCAGCCACATTGGCTTAGGAAATCCTATAAATAGAATGTGATTTATGATTTATGTCATTGTTGATTTACCCGACAGAATAAAGGTCTGACACTGACAAGACGTTCGTTGTGATACACGCAAGCATAGATGACATCTCTACTGGTGGAATGCTAAATGGCGCTCCTTAACTCCGGTGTTCCCAACGTTTGAAGTGGATGTGCTCGAATCATCGTGTACTAGGCAAGATACATTGTTGAGTTGACACGTGTTGGCCGTATGCTTTGTGCAACGTCACATGTGTGGTATATGTTAGTTGACTCAATCTGGACTATTAGTTAGTCATTAACTGTGTGTAACGTTTATTGTGTATTTATTTGATCAGTTTTGACAAATATAACCCGGTTGAGGCAGAGTCTGCCACCGCGGTAAATTCATTATTCGGTTGAAGCTGAGTTGGCTACCGAAAGTTTTCAAATACAGTTGAGGCAGGAACTGCCACTGTAAATATAATTCGGTTGAAGCTGATTTGGCTACTGAAAAAAAATAACGGTTGAGGCAGAGTCTGCCACCGTACAAAAACAAAACATACAGTTGAGGCAGAGTCTGCCACTGTTAAATATATATCGGTTGAGGCAGAGTCTGCCACCGAAAATCAATTTTTGTTTTCATTCATTTCTTTGAACGAATTGGATAAAATGCCGATCAATCAGTATGGATATCGATTTAATCACTGTATTTTATTGCGTGAATGTCGTCATTTGTTGAGGCATTACATTAACATTGATTTACAGATGGCTTATGATATGTTCAAGTCACTGAGCGAGGTAAGTAGCCTAACACCAGGTTCATATGGTATTGTTGTGCCACGTATTGAACCACGCGATCAGCCACAACAGCAGTTGAACATCATGTTGGAGTATTTATTGGAGGTTTATGATGTTGTTGATGAGTTGGAATGGGGCCGCGTTAACCAGGCCAAATACAAACTGGCTGACCTAACCAACGTCACAGGTTTGAGTGTTGAAACAGCCAAGACTGTTAACATCACGCAGGATTCTACGCACAGTCAAGGAGTGAATACACCTACTAATGTGTATAATCTGGGTGATGTGTCGATGGGTAACGGTAGTGTTGAACCCACGCACGTTAATGCCAATACACCACAGGTTACTAGTGTGGTAAATAATGATGGCGTAATGACTAGCACTCCGTTCGCTGAGGAGGACGCTAAGTACGTTTTGCAGAAGGTTAGGGATAAGTTCCCAAATCTGAGTGTTGTATGGGATGATAGTAATGTGAACGCACATGCTGGAGCGTGTCATAATGGACAGATTAGTCCACCACCTGGATTGGGTTACGGTAATGGTGTACCGCAGTCAGGTAGGCAAGGTGTATGGGTTACACCAATGGTACATGCCGCAGGTAACGGTTGTGCTAACGTAGCACCGGTTATGGTAGATACAGGTTATGGTAATGTTTCACATGTGAGTGAGCATAATGTAGGCATTAAACTGTTGATAGAGCAGCAACGTCAGCAGCAAAAGGACATGGCTCAGCTGCAGTTATTCTCGCAGGTTTATGATAAGTTGGATGGCAAGGATGGTGCCAAGTTCAAGACATGGTCAGAAGGCGTTAAGAAACGACTGATGTTAACGCAGGCTGATGAGCCAACCGCACTGACACATATCAGGACGTGTCTGACAGGTAATGCTTTGCGCATGTACGAGTCCGCAGGTGACAATATCAGGTTGAGTTTACCTGAAACGTGGAGATTTTTGGAGAATCGGTTTAGTGACCAGCGCTGTGCTGCAGTCAGACAGAGTACGTTTTACTCGTGTGATCAGAGACCCAATGAGAGTATACGTCAGTACGTAAGTGAACTGGAATCGAGATGTTTTCTGAATAGAGAGAACGATGGTTTTGAAACGGTTATGATGCAGAGACTGAGTCAGGGTTTGTTATCACCTAAGCAAAAGGAGATGGCGATCGAGTCATTGCTCAATGGAGGAGAGAATCGGCTGGATGATCTGGTTAAGAGTGTGGAGGTGAAGGAGAATGCAGCCAAGATACAGACAGGTTTGATGGGTACTGTAGGTCATGAGACGAACCATAAGGCCTTTCAACATGGCGGAGACAAATCTGTAAACGGAATTTTTAACAGCCGAATTCCAGAGCATCAGTCCAGTCATAAATGGTGTCGTATCGGCAACAATGCCTCACACTACACGAGCGAATGTTGGCATGCTGGAAACGCTGTCAAACAGAAACACGGTTACGGTACTAAGGCTAAGCATAAGATTAAGGATACTGTGTACCCGAAACAGCAACGAACACATCAGTACGACAGGGATAAGTTCCGTAAGTGTTATAGCTGTGGAAACAAAGGGCACATTGCGATGAGCTGCCCGATGGAAGAGAAACAGGTTAAGATGGATGAGAAAAGTAATCCTACAGAACAGATGATTATGTTGGTCAGAAGCAGCGAGCATACCATGGATAAAACTCCATCGGATCAAGGTTATGTGAAACCGAAAGATCGTCCGAATGAGTTTCGTGACGACCAGAGAAAGTATGATAAGGTTAAGCATAAAGGTTGTGCACCGTATATTCGTGTGAATGGTGTTAAGGTGAAACACAGTGATTACTCCATGGATAGCGGAGCTAACACCAATCTGATCTCTGTTAAGTTTGCTGAACAGCTGGGCGTGAAAACGTACCATTGCAACGATCAGATATCGACATTTAATGGATCAAAGATTGAGAGTTACAGTGCGTGTACGGTTAGTGTGTCGATAAAGGGTGGTCGTGATAAGATAACGTGTAATGTTGTACATGACATGGAGTATGACATATTGATTGGATTTGCGAGCATGGAACGTCTGGGCATCTACATGATGGGCCCGAATGGCGTACGATATCAAGGTAACAATAAGAACCAGGACCGAATATCCGAGGTCATGTGCGTGAATAAGACAGTGTCTCGTAAGTTCAAGGTGTCATCCATCTCTAAATTCAAGTAGATATATGTATCTGAGTATCATATGAGCGTTGTTTTAAATAGGTGTTTCGATGTCTAAAATTTGTTTAAAATGGGGAGGAAATTATGAGATAACAGCACAACGTGTTTTAAAAAGTATTCGACACGTACATTAAATGTTATGTTTCAAGATGGTGTTTAACAAAAGGTGCGAACGGAGAGTTATCTATTCCTCTGCAAGTTGGTTTTTAATCAGTGTTAATTAATTCAGCTTAGTTCTCAAGTGAGTATAGACAGTAAGATTATGTGAGAATTAATCCTTATTTATTCAGCTATTTCGTTTATCATCAAGTACAGGTGTGGAATGGAATGCATATGGCGTGCTATCAAGTATCAACGCAACCTTATACACCAAGAACTAAATTCTGCAATTTATCGTGTATTAACGGTCTTTCTCATTGTTTTTCGTAGGGAGAAGTTGGCAGAGCACGTGTGATTCTTGGAATAGATACGTGATCTTTATAATTGTTATGGCGGCAGCCACATTGGCTTAGGAAATCCTATAAATAGAATGTGATTTATGATTTATGTCATTGTTGATTTACCCGACAGAATAAAGGTCTGACACTGACAAGACGTTCGTTGTGATACACGCAAGCATAGATGACATCTCTACTGGTGGAATGCTAAATTTATGACGAGTTGTTCGAATTATTGCAGCAAAAAATAAAAAGAACCGTTATGCAGGAGGTTGTAAAGTTGAAGGCATGGATGAAGGTTTGACTCAATGTTCCTCACGTTTCGTTTCCGCAGTAACGCATGCAACGTTTATTTCAGGATGTATATTTTGGGTGTTCTATTTATAATTTAGTATTCCAATTGCAAACTTAGATTTCGATACAAAAAATTTGTTTATTTAAATTTTTTTAAGTTTTTTGTTTTACAGAATCCAAAAACGAAGTCAATGCTTTGCTAGTAGCGGCCGTTCAGTATCGAGATGCCGGAAAGCGCACAAAAGCACAGAGGTGGGTTGGTGTGGGTAATTTCAGCGTTTTTGTTACTTTGAACTGTTCATCAACGAACATTAATGAAACCAACGAAAAAAATCTGTATAACTTCCCCTGCCTGTTTTTCCCAACAAAGTGACGTTGTTGACATGGACATACTACGCTTTCAATATTTTCGAAATAGTTAGAATTCGCGGCCTGACCCTGATAATTGTCCTAACACTATGTTTGATCATGACAGATTATTCGAGCACGCACTATCGGTGGCACCTGCCGACCCGGACGTGTTGACGGAGTACGGCGTGTTCATGGCTTCTCAGGAGCAGATGATCAAGGCTGACACCATGTTCACCAAGGCACTCGTCATTTGTCCGCACCATCAGAGTGCGCTCAGGTGGGTCTGGCTGAGTTTAGGATAGGATTAGTATAGTTGTACTAGTAGGACTCCTATTGTTGAAATGGGATAGTTAATGTTTTGAGACTTGGATGAACAATTTTTTGTCACAAACTGACTGACTTACTTTCTGATCGATTTACTTACTTTTCGTTGGATGACTGACTTTCTGATTACCTGACTAAATTGATGGTTTGTATGATGTACTGACTGACTAACTGACGCGCTCACGGAAAGACCTGACTGGCTCTAAGAAACATATCACCTTTCCGACTTCTTAGCAGTTGCCGTTTTCTTTACACTGATGTATTTATTGAGTGGTCGTAAATATTTTACTTGATTTGTCTCGTTTCGTTTAATTGTGTTGTGGTGATGATGTTAGGTCACTTGTCGATTTGGCATCCTTCATAGGACGGTTGTATCGGATGACTTAGTCTACTCCTGTTCTCATTCGTGTTCATTTCTCCTGTGTGTTTTGTTTTTCCCTATGTCGTATAACTACGTATTATTCAGAAATCGTGAGCGGATGGCACCACTTGTCGAGGACATCGATAACCGAATGCTACATGCCATCGACGACAAGCGCAGCTACTTTCTGTCCATACCAAGGACGAATGCGGCGTTGAGACGTGCCATGAAAGACGAGTATTTCACGCATGTTTGGCATACAGTCGCCATTGAGGGAAACACCATGAACTTTGTGCAGACCAGGTTGTTATTTTATTACTTTTCAGGCTTGATATGGCTGGGCAAGGTTGTGCAATTTGAACGATAATTCAAACTAAACATTTCAGATCTCCTCAAAAAGAGCAATGCTAATTGTTGAACCTATGGGAAACTGGTAGGGAACTTTCAATCCAACATCATTTCAAGTTTTCCGTTTTCGCCATCAATTGTGAGGGACGGAGAAAGAACTTTCATTTGAATGCTATAAAAATAAAATGGATTTTCGTGTTGCAGATCAATTCTGGAGACACGGATGGCGGTGGCCGGCAAGAGTGTGATCGAGCACAATGAGATCCTGGGCATGGACGCCGCTCTCAGGTACCTCAACCGGACGCTCGTCAGTCGGCTGGGTGGCATCACGCTCAATGTTGGTTGGCTGAAATAAAGGCCATTGAATTGGGAATTCTAGTCAATTACACACTTTCAGTACTCAATACTTGAATCTTCTATGGTATATAAGAATATTTTGCTTATACAGTGTGTTGAACCTTGTGTTATCTTGCTACGTCTAACCGGCCCTAATTAACTAACCCTATGCTACGACTAACCTGTTAGTCATTTTAGTACCCTTCCCAGTATTTACACGCTGAATAAAACTGATTCATTGTAAATTGATTGATTGATTGCTTGTCATTGATTGTTTATAAAAGTTTGTCAATATTTTTCAGGACATCAAAGCCATTCACCGCCGCGTACTAGGTTTTGCCGATCCGATACAAGCCGGTCAGTTCCGCAATACTCAGGTTTACGTGGGCAACTTTCAACCGGTGCACCCGTCGGAGCTCGAAAAGGTTGATAATGATAGCGCTGCACTACCACTCAAATGAACCAAAACATCGATGATAACATCTATCAAGTGTCAAAAACGCAACCCTAAGATAATACCCGTAAAGAAATTTGTTTTGTAAATCTTTGTTTTATGCCATTGAAATTGTTTAAGCGTCCAAAAAATTTTGGTAATATGAACGAAATGAATAAGGAAAAATATTTTATTAAATCAATCAGTGGTTAAATGTGAAAATATAAACACGAGTTGTTGTGAATTAGAGATGAATAAGTTTGAAATGCGTAAGATTTGCAGGAAATGTCCGAGTTTATCTCGTGGTTGAACGATGATTCGAGCACTCAACTACACCCGGTCGAGTTGGCTGCCCTGGCCCACTACAAGTTTGTGTACATTCATCCCTTCATTGATGGCAATGGTCGCACGTCACGGCTGCTCATGAATCTTATACTTATGCAGGTTCTTATCGTTTTTTAGTTTGATGGTTCACTGGTTTCCTTCGCTCAACGGTAATAAATAGTTCGAAATTAATAAAACCAGCGTAGAGAATCAACAACACGATGGAACATAAAGTGCATCGTTCATGCATTTGTTGAATTGATTGTACGATGACGATGTACCTTTTCTGATGAAAGTTGTTGGTCAAACTATTGGGTGATCCAAAAAACGTGCTTCTTTTTACAGGCTGGTTTTCCGCCGGTCAGTATTCGCGTGGAGGACCGACTGGAATACTACGAGACACTGCAGGCGGCCAATGATGGCGATATTCGACCTTTTATTAGGTACGTTATTGTTGTTGCTCTCAATTACTGCTGAAAGGGGTGGGGTGTCTTAATTACTAAAGCCATCAAAGTCTAATAATATCACAACAGAAAGGTGTTTTCGGAATGGCCATAGAGTTCAATAAACTGACTGTGCAACGCGTACCCCGCAAACCCCAGAGCAACGCGTCACGATCTGTTTTCAAGTCGTTTTGAACTAGAACCACCCGTTTTCGAGACTTGCGTCGTCCTACGATTAAAATAGCTGGACAGATGACTGTTGTTTGCATCAAGTTTTGGTTACAAATATTAAGATAAAAAGCAAAAGATGAAATTCTAAGTAAGTTTTCATACTTTCAGGTTCATCGGTGCGGCGACGGATCGGACCCTTCAGCAGTACATCGATGCGGTGACCGTGTACCAGACATCATCGTCGAATCGTCAGACTCAGACACATGACCACGACTGGCAGCAGTACAACGATCGCGCGCTCAAACGATCCAACCCGACACCATCCAGAACTACCAACTCACCTTTGGCTGATGTTGTTGTTGAGGCTTGTGATGGGGAAGGTGATGACTGCGATGGAGAGGATGTGGTTATCGGCGCTTGAGGTACAACCATGAAAATGTGTTCCCGTGTTATTAAATATGAAGAGGCTTTGCCGTACTTGCGAGGATAAGAGGAAATGGTGGAGTCGAATTCACCTACTGTGGTGGCTTCATGGTTGTGATATAAAAGTTCTACAAAAAACGTATGGCTGTGTGAAATTGGAGTTGTGTTTTGTGTATTGAGTTTACGTGTACATTTACCATTGAGTCTGAGTTTGGGCGCCTTCATAGTCGTGTTGCAACAAAGTTCCATTGCAACTTTTTCCGGATTATTTCATGGCGTTCCGATAGTTATCGGAGAAAAAAGTTGCAATATGAAGGCACCCTCAGAGAGAGAGAGCAAGTTATTTGTAAATTACTTACTCATGCAATGTGTTATCATGCTCATCAACTGTGATAGACCTGATTTTGGTCGTTCAAACTTCTATTACTATATTCTCATCGCCATTATTTATTTTGCTTCAGATCAGGTAGTATTCTATTGGTTTGGTATATTTCTTTGAGGTGTTCTATGCAGTGTTTGGTTTCCGTTTCTAATAAAATCACGTCACATCCGACTGTACTTGCTTGAGTTTGAGTGTGTTCTTTCAACTCACCGGTTTGAGATATTTTTATCAAAGAAAAAATCCAAAATTTTTAAACTGTTTTGGCTTGGTCGCTGATGAATCATTTCTAATTTTTTTTCCAAATTAGTTTTGTCTGTAAACTAGTCAAATCATTTATCCAATATATTTATTGTTGTGTCAATCTATCTATCATTGAACCTATTTTATGGTTCGTTGTTGTTTTCTTTTGGGCCGACGACGTTTTAAAATTGTGTTCTGAAACGTTTCAATTGTTCATTGGTTTTTTTATAGAACGCCGTCGGCCGTTCGGGACTCTGGTCTTTCATGGCTTCTTATTGTTGATAGAGGCGCCTATGTTTGTGAGGTGTTGAACACCTTGACTCAAATATATCTCATGTACTCATCGTTCTACTGGTTATTTCATCCTTCTGTTTTTCCTGCTGACTTATTGTATTATGCAAGTCTGGCTTGTTGGTTGAAGACTAAAATTACATGACTACCTACGCTACGCTACGACCATAGCAGTCGGGTTAAGAAAATGGACTCTTTATCCTTATAAAGAGTTATCCTTGACGTTTGAAAAATAGAGCCACGTTTAATTGGGACGTTGAAGTTACAACCATAATTTATTGTGTTATTTATCTTTCTGGTGCACATTTTGACGTGTTATTACTTATTAGCGTTATCTGGGATAAAATAAAGACAAAGGGTATATTTTCAAATCAATTTGGTAGATTGGTTGTCGTTCTGCGTACATAATCTGTTTTACAGCACACTGACGAGTCAGTCGGATTACATTTTTTGTTGATTAGAATGCTTTTTTACTCATATGAAACATGGCATCGGATTTCTCAAATGGAGTTTTTCATTTTTTTTATTCTTGTCTATTTTGTATGCTCCATGTTTTTTGTCTAGGATGACGTTGTCTGTGTTGTCACTGCGGCAGTGCAGTCCGTCATGGTCGATATGCAGCAGAATGACATTCATCCATTCACATCCAGCCTCGATCATCAGGTTAGGATATCGTCGTGTTCGTTAGGATATCAGGCAGCAGAATTTTCTTTTACTCAGATTTTTTCCTTTTAACTGTTTCTTAGTGAAAAAGATTCACGTGTGATCCAAATATTCGAACTGCGCGCATGATTTCTGAAGGTAAAATCTGACGAGAAAATCACAGCGTATTCCTGTATTGAGTTGAGCTCTTTCTAACCATTTCAACGGTGGATCGGTATCGCATAACATTCACACCAAAATGCAAGCAAATGTCAGATACATTGAGAGATCGATGGCGCCAACTTTCACTGATAAGCTTTTGTTTTCATCCCATCCACCGCAGGCTGTATACGAGCAATGATGAAACTTCCCTTTCGATTTAAGAAATATATATTCCAAATTTACCACACATGAAATGTCACCGATACTCTAATGCTAGAATAAAACTCTTTCAAATAGGTGCTCTTGATTTGTTAATCAGGTCATACTTGTGTTGTGAAACGTGTAAACGATGATCATTGTCTATCATCACGTCTAGCATCACCTTGTATCATGGTTCAGGCTATATCGGTTCCACTCCACACTGCGTCCCACACTTCAGTCGTCCCGTCATCATGCCCCACTTACAGTAACCAGCATTCGCCACTTTGCTCAGCCGGTGCCACAGAAAAAGAAGGCTTCTGTGGACGATGGTGAATCGGTGCTGTTGAAGGTGTTGGAGGGTGATAAACATCAGCAGGTGGCTAAAACCACCGCACAGAAAGGTCTGGGTGTTTCAGTGCGTAATTGTCAGTTCAGTTTGAGTCAGTTGTATTGATATGTGTGAATGGTATGCTATAATGTCATGAATCCTGTCCTGACTGTCGCATTGATTGACTGATTAACTGACTGAATGAATGATTGACTGACCGACTGACTGTTCAACTGACTGATTGATAACAGTGAAGCAAGCGGGCACTGACTTGACGTACATCGTGCTGGCACTGGGTGCAGCGGGGTGTGTGGCCCTGCTGGCCTACTACCTGGCCAGTGAAATGCTGACACCCAATTCACCCCAACGCGTGTTCTCCCGGGCACTCGACGAGGTCAGACAGAACGATCAGGTACAGAATCTGTTCGGTACGCCCATCAGTGGTTGGTCTGATTTAGATTCACGTTTTAATTAATTCTCAAATGAATTTTTACTCGCGAATTCTGATGCGCGTCATAATCAGATTTGAATTCAAACTGCGCTCACCAAATACTTTTTGAGATATCAGAAACCCTATAGGATATACTTTAATTTGTCAATATCCGATTGAAGGTTTTGGCGAGGAAACGCGACGCGGTCGTCGACGTCACACGACCCACGTCGAGTACGAGAAAGACGGGGAGAAACGAATGAGGATGTTATTCTACGTCAAGGGACCGTTGGCACAAGGTGCCGCCAATTTGGAGATGAAAATGGTTAACATAATAATTGTTTTTCCGTCATTATTAGGCATGGAATCTAGTTATGTTTAAATGAATTCAAGCTGGCCAATTACTTATACTCACGACTTATCAATCGAGCGTCAAAGCCCAAAACTTTCCTGACCGCGAAAGGGTTTGTAAGAAATAAAAATATTTTGTATACAAGTTCTTGTTGTTTTTTGCAGGACGAAACGGGGCACTACGTGTTCAGGTATTTATTCGTTGAAACAGAGGACGTTCCGCACCGAACCATCTTGCTCATTGATAACAGATAATCCGTATTATTAGGGTAGGGTATTTGATTGATATCCATTTATGTTGTACTTTTTCATGGTCCTATATCTTTTTGACATATAGTCTCCGTGATTCATTAGGCGACAAAATATGAATTCAAACAAGTATTACGGTAATACATTTCAAATCGGATAAATTGAACTTCATTATGTATCAAATCCCGGTTACTGTATCATGAAGGACAATACATAATACGATGGGCTACTTTCGTCTAGGATATCTGGTGTTGATTCTGTAAAATTTGGTATTTATTAATGGAAAGTCAAAGAATCCAGCTTAAATGATTATCAGAAACAACACTTAAGTTACCCAACCCTGATAACATTGTGGCTTCTGTTCTGTCAAATATCGAACTTTGTGATTCTACTCTGTCTAGGTTGCAGTAGGCGTCTGTTACTTTATTTTATTGACAATATATTTGATTGAGATATGCTAATATATTTCTAATTGTATGATTAATGATTTTGAACATGATTGAAAATAAACACCTTTAATATTTGCCTTAACATACATACAACCACAATGGGAAAATACCGGACTGCAGCTAACAAACAATTTAATGATGTCATTAGTTTTTTCTTTCAAATTGCCAAATGTTTACTTTTCTTCGACCCACGTTCGATGTAAGTTTTCAGTCACTAGTACTATTAAGCTGTGGATTTTGCGCTCTATGGTTGGCCAGCAGTACTTTTCATACCGTATTTAACCGCCCCTTATCAAGTCAGAAACAATGGAAATAAGTCCGTGTATCCCAATAATCACCATTAATCATTTAAACCCAGAAACAAGTTCATTTGTCAAGGAGAGGAAAATGATCTGAAGTTGGGAATCTGACTCTGTTAAATTTAAATTTCACACATCGTAGGGGAAAAATCAGTTTTTCTCAATTGTTTTCACTCTTGTTCACACTCGTCCGCTGGTAGCCGTCCCAACAATCACTAGTGACCAAAGCAAACACGAAAAAGTAGAATTCTCCTCTTTGTAAGTTCCAAAAAATTGAATTTCGTTACTCAAAATGTAGGTAACGTGGCCTCAAAAATTCAAATTCCCCCTTTTTGATAACATTCCTGTCCCTTCGGAGAATTGGCTCGTTCTCTTACTAGCCTAGAATAAAAATGGCAAAGCTAATTGCCAACCCTGTGCACCAGTCACGTCATGACGAAACAGTCAATTCACAATCAACACCCGATTCATTGACATACACTCAATTCATCAAATCCTATTTGCCCCCATTGTCCCCACCATTCGGTCAGGTTTGCTGGCTGTACAGCGGTAAACGGTGCGGTGGGTGATTGAGCCAGTCTGCAAAACGGAAGAATACCATCAAGTCTAGTGAACACATTAAAAAGGCTGAATAAAGGAGGTAGAGAGGTTAAATCATCGGGGAATGAGGGAAATTCCCGCTTTCCATCACGTATATGATCCGCAACCCGATTAATCGGTCCAATTGAGTTGCTCCTGATGATTCAGGGGGTCACAAGAGGCCACCCAAAACAATGACCAGATTCAGATGCAGTCTTTGTATGCACCCGAAACACTTGAGACATTTTTTCGCATTGGGTGCCTTTTTACAAAGGAACCTGCGCCGACGAGGTGGTCGCGGTGGCTGTGGTGCGGCTCGCGGTGACAGACTCCAGGGAAACTTGTAAAATAAGGGTTGCCAGCTATGCTTGATCATGATTAAGCGAACGTGGTTCATTACAGATTAGTAGATGAGTAGTTTTAGTACTTACAACGTCTCATCTTATTTACAACTTTGCCTTTGGTGTGGACAACTTTCGCCCTCGGTAAAGAAAACTTGCAATACGAATGTTTTCATACTCATAAAAAGATACCTCTGAGTCACTCTAGTTAGGCAGTATCCAATATGAACTGAAAGATCTAGTGAACCGGCCGGCATGTGAGTAATGTTTGAGCAATTCACTTCGGAGATTCTCATCATTGAGCCGAGTACATCCTAAATGTCTGCAATCTACCAAGCTATGTAGCACAACAGAGTCCTAAGAAAAAATTAACTGAAGGATTTCAGGTTGTACAACAGGACTGATACAAAAAACATTTCCATTAAAATGGAGCCCACTGACGATCCTCGCGAGTTACACCATTGATGGTGTCAATCGGCAGGTATTATCTGCAACACGATCTGGGCATAGACGCGGCCGGGGCCGAAAAGGCAGATGTTGCCGTTGAATGCATGTGATGATGACATGCCAATCAATATGCTAATCGGTGCGTGTCATACCGTGCAATAGCATATGACATTTGACACTTGTATATGTCATTTCATGGTTGGCAAATCATGGATAAACCAAAACTCTACCGAATCTTGGCTGCTGTCCGTCTAAACAACAATCTGATTTATGATGATAATTCATAGTCTTGTTAAAAGTCAACCAATCAGTCACGTTTTGCCACAATAATCGATTAAAATGCGACAAAAAACGACCTTCGCTTATAATGGTTTTCATAAACGCATCCAATGTGTACTCCACTTCAATACTTGCAAACACAGCCATCTTGCAATGGAATTCAGATGTTTTCATGGTTACTGCCCATATGTAAAGCGCCTTTGGTAAGTTTGTGCTCAGCCGTTGTACATGGTGTCTACCGTAACCCTTGATTGCAGTTTTTGGGTTATCGTAATCTATTAATTAGTGTTTCACAAATCAAAGCACTTCCGCTCAACCAACTGTCATTAATTTTGTCACTTTTATCTGTTGACACAGAAGAATTTGTATCAGTTATGCAATATTGATAAAACTGTAAATATTTGCAATACACATTAGCCATCAAACAGTAATCAATATCAGCAATGAGTGCGGTGTTATACGGTAACAAATAATAATAATATGTAATCTATAAATGATAGCAATTTAATCAGTTATACATAATAATATGGTATATATATATAAAGTTATAGACTAGACATCTGTGTACAAATGGGGGAGGGGTCGAGAGGCTACGGCTTGCCGACATAATTTAATGGACATTAAACATCATCAAGTTGTAATAAATCATAGATTTTAGGTTACAACACAGTAAGGACATGCTGATAACACGCCTACTGTCCATCAATACAAAGTCAGGTATTTTACCCAATGGTAACTCCTGTATTCATACCACCCAAGAGAACTATAAGTAACTATCGCTAATGCTAGAACTTGCTGCACACCGTAATAGGTGTATGAGAATACATAATTGTACGTAACGGGCCTGAATAGTATTTTCAATAAATTGGCAGTGTAATCACAAATACGAATGCATAATACCATGTGTGCTCAAGATAACAACTCGGGTGAAAAATTTTACACATCTGTTCAATGCATTTTCACCTTGTTGTTTCTTGATATCACGTAATATTCAATTCACAAATCATCGTACAAGATACAGTCTGGCTGACACCTTACATCCTATTTAACCTAAACCTAAGAATCAGCCTAATTCTAAACTTTGAACTGAACCTAAGTCAGTTAACCTACTCTGTCACACCATCACTATTATACAATTCACAAAGCACAGTATTGAGCCGAGTCAAATCACAATTAACGAGCGTTCACTCCACATGGCGTACTTAGTCTGAATCTGAGCTTGAATGGCGCAAGTTTGAGCCTAAGTTCAAAGCATGTTCCAAGCTCAGTCTCATTCAAAGCGTACCTAAACGGCCGAGATGTACGTAGGCGACAGGCGTTTTATCCTGTGCACATCATTATGTCCGATTGAGGTGTCCAGTCCCTCATCCACCTCATCCTCTTCCTCTTCCAAGTGTCTCAGCATTGTTTTAGTACCGTCCAACACGTCTAGACTCGGCATGTCCGTTATGTTCTCGAATTGGGTGGTGCTGAGTCCGGCAAACGACTGATGCAGGTTCTCGTAGGTGCGATCGACCCTGCCATTGGGCAGTACCTTGTTGACATTGGTGGATGGTACCTGCTGATCGTTGGCTGACGATGGCTTGATCACGTTCATGTACACATGGGATTGTTCCAGATCGACATGTTGGTTGTCGTTGTGCGTATTGTTGTGCTTCGTTTCGGAACCCGACCAGGATGAGTATTTGTCCGATCCAGAGGTACCCGGTTGGTGGTGTTGACCCTCACCAGATAGCTCGACTGGTGACGTCGACAGAGCTGAGTCAACGCCACATGATTCGGGACGTAGTGTGGTCACCTGTAGTGAGTGAGTGAGTGAGTGAGTGAGTGAGTGAGTGAGTGAGTGAGTGAGTGAGTGAGTGAGTGAGTGAGTGAGTGAGTGAGTGAGTGAGTGAGTGAGTGAGTGAGTGAGTGAGTGAGTGAGTGAGTGAGTGAGTGAGTGAGTGAGTGAGTGAGTGAGTGAGTGAGTGAGTGAGTGAGTGAGTGAGTGAGTGAGTCAGTGAGTCAATCAGTGACTCAATGACTGACCTGATGATGATGTCGAACGACGGGCGTGCGATCGACATCGTCCTCGGACTCCTGGGACTGTGACCGTCGGGCGGTGGGATGAACCATTCGCTTTTGAGTGGGTGTGTGCTGAACGTACAGAAAAAAAAGTTGTGATAATAAAACAAACTCCTCACTCACCCACTCACTAGTTCACTCACTCACTCACTCACTCACTCACTCACTCACTCACTCACTCACTCACTCACTCACTCACTCACTCACTCACTCACTCACTCACTCACTCACTCACTCACGCACTCACTCACTCACTCCCTCACTCACTCACTCACTCACTCACTCACTCACTCACTCACTCACTCACTCACTCACTCACTCACTCACTCACTCACTCACACTCACTCACTCACTCACTCACTCACTCACTCACTCACTCACTCACTCACTCACTCACTCACTCACTCACTCACTCACTCACTCACTCACTCACTCACTCACTCACTCACTCACTCACTCACTCACTCACTCACTCACTCACTCACTCACTCACTCACTCACTCACTCACTCACTCACCTCAGCCTGATAGGGCATGCGCGGCGTGGTCGACTGACTGGACGGGTTTGAGTGTGATGCGGGCTTACTCGATGGCATCGGATGGCCCGTCATCTGACTCTGCTGATTCTGTGCCACATTGACGTCGGCCGGGGTCTGCAAGTTGGAGTCGACCGTCTGCGACTTCCTGACTCCGGATGTACTTCTCCTTTCTTTGGATGTACTCGGCTTCTTATTGAACAGACGAGCGAAGAAACCGCCGGATTTCGCTGCAAATCCGAAACACATTTTTGTTTTGATTGTTTCGTTTTATTCATTTCTCACTTTCCCATTTCATCCTCCCCCCCCCCCCCAGATTGTTATGCCGATCCCTCATAATGTCCTGTTCGATAATTGGTGGTGAAACATTGAGTAATTTTGTGTTCAGACCCAATAGGAGATCAGGATTGATTGACTGATTATGTTATTGTGCTGGTAATAAACAGGTAACAACTCCCGCTGTTATAGAAACGCGTGCCGACTGCACTATCACTTGACTGATTGACTCACTGACTGTACCGGAAATCTCAAATTTCTGACTTCACCCCCAACTGTGCGTGTAATTAGTCAATATTAAATATTAGGCTCACGCCAACATAGAAACCCGAATGCCGACATTAATTTCATGATACACGGTTGTGGGCTTATTGTCATTGAAACTAATTTTCTACATTATGCAATTATGTGTGTCATCACATTCAATTATCTGTTTCAATCTGCGCTTTTTTATATCAAATGAGACGCTTATGACAGTCAGTAAATCAAAGTCTGTCACCCGACAAGATATGTATCAAATATACCGACTGTATGAACGTAATTGAGACTAATTTGGACCGCCATTCATTCATCAGTCATCTCAGTTTGTCATTAGAGTCGGCATACTTCTCTGATCATTATCCATCGAAATGACTAATCAGTCAATCAGTAACCAACGTTTGGTCTGTCGCGATTGTCTGTCCTCGGCAGTATCAGTTGACGTTGAGGTGGTTGTCGTTTTAGATGTGCCAGCCGGCGGTTTGTGGCTGACGGCGGGAGCGTTGACGATTGACGCACCCGTTTGACATTCGACTGTACACTGGACGGGGCTGTAAATGGGATTGTTTCAATGACTGACTGACTGAGAGAGCGACTGATTTTGGTTTATTCACTACGAATAAGTAACTCGTTACTATTATCTAGATTGCAAAACGGTATTTTTTACGTGTGTGTAACACATAACGACGGACTAATCACTATATTATATCAATCGACTGATCATCGATTGACCGGAAAAAGAGTTTACGATCTGATAATGTGTCATGATTATGATTACCCGGGGTGATAAGTCGGGTTGTTTTTATGTCGTAATCGTATGCCGGAAATTAGTGGATTTATAGCGATAACATCTTTATCGGATTATGGTATGGGAAAGTCAATGATTGACCGACTGACCGACTGGCTGACTGACTGACTGACTGACTGACTGACTGACTGACTGACTGACTGACTGACTGACTGACTGACTGACTGACTGACTGACTGACTGACTGATCAACTTACCTGGATGGCTGCTTTGCCGGTCCGACACCCATATAGTACGGTGCAGCATCATTCCATGTGGCGGGGAACGAAGCGTACACATTGTTGTTGTTGAGGTTGTTGATGTTGTTGTTGTTGCTGGCATAGATGTTGTTGTTGGCACTGGCATGAGCGTACATCATCATACTCGGCACTGCTACGAAGTAGTGCTCCCCGGTGCAGTAGAGTCGACCATCGGACGATAGCGCTTGTAACGTGCCGTACAGTACTTCCTGGAATACAGTGAATTAATGAGTGACTGATTGAGTGACTGATTGAGTGACTGATTGAGTGACTGATTGATTGACTGGTTGATTAACTTCATATTTATACACAACATCATCAAGGATTACGGTATAATCATTCATTCGTTTGTGCCCCAAGTAAACTCACAATGATTTGAATCAATGGTTTTGGGTTACTGTATCTCAACGGCACGCTTTCACTGGATCGTTACATCATTCTCAATTGTTGAACGTATCGTATACCATAATATAAAGGCGGTGTAACGTCACACTGTCATTATATCCCAAAACAATAGCGTTAATCCCCAAATTTCATGTTTCAGTTCATTTGATCCCTACTCTCAAGAAGACACGCGTATCATGGATTATACCCCAAACAATACATCCACGATTAACAATGGCGACGGGTGGGAATTGCCTTTAAGGAGGAAAACTTACATTAGATATTTTTTATAGCAGATAATATATATTGAAACTCACTAAAACACTGCGAATGTTCCTATGAAATGATGGTACAAGTTTACCTTTTTACCTACATGAAGTAAAAGTCTACCTTTTCCATCCGCCGCTAACCTAGCCAACCTCCGTTACCTACTCATCCTACCAACCTACCTATCATTATCCTATCATTATCTCATAGTATCGCTTGTGTGTGCCCGCAACAATGATCCTTCCAATCATGTCAATCCCACTATCATTAGATGGTTTCATATTATTTTTTTATCTCTTGACCTTGACTCGTATTGTTTATGATGTTGGTGAATGTATCCGGCTGGATGGCCTACTTGGCCAGATCCATCCAGGTATTGTGTAATTACAGCTATGATGACCTCTCAACAGCCCAACATATCCAATCGTATTGTGCTATTCAGCTTGGTATATTGAGTGTGGATTTGAAAACCTGCTTGTGAGTCCGTGGTCTGTTGGGAGTCAAGTGTCAATTACGACAAGATTCACCATGTAATCCAATACGATAGCACAGTGAGCCACAACCACACCCCACAATCATCAACACCATCCATATATTGCAAGGTGCGAACACGAGAAGCTGCGAGCTCACACGTTCCCAGAATGGCTTAATTTACAAGTTGTTGACCTTTGGCATTATTAGGCAACAAACGCGGATTCGTGTAAAGAGAAGTGAGCCTGTAAAAGTATCAAATTTCGTGTAAACTGTGGACTGCATAAGTGGGAAATGAGCAGCAGATGAGCGAACACTGTAAACCATGACAGTAATCCAATATAGCACAACATGTGTTGGTTGATGAGCTTATGTTGGTAACACCTACTCAATAGCTTACAACATGTGTGCATACTTAAACTATCAAGTAGGGTAACCGAATGATGTTTAGGTAAGCACTTAGTGATGTACCCCTTCCGTAGGTTAACGTTAACCTACCCGTAGGTTTATTTTAACGCCTACATTCCCACTGGCGTCTGGTGGTTGGTCGCACGCCTGATTGCGTCTACACTAAAGCTACACGTGCAGTCAAGCCTAAAACTATTATTGAGTAGGTTGATCACAGCGTCCAACCTTAACCTACCCAGCCCACCGACACCCAATCCCGAGCATTCAACACCTCCCACCAATACAACAATCCACATTGTTTCCGTTGGTTCAATACGATTACGGGAATGGCATTTGGTGATGAGGTTAATGATTACCACCGGCATTAAACTGACCAACACACGTAATATTATTGTTGTGCACCTAATGCAAACAGTGGCTGTTTTATGCCCCAGGGCCTATAAGAATTCAATGCTAGGCTTTACATAATCACAAATACACATATTATTGGATGATAACCCGTCAATTATAGTATCGAAACGTTCATTCCCTGTTCATCGTAGTGGCACACGACACCATGTTGGCAGCCATTCAAGTTGTACCATCGAGTACAGAGTCTGCCTCATATACGACTATTATCTGATGGCACTTTATGCCAAACACATGGGAATCGCCCAGTGACACATTAGTGGGGTGATCGATGAACGCGCGATTCCGCTCAAGCGGATGATGCGAATCTTGCAAGGAAATAATTTACATCCAAGTGAGAAATTGTAAATTAAAATGTCCCATGCTTATCTTGAGTTTTTGTTTTCAAGTTCTTTTTACCCGACTTAGGATAACTCAAGTGATCCAACCGCTCAATTACTGTACAACATGATATCAATGCGATCCGATCATGACTTACCAAAGGTTCATGACTTACCAACTTTGACTCACTTAATCGGCTGAATCTGGTTTGATAAACGACGATTAGTGAAACGTGACTGACCGACTGACTGGATAAATCCAGGAAAGCCAGTCAGTCAGACAGTCATTCCTCATTCAGGCAGTCACTTACTCATTCACTTGCTCAGTCAGTCAGTCCGAAAGTCACAAACAAACACCATCTGTGTGATGAGAACAAACAACGCGCGCGCAAATGGGTGAAATGCGTAGAAAAACTTCGACACCGAGATAGTGATCTTGTGCATGGGCATAATGTTACTCGGTCTAATGGATACATTTTACTCGTGACGACGGTGGAAAGTACATCATTATTCAATCAGCTGTTGTAGTGAATGAAGGGTCCACCGATACGAATCACATGAGTTCGCTTTCAAACCATCTAGGACTAGAAGTATCCTATGTACTAACTAGGAGTAGGAACGTAGGAGTAACAGCTGTGATCACCGATCCAATCGAACACTTGCTAAACCGATTACCATCGACCACTATTTACCATGATCAATCGAAATTGATACTTTTCAAATCGAACAAAAAAACTTAATGACCTAAGTACATCACGATGATTTACCGTATAACGCTGATTAATCTTTGAAATGTTGCTAATCGGTTTGTAGCTGAAAAAGTGAGCCAATCATCCGTCGATTTTGCATGCCTCTTGCAGCAGAGTCATCGTCAATCATCGTGTACCCGTAGGCTAAGCATGATTATTGACTCAACTTCAGCAGGTGGTCTATCGTACAGTTAGTCACAGTCATCATGACCCCTTCTAATCACATGCTTGACCGGAAAATATGTACCCAATTGTGGTGACAGACTAAATATAGAGGTGACTGTTTCAATATGGTGACTGTCTAAATATGGTGTCATGATGAGGTCAGACTCAGACGAGATGATTGGTTAAGATATAGCAGTGAGTATTGCATATATCCGGACATGAGTGATTGTGGGTAATAATGATGACTGACTGGAGAGACAGTGACTGATTACGTGACGCACTTGTCCGGATACTGGTGGGAAATTGAGCAATCTGTGATTGTAGTGACAATCAGTCAATCATCATGATTGTCTGTCATCACCTGGTATATCGATAACAGATCACTGTGTGACTGTAATGCACCGGAACCATCAACCACCGGTCATCATGTAAACGATAGGACATTCAAGTGAGGGTGGATTGATGTCATGTGATTAATCATGCAACACCCTGTTTTGCTATAACCATTATAATAATCGAATCAATTCAGTACTTACAATACATCTATCCAGTAAACATCAAACTCATACCGTACGGTGAACATTCACAAAACAACCTGACCCATATTTACCAAACAACGTTTAAGTTCACACGGAATCAACACAAAAAGCAAGAAATAAAATCATAAAAAACTGTCAAGAATATGTCAAAGTTAACGTACCTGTCTGGGAATGGCCATGCCCTGGTACTCGCGCTGCAGTTGTGCCTTGATGGTGTACAGGGTGGCCGGTTTACCCGATTGGTTCAGGGCGCCGATCACCAGGCAGAGTGCCTCGGGCAGAGGGATGAACTGCGTCTGCGGTACTTCTTGCATTTCGATACCGCCGATGTTGCCTGCAAATTGAAGGTGGTTTTGATCAAGAAAACATCTTAATTAACAATTCTATGCTAAGCTACATAACTTGACTTTGGCGAACACACGATCTGATTTACTTAACAGTTACCTTTCAGTTTGTGATTCCGAGGAATCAGGAAATCTAAACCTGTTTTTTTTTCCTAAAAACTCACCCCAGAAAAGGCACGGTTTGGCTGGCATGGCGGTGGTCGGCTTCGAAGCGGGATAAGATAATCTATTGTTGTTAGTATTATAGTTATTATTGTTAATGGCTACTTGTTTCATTTGCGCCTGGCGCTGACTGCTCACAACGTAGTACATTTTATAAGGCTGCAAACACACATTTATATAATCGAGATAGGAAAATAATTTAATATTTTCAATGGTTAGAACCCTATTTTAGCATCAGCACGATCATTATTTTATTGGTGAGGTGAAGAAAAAACGGAATAGCTATGTAACATTGGAGTTTAATTCAATGAAGAAGTGGGAAGACAACATAATCAACTAAAACCTTCACCAATCAGCAAAGTTTTTTTAACTAAAACTTCGAGCGAGATTCCGTTTGTCGTTTTTTTTGAGATGATAAACACCATTCATCTTCAGACAGTGTCAATTAAGGAACGACTACAATTATGTATAACATGAATACAGTTGACGTCGAGACGGCTACTGACTCCACCCCCAACATGAAAATGAACATCAAGCAAAAAATGGAACACTAATAATTTATTATTACAACTAAATTATTAATGAGAATCATGAAAATGAAAAAGAGAAAGGCAAAATATGTCATGAGACAGTGAAATCGACATATTTCATCCTTCCAGATAGTCACTCTCAGAGAACATACGACCATACTGAGTCAAGTCAAGTCAGGTGAGGTGAGGTTAGGTGACTCCACCTCCCCAGCCTACCAACACAGCAAATGAACATGCAGTCATCGACTGCTCCCTCATTATATACCCGGTTGGATCGCAGGTGGTAGTAGCAGGTTTACGTGCGGTCATCGGGTACTCGGTCAAAGGGCTGTGGAGTTGAGTTGAGTGGCGGATCGGTCATAGGAATGATCCATCAAGACGGGGGTTTTTTTAATTTTTCTTGTTAGTTTTCTTCATTAGAGATTTTTTTCTATTGCAAAATTTGGATTTTGAGCAAAAAGTTAGTTAAAATGATGAGTCGATTTGGATGCGCTTGCAGCTGACTGAGGTGACACTGGCAGAGATACTGATCTTATAGACTCATCCTACGATCACTCAGTAACGGTTACCTTAATATTGGGAAAATATAAATGATCACCCATCTCCGGGAAATGATGGATGGTAATTTCACCCGTTGACTCGACGAAATCCCGCCTCTTTAAAAACCAAACTTATTATGCCCGTCCGCCAAACAATGTTGATGACTACTTGTTATTACACCACAAGTACATATGTTTTTATCATAATTGCTCATCTGTACGCAAGTGGTCTACAACACAGGCTTACATGCCGCCCGGGCACCCTCCCAATGTAATGTACCCTTATGTAATAAGCCGACTTTGGACTACCTGCTGCTAACCAGGTGGATGCAACAAACAATCAACAAGTGAACATCTTGACAGATAGCGATCATCACCATCAGCAGACGTGTACAGATGTCGGGTTTAATCAAGGTTCAGTGCATCGTGCACCAAGTTGAGTGGGGTGTTGATGACTACCATGTTACTCATTATAGGTGTATTGACACTCAAATCTTATGTAATAAGCCGACTACCATCAGACCAGCTGGATTAACTAAGATCATCAGCAACAAGTGGTTTTGGGTAGACATCGGTTGTACGGCGGCAATTAGCCATTGACTCGGATAGATAACTACCAAACCAGATGCACTCACCTCGTTAGTCAGGGTTCAGTGAGCACAACCTCAACTTGAGTCATAGAGTGATGATGACTGTATTATAGATGATTAGGTTTACTGAACCGAGGAGCACCTTGACTTAATCCCGTCTTGCACTCGGTTCACTCATAACCGAATAATATTGGACAGAAAGAAGATCAACAGATGACCGAGCAATGGGAGAAGCACACCTGTAGGAACCGAACCCTGACTCAAGTGCCATAGCAGAATAGAGACGACAGCAGACGCCCTAACCGATTACGCTACGTTGCACAATTTTGTTGACTAACGATAGGTAGCATATTACACTATTACAGGTGGCCGAATGGGGATCAATTTTGATATAAGACGATGACCGATTAGAATTCGGTCATATCTGCATCATTCGTACATGAATGAATGACGTAACTTGTCAGTCATTCAACCAGTCTGTCAGTCATTCATGCAGTCAGTCAGTAAGTAAAAGTGTCAGTCACCCTTTTTGGCTTAAGGCGAAAGGTTTGCATGCGTAAGAAGGCGACAAACACAAACCCCTTATGCCAACAACGTCAGTATGTAATATCATAGCTGCTTCAAAGTAATTTAAATCTATTAAAAGTAGCTCGTGAGTGGACAAAACTCTATATACAGAAAAAACATAACTGTAAAATACATAAACAAAGACTTGATGCCCAACCCCTAACATTTGTCCAAGCATTTAATCCGTTGTTTATCAATGAGTTGTTTTCTAATATGAGGATGGAACTAGGTTATTGATGAACTCAATAAAAAAACACTGTGGTATAGTGCCTTAGAAGATTGAAGCATCAAACTGGAACACGATCTCGATATGATGTACGACAGTAGTACAATCTTGGGATTGGGAACACAGTGGCATCAAAACACTGACAAATTGACTGGCACATACTGGCATCAGACCCAAACCAATATTTAGAGTACCAATATTTAGTGTGATTGTTTCGACTGAAATATTATAAAGGAACACAAAACAACAAACCAGTATAAAAAAACTACTGGAGTCATTCAAACACGCGACATAGACATAACATATGCATTGTGAAAAAGGAAAAGTCGGAAAAAATTTAAATGGAACACTGACTGAATCATAAAATCGAATCAAGCAATATTTCACTTTCAGCAATATGACCGAAAGTTTTCAGCAATTAGACCACATTTGAGCGGAGGCCATTTTTCACCGAGTCGGTAACATTTAATGCGGACATGCTCGTTAATGTTGCGGTTGTTATAAGAAGGCGAGAGAACGTGCCAGACGCTCAACATTGCGAGTGGTGCAAACCCCCGTTAGTTATCAAAAAAGGGAAAATCCCAAACTGAAGGAAAAACTAGGCTTCTTAACATAAACATCTAACTACACCTGAAAAACTGATTAAGTTTTAGCTAATCGCACGGTACATCCATTTACCGATGTTTGCTCATCCGCTGCAACAATAGCGCTTCACATTATTACATTACGCGCGGCGTGTGTGTGTGCGAGGTGTGAAATTTGAAATTTATGTGATTCCACATCGCACAATGATTTCATAGGCCGGACGAAATTCCGGTGGTTTTGGGCGTGTAGACAGTGTGAAAGGAAGAATTTATTGGCAGACGCGCATATCCGGTTTGAGCTGAGGTGAAGGTTTGTGAACCCGGTGGAGTATTGGGAGATTTATCTGGTAATTGCAGCATTAATGACCGGGTAATTTATATGGGTACTTATGAGATTATGGTGTAAAGGTATAGACACCTTGGTATTACGCAACAGTCGGCACAAATTGGCAAACGAAAGGAAGTACGAATCCGTGATTTTCCATTTCGAAATGAAACACGCGTGGTTACAGTCATTGAAAATGTCAGTCCAAGAAAAAGGCCGGTCTGTCACTGTCAATGCTTCAAAATATGAAAGCATTAACCCATAACAAATTTAGATCGATCTTCCGATTGTCCCGTCAATCAGTCATTCAGTCAGTCAGCTAGTCAGTAAGTCAGTCAGCTAAATAGTCAATCCCTTTCAATTTCCCTATCCATTGTCAATCTGGTGAATTCAATAAATCTGACATTCGCCGTTGATTTGTGTGCTTCCGTTAAAGCCTACATATCGTTCGGCCTTGATTTTTTTGAATCTCACTCTCACCAACAGCGACAAGATTAACCTTCACTCGGTTAATATACCCCGGTGCCCGTTGCACAACTGTTCGCGATTAATGAATTCCGGTACTAAATATCCGTGTAGCCGAGTGGTTAAGAGCGCCGTTGGAATGTTGGAATGGTCAGGTGTTCGAAACCCCTGTCAGTCAGATACGTTCAATGCCAGAAGCCTACTTCCGTATTAGCCTACTACCGTAATCAATCAGAGCTCGTTACCTGAATTTAGGTAACAGGTGTTGCTTAGTATATTTGATCAGGCCTGAATCAACAAACCTGCCTAACTGAATATATAACAAAATCAAACGTTCGAAAATTTCCATGCCACCTTCTACAAACATTGCCGTTCAGTCGCGGATGACCGATTCTCCTAACCATGGGCTTTTTCTGTGTTTGCCAAAATTTTATAAGAATCGACTTCTCACACATCGCGAGAAGAAAATTGGAGACTTTATTAATTAATAAACGAAATTAATCTACTGCCCACCTAGGTCCTCATCCGCCGTTGGCCAGAACCTACCTAAACCTACGTTAACATACGCATGGATTCAGGCCGGTAATTTGCGGCCGAGCATGGCGTGATCGGGGCTGGTTTGTTTACGCAGCTTGTTGCATGTACGCCATTGTAGTACCCTATATAATTGGCACGTTTGGTAGTGGCACATAACAACCAATCAAGCGGATAATCCCCTCCTACAACATCAACAACCTGCCGGATTCAAATTTTTGTTCCAATTTGAGTGGCTGCCGTGTGTGTGCAGCTGCATTCAGATCATTCATGTTTCATTCATTGAATACATTGAGGATAACAAGCAAAATAATGAGTGGCACACACATCCAACGACTGATAATCACAAATTGATTGACACGACTGTCAGTCATTATTGGCACCCCTTCTAACCGAACAACAATTAATTGCATTTTAATTGGGTTTTCGCACCCAGACCGGAGTGAGGCTGGTGGTCTTCGTTAGCTGATGACAGACAGACAGACAGCCTTACTGACTGACTGACAGACTGATTAGCGGTAGCGGATCGCTAGGTCAAAATTAAAACCCAACCAACATAACACTTGTTTCATGCTTTCAAAATGAACTTTACAATGGTTGATAAGAATCCAAGTCGACCTTTCCCCAGGGGGAACACGAGCAACCCCTCTTCCACCAATTAGTACTTGCCACCAATAATACAGGCTGATTAGCATACTCTCATGTACCAGGTGGTCGGAAGCAGCCGGAAATAATGCGATTCCATGTCATCATCGCACGAGTCAGTCACTGAATGAGTGACGGGATGAGTCGCTGTATGAGTGACGTGATGAGTGGCCGAACCGTCATGACACCCCCATGATTGCGAGTACGATGTATCAGGGCGTCAGGGGAATCGACCAGCTATTATGTAGAGTGGATTCAATGAACGTAAAAAGTGAAATCGCCATTGGTAGCGAAAGCCGCCGCTGCGCACCTGATGTTTCACTGTTGAATTATTGATAAGCCGTGTGTGGTAACGGTAATAATATGAATAATGATGATGATGGATTGCATAAGGTCATGCATCCACTATCCACACAACAACAGTTGTATAATGTTGAGTGTCTTTGGCTCCACATATGACATCTGTGCAGCGGAAGCCCAGTCAGTCAGTCAGTGTTGTAAGCCAATCACTTCAGCTAACCAATCACTGATCGGTTGACCACCCATGACTGGCAATGTTTGTGATTGATACGACCATGTGGTATAAGATGATGATACCAAGACGATCATCAATGACAGTCATTACCAGTCAGTCAGTCAGTCAGTCAGTCAGTCAGTCAGTCAGTCAGTCAGTCAGTCACAGGTGGTGAATGGCTCCCTGAAGACCCTATGACTGGTCGCAGGTGTCATCCACACAAAGATAACATGTCAATTAAATTAGCCGTGTTTGGGGATATGAAGATGTCATAAAGTGGCTGTGTCTTACAACAACACCTGATGTTGATTACGATGATATGCCATCTGGTTATGGTAATCACCGTACAACTATATATTCTAATACAACATACCGTATTGTAATGGTCTATATATTACTACCAGTAGTCAGTCGTTTTACGACCAGGTAACTCGGGTGCAGCCAGGTGTCCCATCTTTCCTTATCAATCATCGTCCAACCAATCAATCAATGAACTAATCAATTAATTACCCAATCAAATTTGAATATCAGGCCGTTATTTATCCAATTGAAGAAGGACCAACAGCTGATGAAGACATGACCGACTGTTATAAAAATAAATCGTGTTTGATTACGGAACCCATTCAGTGCGGATGAGAAGGAAAGTAAAGGTAATTGTTCTTCACTTGATATGGAAACTTGAGAAAAACTTCAGTGAAGAAAAAATATCAAAGGCAAAGGGTACGTAATGTTTGTTAGAAAAGTTTCCCGATTAGAAATTCTGTTACATCATCCGTTGAGGAGTCTGTAACACATTTTTTAGTGATTGGTTGTTTACTTAGATGTAGCAGATGACAGACCAAATATATAGACCATTGACAGACACAATACGACGTAATTGAGACACTCATCAATGACTGGCTATGACGCACCTGCGGTGACTGACTGACAGACTGTTTACTTAGTGACTGACTATATGAGGACGACATTGATGTGATGCAACCATTCATAACGGGGAAATCAATTAAATTAGTACATGAATGATAAGTGATGATTACTGTGGTACAAAAAATGATGCGGAGAATTTTTTGGGTGAAAGAAATAGTAAAATAGTACACTAAACTTAATCAGGAAACTGCTGTTTGACTGGTTGTTCTAAGTTTATATTCTTAATTAACTTTAAAGTAGTACACTCTGCGATATCGAACCTTTGAGCTGAGTGAAATAAAAGTAGCTTTCTCTGACTCGGTCTCAAAACCACCTCCACGGGTGTCGGCACCTTTCACCGAGTACTCTGATGAAAAAGTTGGGGCACAAAATTTGATCAATTGCCTACATTAGGCAGTGATTATGGATCGGGGTCGCCTATCTGGGTGGCCTTTTCTCAGTTTATGCCACAACCATTAATTTCGCCGCTTTTATCTATTTTTGGACAGGTTTTGTTCCCAATGTTGATTAACTGGTGGTTTTGGAATATTTTACTCAAGCAGCGAATATCTTTTCTTATGACAATAAGAAAGGTCTCTGATTTTTTTTCGCTGCTGGATATGATAGTATATATACAAGGTGCCGAGAAACCATTACTTGGACAACAAAAACACTCATTTATCAACCACTCAATTGCTTCCAGTTTTCCAGAAGCAAGATTTCATCAACCTGGCAGTGATTTATGCATGATTATTGATTCAGAAGTCTGCGGAATGGCAAGACTAAAACAACATCAATCATACGGCAAAATAGAGTAGACAATGAACTACATAACTCTCTCTCACTCTCTTCAGCTAAAACTTTTATTGATCAAGATTGAGTCGAGTTAAGCGACAGTGGATATTTTAGGTACTACCATTCTAACGAACAGCTATTTCATTGAACAAAAAATAACTTCAAATTTTACGTTATAAAAACACGAAAAAATACTTTCTTATCAAAGTGAAAAGAAAATATCAACAACATTAAATAACCGCAAAATTATCCAGAAAATCTACATAGCATGGGCCACGAGAAGTGTCTAGCAAATCAACACCAATGTGCTAAGGATTGCCTAACGGGCGTTACAAAGACAATCAGCATTGCTCGGTCAATATTCAGAAGTCAATCCACTCTAACAGTACATAACAAAACAATAGCATAGATCATGCTCCTGATAATAGGACATTACATAACAAGCCAAAGGTAAAGCCGCACTGTAGCCACGGCCGGCGGACAAGTAGGATTGAGTAGGAGAGAGTAGGTTAAGAGTAGGTTGCGCCTACGAAGCCTACCAGCACTTGTCTTGTAACAATACAATGCTCGGATACACTCTCCCTGCTACTATTCGCGGCGGATTACGTTCACGTATCAAGTTATATATTAATGATTTTCTATCATAATTTTGACAAAAACGAGCTTCATGTTTTTTTGTTTAAATGGCTTTTTTTAGAATTTTCCCTTAGTCTGAAGTTTTCCGCCTGATTGGCTGATGTCGTTGAATGCCGTATCGTAAATCAACATCGGTAACATTAAAAACACGCAAAACAAACAGATATTTGGTGTGACAGAAGCGGGCTACTAAACCCAAAACAGCTATAAAAGCCCGTTTCAGTCTTTGCACTGCCAACTAAATATCTTTTTTTTGGCAAGAAATAGCATATTTGTGTTGATCGAAGTGAACCGAGGACAAGCTGGCGCCTCCGGTAATTGACTCGTTTATGAGAGTGGACATGTTTACAACTTGGTAATACTTATCTTCCGATTCAATCGGCTTAATATAGCATTGTGGATAAAGGGCTGCCTGGGATTCAAGTGAAAAGTTGTAGTGTTAAAAACTCCAACTTTGAATCGTTAGTGGCATCAAATGTAAGAGAAGGTGATGCATAATAGCCGCCTGTTCGACTCAACTCAACCCAACAGCGGTATGCTATAACATGCAATCATCATGTTCAGTGGGTGTTAACCGGGTTGGACAAGTTAACGTGTCACTTGTTCATTTGAATCTCAAGAAGCTCTTTAGTATTAATTCACTAAAAACTGATAAAAACTGGTAAATTCCTGGCGGACTTCGTTCTAGTGAGTTATAGAGAAAGAATATAGGCAGCCTGTTGTACTTATCTTGATGTAACCATAAAACATGATCATTTCGTTGATTATGCGGGATGGTCCCGTCAAAAGTCGTCACTTCATTATGATTCAATGTGCCATAACACTGGCAACAATTTCGGTGGCACTGGTATTTGACACTATAAACCACCCAACACCAACAACAACATGATGATGATGCCTATAAATTCTGATGGTTCACAAGAAGATTATGTCCGGAACGTAATGAGCGTTGGCGCAATACCAGTGGCACATAATATAAGCCATCCCATCAAATACATGCAAAGACATTTCAGACCAATGGCCCATTCTGATGAAGCTGATTATGTGGCTTCACACAAGCGGATAAATATCGGCTATTTGGAACCTTTGGATGAAAATCTCCTGAAGTATTATTATCTAATTACAGAAACCTAAAATTTCCCTGGTATATTAAAAACGATTGGCGATTTATTCATCCAGTATATCGAGAGTGTGATGATGTATTTATTAATATACCCAATAACAAATTATATCAATAGATATGGAGTGGAGAGTCCGGGAATATATACACCCATTCTAAAGGAGGATTAAGCACAAGTGGATTAAGTCGACCAGTGCCTTCGAGATGTTAACGATAAATGCTAATAGAGATGGCAAATGGGGTTTGCCTTGTGAATCGGGTGTGAAGTGACCACGCGTTCCCAGCCATCTTATGAGCTAATATTTAATAGGCTATTGCACAAAGGTGAACCTCATCCAGTCAGGCAAAAAGGTGAAGCCTAAATGACCAGCTAATACTGGGATGTGGTGTTAAGCATGAGAGTACATACGGACAAGGTGTCGTTTATTAAGCACGTTGCATCATCAATGCTTGAATGTGACTGGTGGCTAACGCACGGTGGATGAGCATGTCAACCGAATGCAGTCATCATCTTCTCATTAAACGTAAAACATACTAACTACCTGTAGATCCATCAGAAACTAAGAATTAACAGTTCCAGGACTTTTTTTGATTACTAAAAAACTGAATGGCCGTCGTGTAGAATTGGTGTTCCGGCCATAATCCCAAATGCCAACAATATAAGACTATTGGATTGATGATGGAATGAGTGGCTGAGTTAGCAGTAGCCAGTACATAAAATTGGTTGGGTGCGGTGTTTTACTGTCGAGTGGCGAAATATGAAATTGAATTTTGAATTCGACATTTTGTCGGCGTGAAGTAGTTCCGGACTAAAATTTGGAAAAAAATAAATCCAGGAAAGCTCATTAATCATCTGACTGACTGAGACTACATGAGACCTTGATTAGCTAGGTTGAGTGTCTTCCTGGTATATTTATTAAGTGAATCAGTCTGTCATTAGGGTATGTTTGTCCATCGTATTGTGTTGTGTTTGCACCAGACGCATGACATAATCAACATGTGTTATTGACTGACAGACTCACTGACTGTCAAATATGGGATGACTGTTTGCACAGTAGTGGCCGTTGATTGAATGAGGAACACTTGACTGACTGACTGACACTGACTGACTGACTGACTGACTATGTACCTGACTGACTGACTGACCAAACATGCTGACCGTTAGATACCGTCAGCTGTGGTGTTGAACGTGATTCAAAGAACAAAGCCATTGGTTTGTTTACACAACCTGACGCTTCTAATTGATTGTTCAACTCTATATAAAACACAAGTGTGAGTGTGCGTACAAACCAATCAACCAATCAGTCTGTCAATCAGTCAGTCAATATACCGGTACAAGGCTATCGACGAACTTGACCCGTACTGGATGGAGATCCTCCTGGGAACTGAAGCACATCTGGATGAGTCTTGATGGGTCTAATTTACTAGTTTACCATGTGAAACCAATTACAAAAAACGAAGAGTATACGACCCTTTCAACCCCCACCATCCATGCTCTAGGTACGGTAAACTGGTGTAGTATATCAAAAAAATAGAATCGTGTGTTCGCCAAACCTTAGGAAATTTAGGGAAAAGTTGAAACAAAAAATAAAATAATCTCTCGTATTTGTGCGAAGTTAGAAACAGTGCATGAGCCATTGATTAACTTACCGAGTGATGTGATGGTGTATCCAGCGGGTGGCTTCAGTACTCGACGTGCCCAGGCGCCTCTCAGGCATTCCAGATGCAGATCCGAGGCCGATACCAGAAGAGTACCTGCAATGTACTCACTCACTCACTCACTCACTCACTCACTCACTCACTAACTCACTCACTCACTCACTCACTCACTCACTCACTCACTCACTTACTCACTCACTCACTCACTCACTCACTCACTCACTCACTCACTCACTCACTCACTCACTCACTCACTCACTCACTCACTCACTCACTCACTCACTCACTCACTCACTCACTCACTCACTCACTCACTCACTCACTCACACACTCACCCACGCACTCACTCACTCACTCACTCACTCACTCACTCACTCACTCACTCACACACTCACTCACGCACTCACTCACCTGGAGTCATGTACCCGACAAACACGAGGGCTTCCATGCATTGTGCCAGTGCCCGATTCCACGATGGATCGGAGTTCTCCTTGATCAGACTGGAGAAGATTTTCGATCCGGATGGAGATCGTTGGAGAGTGTTATGGGACTGGATGTCCCTTTGGAGGACGATGGCCAGACATTGCGAGGAGACGGAGACGGGCTTGTGTGTGGTCGATGGGTGCATTCTGGTGATTATGTGGTGAATATGGTGATATTAATGTGGTGATCGGCTATGGTGATGATATTGGCATTAAAGTGGTGACATCTGAACACAATGACAGAATAATTGCATGATGATTGACATAAAAACTCTTTTAAACATGATAACTTTTCATCCTAAATTAGCATGAATGCTGTCATATGTTTTGTATCGAACGATAGTGGTAAGACATAGAGCTAACACCAACAGAACAACACGGATCAGACTGAACGTTTATGGTGCCAGCCCTGCCAGCACCTTCTAAAGTGCCGCATCCATGATTTGTTATGTCAAAGTGAAGATGGTATCTGTGCAATGATCACAAATTACCGGCATGCCGTGATGTGTTCCGTCACACCCCGGGAACACGACTAATCGGTCCGGCTAATCAGCTTGAGAATCGGCGGCGATCTCAGTCCGTAAAACAAACGGTTAGGCCGATTTGCCGACAAAACGGCAAAAAAGTGAGAAAAAACTCCTCCTACACGACCGTCGCTTATCTGCCACCACCACCCTCGGACCCGCGGCAAAAAGTGCCACAGAGGAAGCCGCCCTGTGGTTTTGAGCAACTATTTAACCGAAGGGCAGAAGTTACCGAGTTTGTTTTGATTGCAACACGAGGATGGATGAGATGATGGGAAGGCAAGCATTTATGATCGGCAACAGCTGAATTCGTGCAAGTCAGCCGAAAAGAAAACTACACATTGTTGATCATACATGAACGACGAAAATGTAAAAAGGGTTTTCTTTCTGCAACGGAGCCAAAACAAACGATGGAATAATGGACGACTGATAATGATCAAAAAAGAAAACATAAGTTGCGGGTGAGATGAGATGTAGGGTCTGGAAATCAAGGTATTTTTCTCCTGTTTTTGAAATATCCAGTTGAGTCGAAGAGGCTTGAGGTGATAAGAGAATAATTAGAAGTACGAAGTTGAATATATTCTCCATTTTGTTGCAGTTTGCTGATCCAACGTCAACTGGAAAGCCATCCAACTACAAGCGATAACGTTAGCCAAAGTGACTAAAAAGTGTGTTCGGCGGACTATCAATCTTTTTGGGGGGCTCTGTGGGGCTGTGGGGCCGGCGCGCAAATGCCGATATAACCCATAGTACATCTACTGGATGTTATTACGGACATTACATGTTCATAACAGCTGCGTGTCACTATTTTGTGACATGTCATAATGTTATGACATGTCCGGCTCAACAGAAGAAAAACTTTGCCTGTGACTTGTGTTGTATGGTGTTTCCACCGTGGCAAACGTGTCAATCAGAACGCTAACCAGGAAGAATGCTAATTGAGTGAATGTGTGAAATTAACGAAATTTGGAGGTAAAAACATAAGTGAATGAATGAGTGAGGGAGTGAGCGAGTGAGTGAGCGAGTGAGTGAGTGAGTGAGTGAGTGAATGAGTGAGTGAGTGAGTGAGTGACTGAGTGACTGAGTGAGTGAGTGAGTGAGTGAGTGAGTGAGTGAGTGAGTGAGTGAGTGAGTGAGTGAGTGAGTGAGTGAGTGAGTGAGTGAGTGAGTGAGTGAGTGAGTGAGTGAGTGAGTGAGTAAGTGAGTGAGTGAGTGAGTGTGTGAGTGAGTGAATAAGTGAGTGAGTGAGTGAGTGAGTGAGTGAGTGAGTGAGTGAGTGAGTGAGTGAGTGAGTGAGTGAGTGAGTGAGTGAGTGAGTGAGTGAGTGAGTGAGTGAGTGAGTGAGTGAGTGAGTGAGTGAGTGAGTGAGTGAGTGAGTGAGTGAGTGAATAAGTGAGTGAGTGAGTGAGTGGTTCCATCCACCGCAAAATAGTTAACATTCGAGATATTATAAACATATTGCTCTATCGGCAGAACCGAATACTACAACCAAAAACAACCAAAACCAAGAAACCATCGGTCATTTCCAAAGTGCTCGTAGTAACCGGACATCAAGCAAGCAGACGTGAAAGCGATCCAGGCAACGTTTCTGGTTGGCATGTCCAGTTGTGCCAGGAGATGGGATCGGGAGGAAAAAAGGTTTGTGCCACTACCGGGATATGTGCTTATATTAGTGCTGTAAAACAACAACAACAACAACAACAACAACAACAACAAACGTCAGAGGCATGCGCACAAACCAATAGAAATAACATGAAAAATGATTTATATGCACGCAGACAGTCAGGGAGGGCGAAAGAGTTTTCCACTCGGGCTGCTGTTAATATTTTCGGGAAGCACTGTAAAGATGAGTAAGTGACTGAATGAGTGACTGTGTGAGTAACGGAGTGAGGGAGTGAGGACCAGAGATCGCGGGCACAGATTAGCAGGGATACCGTGTATAACAAGTGTCAGACAACCTTGACTCCCTCCCAGATTTATGTACACACGATCAGCCAGTTCAGCATCCAGTTAGAATAACAAACAAGCTCACAATATGTTTTAATCTCATGAAATTTTAGCTGGCCAACAAAACTACTGAATCCAAGTAAGCAACGGATGAAAAGTTTGGTTAAAACCAGGAACAAAAAAACTAATTCAAACATTATGGTTGTGGCACTTCAGGTAAAGAAATGGCAGAATGTCAGACTCAGTGAGAAGTTTCGACATGGAAAGTATTACGAAGCATTCAGCAAATGGGGTAATAGTCATGGGAGTTCATACAATACCATACATATAATGGGCGACTAACTATAAATCCGGTGTCAGGGGCGCGATAAAACATGCTTGATCACATTGGAGGAGCAAAAATGCAAGCTTGGTAAAAATTTATATGTTTGTGCCAATGTCCGATACGTAACTTGATTGCACATGTAGGTGCTTCATTTTTTCTTAATAAAAATTTGGCTTTGAATCCAGCACAAAAATAAAGATGCACTGAAAATGTCCCCGATCACGAGCAGGTTTAATTTTTTGTTTCAGATTCTCTGTATGAACAAGCGAATCGAAATAATTGCGTTTAAATGTAATGCACGCTTTTACTATTTTATTGCTAACAACCATATAATGACCGAACATAAACACTAATGTTCGGCAAACCATAAAGCCGGCTGTCCTATATGTATTCTATATAAACGGGACGGGCGTGCGTGATCCGATATACCAATAAATATATCCCATTTATGTCCCAATATGGTTGCACATAAATCCCGTATTCACTCCATTTTAAAGTCGGACAAATGCGCGATCGTTTGTCATTCAGTGACTGATTCAGAGGCGATTTCAGTGCCAGAGTCAGTAACTTATGTAGTGATTGATTCAGTATGTAATTTATTCAGTGCTGAGTCAGTCACTTATTCAGAGCCTGATTCAGTAACTTATCCAGTGCCCGAGTCAGTCACTTATTCAGAGCCTGATTCAGTAACTTATCCAGTGCCCGACCGAGTCAGTCACTTACTCCCTGCCTAAGTCAGTCACTTATTAAGTGCCCTATTGAGTAACTTATTACAATGTCACTCAAATGGAGAGCCAATTGGTCTGTTAAGTGTTCCATTTGTTGCTGCCAACTTGTTTGCTTGCCGCATCTTTCACTGATAGACGGACCAGATAGACCACGCGCCAGAAAAAACAATATGGCTGTTTAGTGCGAACCTGAACTGTTGGGCGGATTGGGTGGTCTGACTTGACAACAGACAATTGTTCATGGCATAGTATATCTGATGCTCACTTCAACATTGAAGAAATTTCGTAACACATTCGACAAAATCGAAATTCCCTCTGACCTGTCTGGCAGAACACCGTCTTATTATTTTTGTCTCCGGGTTTTTTGCCGCTCAACTCAGTTCACTCACTTACTCTGGAACGCACGACCCGAAGTCTCGGCGACCTGGCCCGGGGTTACCGACGTCGACCATTTAGTTTCGGCGTGCGCTTCCAGCCACAGAAGGCAAAGAACTTCTCCGGGTCGCGACTCGCAATTTCGGGCGCCAACTTTTTTCTATGCCATCCAGCTAAATTGAATGAATGAGTGACTGAGGAAGAAGAGTAGCGACCGTGTGAAAAAGTGGACGTGAATGTTTGAGAGTAGATAATATTGGATGATAGTAAAGGGGCGGGCAAATCAACTCGTGATGGGAGGTCCAATCGTCGGGTGAAAAAAAAGTTTGGAGTCGAGAAGTCGAAAACGGTGATCGATAGGTGACCAACGACAACAAACAACAGATGCGATGAATGTCAACCAAATGCAAGATCTGTCATGTAGGTAGACTGAAGACGTGATGTCATGATACCCATCAAAGGGTTGTCTGTCAATATTAACAAACCAGGAAAGTCTTCACATGAACAAGAAATATGTTCGTTTGAAATAACATAGGCATGAGTTAGTAACTATGTAGTCAGTCAATTATTTTCAAATACTGATCATCGTGACAGTGACAGAAAAACTTTATTTGAGTGTAGCAACCGCTAAAAGCGCAATAAGAAACTCAAGGTAAGCTCATACTATGCCATATTGTTAAAAACCATATTGTTTCTCGTTCATATAAACATGTTCTGCATAAGTACCACAACAACTACTAACAATCCGTAACTAATCAGTCAATTAGTGACAGTGACTGATAATTAATGACAGATAGACTTGAATTTACTGTCAGTCAAAGTCGCATTGATGACACCTTGAATGACCAGCCAGTACATGACCACTGCCGACATGCATCCGACTCCGCCTCTCATTTTAGGAGGCATGAAACACATAAAATGGTGGCAAGGGTGTGCCATCGATCAGATTATTGCGTCCCTTAAGAAGGTGCTATATGGTTGTGTGTGGGTGAGTCATCTGAGCAATGAAACAGTCATTTCGTTAATGAAAGTGAAAACATAAATTAGAATCAGAACTTAAATCAGTCACATGAATAAAACTGACAATAATTATAGAGAGTAGGATTTTTTTTATGTTTAATCCGCCACCGGAGTGCGATACCACTGAATATGGATGGTTTGTATATAATATAGGCATCAAGTTGCAGCCTTACGTATTAAGGTGAAATCCGACACCGCACAGCCCAGGTATTTTCTGCTAAGAGGAAGACCCCTGAAGGCACAGAACCAATCATCATCATCCGGGTCCACACCTTACGTTGAGGGTGCTGTGAAATTCAGTGAGGGCGTTGAATTAATGATGGGTTTGGTTGAGTATCCCTAGTCGTAGGCTGGTACATTGCTTGGGGAAATTGTTCAATAAGAAGGGAATTTAGAGAATGAAAATGTAGATTTGATGTCATTTACCTTGAAGAACTGAGTCAATTTTTATAAGAAATTTGAAAACTGGAAGACACCCCATTCTCCTGTTTGTACATGTTCCGCCAGCGGTTGTCTCAACCCACTCATTAAATGTCTCCGTTTCGGCCAGGCCGCCGCCAGGCAATTGTGCAACAGTTGCATTGAGCCGGATAAATATGGATGTGTGCTAGCAATCGAAACATAATCAATGATTGAGAACATACGCAGATACTAAGTACATATTGAGATGCACTGAATCATTGAGACTCGCATCCATTCTAGACATCACAACGGCTTAACGTTCTACCCGCTCATACATTATCGATAACGACGACGATCATGTTATACGAGTACTTTATGAGCTGTGGGACGAGTAAGAGCCTGATACGAGAAACATTCGGTGGATGGGAAACATGGTTTCAGGGTATCGATGGAAAATTATCCTTGAGATGGCAAAGGTATGCGCTGCTTCAGTCTGAATGTAACAAAGAAATAACTTTGAAATTTCTCAAATCGGTAGCAAGTTCTGGAAATCGTTTCATACTCAAACGCTATTCTCGGAGGAACGATGTGATAGTTAGAGTGCTTGATAGTACATAAAGCTGAATGACACTGGCCGTCAGATCAAAGACGATTCTCAATGGGATACCATGATACAGGGTGGTGATTAATTGGCGGCAGCTGAAGGTTTGCCGAAAACCAAGCTGTTCAACGGAAAGCAGGCTTCCCGAAGAAGAACAGAATGGGAAGTTTTTGGATGCACCCATGTTCAGCATCTGCAGCGATTTCCAACTCTTCCAACCGTTCAAAAGGAAGGCGTTTCGCGACTATCTTTGTTTCTCGTCTTCTGGTGTAATAGGACTATTGGGATTGGGACTGTCTGGGTGAATAGTATATGTGTTTTGGAAACAGAGTTTGCTGGAACTCATCAACATGATATTTTAACATGTCTGGTTTATATTAAATCGCCAGTCTCGTTACAGTGTTTTTGAATGACCTAAAGTTTCTGATTGAAAAAAGGCGCGTTCACATTTAAATTGGTACATACACCAATTTACCAATTTACATGTGCAGTGTTGGTATTTACACAACACTGCATTCGGACTTTGATAAGAATGTATATACAACAAAATTCATGAAAGCGAACATGTTGGAACTCAATCACTCAATGTCATGAACGCCGCAGTCAGCGACGAGAACTCAGTTTTGGACAATTTTTCGGCGCTGAAACATGAACCGAAAATGATCAGCTTATTCAACCTCAAACAAACTGCGCTAATAATAGATTATGCAAAGCATTGCCCTAACCATCCTCATACTACAACAAAATAACATTATGATAGGTAAATCATATAGTCAGTCAATCATCTCGACTAAAAACATCACTCATGAACACTAAGTGAATGCGTCAAATCAAATATTTCAGTCAGTCACTGACAGATTTTGATTTATGCCACTCATTTTCATGACTGTCGCATTAATGACTGACTGATTATTAATGAGTTGTGAAGTTTGGTATGTCATTCGCAGACCATTCGCTCATGTTTCAACGCTATTATTTGTAAAATATTTGCACATGGGAATTTTATTTACCTAGAAATAAAAGTTCCATTCAGAATTGAAGTAAATACATTTAATCAAAGTATGAAATCAAAAATGAGCAGTTTTAATGCAATTAGAAGGGTGATGACATACAGTACGTAAGCTATTAACATAAGTTGTATAATACTAAAATTCAATGAAAACAATGCATGTGCATTTTAACTGAATGGTAGATGGCCCAACAACCTCATTTGCACATTTTAATGGATTCATTACACCAAAACAAGTTATGTTAACACAATCAGCGAATGATGAATACATAGAAAATTAACTCGGTTGGTTAAGTTTTATACATGAAAAGCGAAATTCAGGTCACCTACCGTAACCTTCGTACTGTAGGTTCCGACACCTAGACGTGATGCTAATTCAAACTATTACAATAACTACATAAACCAGTAAAATGTGTAATAAACAACTCCCAAATTAAAACACTTCACCTTAATCTTGTTTAACAACTACAAAGAGTACTTTTGCACCTTGTATAACTGCAAATCACAAATTGAATTTCCGCAGAAAATTAATGAATTAAAGTACATGCGTATGAATTAATGCACATGAATAGATAATAAAACCAAAGTTATACCACGTTTTATTACACATAAAGTTTGTTTGATTAGGCTTGAACATGTTCATTGATCCACTGTTTTTATAAGATAATAAACATCGCTCATTAACGGCACATTAATTTCAAACTTGGTCCCATTCATCAGTGGTTAGCGAGATGCCATAAAACATCTCTGTCGCTGATCGTTATCTGTTAAAGAGGAATGAAACTACCGTAAATATTCTATTAAACACCTTCCATACGTGGGAGAATAGAGAAAACCGCCAAAATGACCCATAAAAATTCAAACTTTGATGAAGTGTCATGTAATTTGAGGTGTTAACCGGCAGTTTAATTGCCCCATAAACCATACTTACCACTGATTCGTATCAGTTAACTTTGATGACCATTCCCACTTCCGGAAGGTAAATTAATTGTTTTGTCCTTGGCACTACATCAAATCAGGTACAGAATTGGGGCAACACCCATCTCGAAAGGCTGTAATTGTCGGTGCACCGAAAGAAGTTTACGGAAGATTGTCATTTACGGCCAATTAGAGACGGCGGCCGGTTTGGAGGTGTGGCGATGGACTTCCGATTGCGTGACGTGACGGGTCAAGGATTGATTGATCGATTGATTGATCGGCTGACTTGTACGTTGCGGACACACCTTTTTGGTGATAACAACTGCAGACAGCCATGGGAACGGAGATTAAAGGTGACTGTTAATTACTGCCTAAGTGGCTGACTGACTCACTGATTGACTGATTGACATGATATCAGTCGTTCTGACGTGAAATAGATAAAACTTGAAAACATTGTGTTACGTATCTTGAAATGCTGCGGTAGACAACAAAGTCAGGGATGTCGAAGCAACGATATACAATCCAATAACAATTATGGTGTCTAAAGCTGAATGTTCCTCACGCTTGTCTACTCAACATGGCACGAAGTCGAATCAGGTACATAATGTACGTTGGATGTGGAAACATTAACGACCAGAAGTCATGACATGATCTGTCCCATTTTACGAGTTACCAAGTAACGACCAGTATCCGCTTGGAATGGGTTACAGGCGTATATTGGTAGAGGTTGGCCGATTTTCTTACAAAGTTACACTTACATGTTGGTTACTGGCAAAGCATACACCACACGTCATATATCGAGAAAAATTAGGTTTATGTGGATAAGATGCAGTCTTATAAAGTGAAAGAAATGATAGTGACAAGTTGGTATACT
>OZ038444.1:11883708-11908708 GCA_964036265.1 Daptonema setosum | reverse complement strand
CGTTCAGAATCAAATGTAATATTGTAAATGAAAAATGCGTTCGGTGGCGCGAGAAAATGCTAGAAAGTATGAAGTGATTTGTAAGATTATTGACACACATGAAAGACCCACATATAGTTTGGCAGTGAGAGAGATGAACGGCTAATGTACGTTGATACAGTACATACATATGTAGGCCGGGGTAGTGACCGAGGGAAAAGTGAAATGGTTAACATAAAACAAATATGTGGCATGCAACACAAATATAAAAATAAAATACTATCTATCAAATGATTCTGTACACTGTGAATTGCACACAACGGCCTATGTAATGCTACGTTCAGTGACGAGCTACATATAAATAGAGTGGTAGGTTTACAATTAAATACAAACACAAATCAAGGCACAAAACAATATGCACATAGACGAAATAATCATTTAGAAACTTATATAATCATGGTGAATGACTAAAAGGTCAGACACGAAGTGAATTGGAGAGCAATATTTCCAAAATCTAGAGTGGTACATAACGGTACAAATACGAATTCGTCAAGGGGATATCTCCGGGAAGTGGTACCTAGCAGGATAAGGGTTGAAGATAGAAGATACGAATTGCAGTAAATGAGCACATTGAGTGAGTGAATGAGTCAGCAAGAATAATGCTATCACCTCGAGATGCTAGTCAGAAACACACGGGTTTTGATGATTGGAATACATACTGATATGGAGCTTACAACCAATATCGTCACTCAAACAACTCAGTCATAATTGATATCCTTAACCTCAAAAGAGCTCAGAATAAGAGTGACAATATTTTGTGTAAACTTTACAGCAGACACCGGATATATAGAACATTGAGTGCAATTCCAAACTAATACGATGAATAAATGAATGAATGAACGCATGATTGTGATGGGGAATTGAATCTCTATTGAAAGACGCTTGGAGAATGTGATGCATTGGGTGGGGAAATGAAAGAATCAGACGGTTCACAAATGAATGACGGTCAAAGGACTGACTGTCAGCGTCAGGCTTCACAATTCTTTTCAGTCAGTCAGTTAGTCAGCCAGTCAGTCAGTCAATCCGTCAGTGATGGGATCCGGACAAACGAATGGTTTGATTAAAAGTATTTTTGATTGAGGATCGAAGTGTTTTTGAAAAAGAATACGTTGATAAAAAGTTAACAAATAAATGAATTGTGGATTGAAGTGTAGTGCAATCGGATTTGTCGTCTGGAAATATTTGCACTGGTTTCATTTCAGTTGGCATACCAAGTCACTCACTTCATCCACTTAATCTATTGGCTATCAATACAAGTGAACTCACATTTAAGCGGAATCAACATAGAAAAAAACAGAATAAATAATCCAATGAATTTGAAGTGAATAATTTGAAATTAATGTACACGACGCACAGCTCGGTTTTGAGTGAGATAATTGACATTCACATTGGTTGGTTCACCTAACCAAGTAATACAGGTGTAATTCCAGATGTAATCAGGGTGTAGGAAGGAAGGTGACTAAGGTGATATAATCTGATGCAGGGTGTAATGTCATAGCCTACAGGTATCAAAGCCTGGCTACCGTTATTTCCTGAGGAATGAGATGTAATAGCAGGACTAAGGAGGATAACTACAGGTATCATGCTAGGCTCAATAACGTGTTATCTTTACATGCATGAACGGATCAGTTAGGAAGTCGTGAAAATATCTGGTCTACATCTTCTTTCACTGTTAAACAGTCATTCGAGGATTTTATTTATTATTAAAAGGTATACTAGATTTCTGATGTTTTCCAAGATGGGAATTTCCCCGATATAATCCGTTACTGACTGTGAATAATGTGAGTCATGATACCTCTAGTAATAACTGGTCAGCATTCGATATATCACCGGTTAGATCACCCACCATCCCACTACTGCCCAACCCACCTCAGCGGGAGATCTCCGTTCGGATTGTGTGTCAACTGCCGCCACTGCCAACTGCCGCCACTATTTTCGAGTCAACTGCCGCCACTAATTCCAGAAATTTGTGGCTGCAGTTGACTCACCCAAAAGTGGCGTCAGTTGTCGTATGTCAACTGCAGCCACTAAATTGTGGAATTTTCTGGCTGCAGTTGTCTCGCTGAAAATGACGTCAGTTGTCCTATGGAAACTGACGCCACTTTTTGCGAGACAACTGCAGCTATGTAGAAAACTTCAGAATTTTGTGGCTGCAGTTGACATACGACAACTGACGCCACTTTAAGGTGAGTCAACTGCAGCCGGAAAATTTCAAAAAAAGTGGCAGCAGTTGTCTTGATAATTGTGGCGGCAGTTGGCAGTGGCGGCAGTTGACCGATCCCCCTCCGTTCGCATGCCAGATACATCGTCTAGTAATCTAGAGGCAATTGTGCTAGCACAAATTATAGTCTACCTACCGTACATACTCACTATTTATTAGCTTTTCGTATTTGAATCTCAGAATGAAGCCCAAAGATAAAGAAGTCTGGAACTATACCAGGCGTAGGCGTCCCTGATAAAAAAGTAAGTATTATAGGTTTCTAACTATGTGACTTGGTCTTGATCTTTCTTATTAACAAAAGTTACTGATGAGGCTAACTGACAAATGTTCGAACTACATATTCGAGTGATAACTACTGTTCAACCGAATCTACAGCTCCGAAGAAAATTCAACGGTGAAACTTTCTGACAAGTACAGGAAGTTGACTCGATCATTCAAAAGTTGTTCGCATCGGCCTCTGATCTGTCATATCGCATGTACTGGAATACTCGTTGACATCCGATACACCTACCATGTATACATACACCAGGGACATTATGAATCGGACGTTAATTAAGACCGACATTAGTCGTAAATAACTTGGCAGTTAACAGCGTTCGGTTCGTTAGTTATAAGCGAAACAGCGATAAATAATATCAGTGAAAAATCGCTTAAATTTGACACCATCAGACTGTAAATTAGACACTCCTAATGGAGGTGATACATAGACGGCGGGTTGACTTTGACAAAGTCCGTCAGTCAGTCAGTCAGTCAGTGACATGAGCGTATTCACTGATATGACGTTTGACAGTCATCGTGACAGGCAAACTGTAAAAATGACTGGCATTTTGCTTAATTCGCCAAAAACAGCACAAGAATTCAAACTTTTAATGACGCGAACTTTTATTAACGAATATCGCCTTAATGAGAACCACGATTTGCTATTCAGCCCCACCTGTTCTGCATAAAAACAGGTCACTGTTTTGGCGAACATGCAAACCGATCTACTTTCAAAGGCGCGCTTGTTTTTTATGACTGACAAACTGACTGACTGACCGGCCATGAGAATAAAACCCGACTGTCATGTTATGCGCATCCCATTTGTACATATACAATCAGTCTGTCATTTATTAGTACACTCACCGTTGTACTCACTAACTGACCGGCCCAATCATAAATCAGAGGTGTGGTAGGATGAAGGACTGGCCGAAACTGATTGACTGACGGATTGACCCGCACCGATTGATTGACTGACAACCGACTCACCTGTTGTTACTCTTACAATCACATGGTGCACTAGGTTTACAGTCAGTCGGTCAGTCAGTCAGTAACCGATCGACTGGTTGTAAACGACTGACCATGTAAATACTCTATCTGTCGGCATCGGAACACCTGTTCCCTCATACCCAATTCACACCTCTGAGGTGTTGATCTTCAAGCCCCGACACGATCTGATCGTAATCTGAATCGATTTCGGGCGATTTTAGACTAAGAAGTTTCGCTTTTCGGATTTTCACATCGAACATCTGTGCACCAGCTTGTCGAGTTGTTCGAAAGTGTTCCACCGTGCCGTGGAAGAGTGTCGGCATTTTTGAATAATGAGGTGTGAAATACAGATACTTATGGTATTGATCAGGTGATCCTGTCGATACAAATTTAGATTCTGAGTCTCAGATACGACAAACTTGAGTTATGGTTTACGGCAGTCAGATTCTAAACGATGTACCTGGGTATGTGGAACGGAGATGCAAACCAGGGGACGGATACAAATAAATTCAAAAATAAATTGAAAATGCTAACATGCTGACAATTGAAGTGACTTGTGAAAATATAGACAAAATCTCACAGAGTACCTAAGACAAAGTAAAGCACATCAAAGAGACACGATGATCAATAACGAACTCAATGACCGTGTTTAACAGGATTCTGCTGTTGCTGCTGCTCCAGATTGGCGGCGGCCGTAAAGTTAACTGGTATGGTGACGGGATGGCATTGTTGACTCGTCGACTTTGAAACATCATGTGTGAGCACATGTACATGACTGGGTGGCATTGCCTGAGTTTGCAGGTTCAACGGGACGTAGTACATACCACTTGAGTGCAGTGCAAAGACGGGCACCTCCCGTTGCTGGGAGCGAGAGGATCGCGGACTTAACACCCTCGGAGGAGAGTCCGGAGTATAAGATGTGGTGCTCACTCCTGACAAGGAGCGACTCGAACCCGGAGAGCTGGGATATGTGCCTGAGGAGCTGGTGTGCTCCTTGGAGTGAGTGGAGGAGTGGGCCGGCTTGGGATGGTGGTGCGGCTGGTGGGACGAGTCACCGTTAACGGAGAGCATTGACCTGCAAAAAAGGATAGTTAACTGAAACAATTACTAATGCACAGGACACCCACTCACTCACATACTCACTAACTCACTCACTCACTCACTCACTCACTCACTCACTCACTCACTCACTCACTCACTCACTCACTCACTCACTCACTCACTCACTCACTCACTCACTCACTCACTCACTCACTCACTCACTCACTCACTCACTCACTCACTCACTCACTCACTCACTCACTCACTCACTCACTCACTCACTCACTCACTCACTCACTCACCCAGTCACTCACCTGAGATGCTGAGTGCCATTAGACGAGGTACACATGGATGACTTGATGGACATGTTCAATGGTTGATCGGATGAGCACGGACTGACCGGTTCCACGGCCGGGGTTACGGTAAGTGAGGGTGCACACGGCGGCACCACATCGTTGGGATGCACCGATGACGAATGAGATTGCGCCGATCGAGGAGGTACAATCACGGCTGGTTTGTACTGCGTTTGGGCGACCGTCAACAGATCCGTGAACGCGCTGCCCAGTACGTCTGCAAGTTAATGAGTGAGTGAGTGAGCGAGTGAGTGAGTTAGTCAATGAGCTTATTATGATTTGATGTTTGGATCACCATTAAAATGTTTACATTATGGATGTAGTCACTAAACGCCAAGTGAATGGTTGTTGTTACATAAAAAGTATTGACAATCTGTGAACCAACCCCGTTTACTTAAATCAAGAAAGTACTGTATGGATTTCATTTGTGAATGGAATTAGAAACATCAAATGAAACCAATTTTCTCATTAAAATAGCGAAATTTTTGCTGTAATGATATATGAAAATGAGAAATATGGAACTACTTCCTCGTTTACATCTAGCCATTATTTTAATCATATTATAACAAGATGGAAACAGGTGAAGTACCGTATGTACTTTACTTGATGAACCTGGTTACGGTAAGCAGTTTATTTTCATGAACGACCGGATGCATTGAACATGCCATTTAATTATCCCCTAGATTGTTATGATAATAGCCCAACTGGGTTTTCAATTACTTACAGTACCAGGTTTGACTATTCCCAAAAGGAACAACACCCGAATCGACTCCAATAATTGCCTTTCTTTTTAATTTATCTAATTAGACGCAATAAAAGACAAGAATGAGTAGTTCGTTATCGTTGAACGAATCCAATGTTGAGAATCGGGAAACAATGAAATCATCATGTGAAATGTCATGGAGACAATCAGATGGACATGTATAGATGTCATGGTTATGTCACAGTTTGTTCACATGCAAAGATGGCTGTCACAGATAGTAGATATATAGACTACTGTATCACCATTACAATGACCGGAACTTATCAGTCATCTTGATCAGGGTTCAGGTGTAAAGGGCCTGGGAGCCTTGGGGTTACGAACTGATAGAACAATACTGTAAATTATGAGGACGAACTGAGTGACTGACTGACTGACTGACTGACTGACTGTCTGACTGACTGACTGACTGACTGACTGACTGACTGACTGACTGACTGACTGATTGTTGGCCGCCAGCGTGATTGGCTCACACGGGTGTTAGTGGATTACGTCAGATCGAGCCAACTGATTGACAGACAAAATGACTGACTGACTGATGGACAGACTGTTCAATTCCGGTTGCAGACTAGCAATGTTTTGTTTTAGATTATGTAAGAACGGATACATTGATGGGACCAAGGGACCATCCATACTGTTTTTGCTTGAGCATAAAAATGACAACTATTGATAGTGACAACGAATTCATAGTTCCTGACATCAATAAATGCCTCATGACCCAATAAAGTCAGTTCCTCTTTTTCTACTTAAAATTTTTGTGACAATAATGATAATGAATCAGTTAACGTTAACGATCACTCCGAGTCTATCGCCCCGAAAAAGATTTGATTTGTATACATACATACGTTTATCAAAAAGTATGACAGTTGGGTCTTATTTCGATAGCATGTTTATCAATAAGAAAACTCTAGTTTCTAAACTAAACTCAATTATGGTGTATTTATAATTTAGACACCACATTAGTCATTACCTGATATGTTTTTAATGCTACGCTGCTGCTGACGCTAATAACCTCCTAGATCACAAATCCAACGATTAAAGATTCAAAGATAGACTGAACCTAACAATGAAATGTTATTATTCTAGCAACGGTAACAAAACTTCTGACTAAATAGAAACCTTCTTTATTCCATTAGATTTGATAAATTATGGATTGTACAGTAGTTGATAAAAGATAAAAATACAAGAATGAAAGCGCCGGCTAACGAACCATAGGTGCTTCGACTGAAGTACTCCCTCAGATGGAACAGCAGCTGGGTTTTGGTGCTTTCATTGATCTGCAGTCCCTCGGCAATGGCCAGAAACCTGAGCGTTTCGGCGATACAGTCAAAGTATCCCTGTTTGTAACGATCTTTGAGTGTTGATATGGAGAGTGACTCCGTGGATTCGGTGGTGTGCATCGCTGATACTGAAATAATAATCATAGATTTCTGAGATTTTAGTGAACAGTTGGCACGTAAACTTTTCCAACACGGCTAAAACCAGCTGAACTTGATAATTCCCTGTTACACCAAAGAACTGTTTTGTTGAATTGATTAAAACAACCGGCTGTCAAACGTACGTTTTATTTTGCATTTGATGACGCTGATACTTCAAAGTTGGAATATTTCACTTACGCAAAAAACAGTTTGGGAACATTTCCTAAACAATCACTCCTATTCTTGGGTCTGTTAACAAATCACGCATGCACATCTTTGTATAAAATGTGGCTCATATTAGCATTCATTTTTGTAGTCAATTGTGAGTGATAAAACTTGTAAGAAATGCAAACCAACAATCAGTCATTGTAACATCGGTGGCCACGGCTTTCTCTTCCTTCTTGATAGGTATTGGCTTGGACACCGGGTACGTCGTTACCACTGAAATCGAAGATTACACCGTCGTTATCAGGGACATTTAGTAAAACATTAACTTAACCAATTATTACTTACTTAATTAATTAATTGATTAATTAGTTGGTTTACTTCATCTTAATAATAACAATGACCACCGTTTCACACCACAATCAGTCAAATCGTCATTTCATATTGTTATGTTACCATGTTCATGTCCTACCAAATAAATGAAACATGGACAAGTTCATCTTGTGTTCAGCAAATAAGCTTTACCCTGTCCTCCCTCCCGGACTACAGTAATCCAGATTGTAGGATTTCACCCCAATGCACGATTTCATGTGACGTTTGCGAATGTTCAAGGCGGTTGGGTTTGATGATGAGTTAAGTTGCTATAGCCAGAAATGTGACGAATGCAGCTGTTATCACGTTGTTGTTGTTAATGTTGTTGTTGTTGTTGTTAATGTTGTTGTTGTTATAATGGATGTAGCAACAATCGGTAGCTGGTCGTGCCTGGCACACCCGACCAGCACCATCACCATGTAATATATTTATAACACGCACGTTTTACACGCCGCACGCGCGCACGCACGTCAAAAAAGTGCACGCGCACCCTCACTCACTACGGGCGCGGAGAACAGAGAACATTTTTAGTTGTTGCATGTTATGTCGGCTAAATCTACTACATATATTCTACTACTCAACAATAAAAGTTGGCGAGCCAGTCGCGTGCCAGCTACTGACTGTCACCCAAACAAGAATACGCACCCCACTTTATATATTCGGCTTGAAACATTACCTGCACGCGTAAATAACAAGTGCAACGCTGCTACAAAATGCACGCAAAAATTGCGCGTGCGTGCGTGCGTGTTGTGAAGTTGCAGAAGCGCGAACACGCGCGTGTGTGTGTGTAGTAGTAAACGTGTGCTGTTGTTGCTGTTGTTGTTGTTGATGTTGATGTTGATGTTGTTGTTGCGGTGTGCAACAATGAATGTCAGGCGGTGACTGGCACGCGCGCACAAAGATCATGACCTAACTGACTGCACGCATGCATTACTTTACTACTATGCATGTACTGCACGTGTACACCTCACCCACTAGCACTAGATCCAGTTCCTGGTCACATCATCATCGCACATTCCACTTGGCTCATCAACAATATCAAACCCAACCAATTACTGGCAAATGCACACACGTGCATGGCAAATCCAGTTACTGTTGATTATTGGACACACTTGGCTAACGGACCTATGATTCATACTTGGACACATACATATGTACAAACATACAATATACAAAAAAAAACAAATTCACCCAAAACACAAAAAACTCAAAATAATCAAATTCAACAAAAACAAACCAGTGCCACTGCTGGGAGTATGGGTGGACTGGGGTACTGCATTCTTGGGATACACGGGCTCGGGTTGAACCACGGTCGTGGGTTGACGACGATCCTCGTGTAGTTGTTGCATGTACCTGAATCAATGAGTTGGTGAGTGAGTGAGTGAGTGAGTGAGTGAGTGAGTGAGTGAGAGAGTGAGTGAGTGAGTGAGTGAGTGAGTGAGTGAGTGAGTGAGTGAGTGAGTGAGTGAGTGAGTGAGTGAGTGAGTGAGTGAGTGAGTGAGTGAGTGAGTGAGTGAGTGAGTGAGTGAGTGAGTGAGTGAGTGAGTGAGTGAGTGAGTGAGTGAATGAGTGAGTGAGTGAGTGAGTGACATAGAGTGACAGACCAAACTGACCTAATAGCCATTTCGATAATCTCCGTTTTCTCAATGCGACCTCGACCTTTCTTCAGAAAGTGAGAAGGAATCATCTTTGACAGATTGGACAGGCAGTTGTTCATGCGATCCCGACGACGTTTCTCGATGATTCGGTGGGACAGTGGGTCCTGCAAAAAACATGCTCATTTTGGGTAAAACTTTGTCCAAAAACGCATTTGGCCAAAAGATTGCTTTTCAGCTCTACCGCATTTTACAGAAATAATGTGAGAAACAGTGAGTTGGTATATTGCAGATATGTATCCTACATTGACTGACACCTGTTTGATCTGCTTTCATCCTGACTGTTTTTTGTTTGTTGGCTTGATTGCTTGTTTGAGTATCGCTTTGACAGACGGTAATCACGTTTCAAAAAACTTATCTTTTCACGTTGGCCCTTTTGTTTAATTGTCATAGTTAAACCCAGTATTGGGTATCACTCAAATTATGTAAAAACTAAGTATTTAGACTTAATAGTAATTATAAATTATTATAACCCATTGCCATAACTGTATCCGTAAATGAGTCGTATGTATCCATGACTGATTATAATCATGCAAAATAAACATACTGTAACAGGTGGTTCTAGAGATCTAGTCAGTCTAGTAAAAACTAAATTGAAAATATTTCGCTGACTTATGTACTGTAGGAGAGTATTTTATCTACATTTCAATAGTTAGAGACATTCCACTGAGTTTCAGATATTGTATACAGTCACTTTCAGAATAGGTTACTGGTCGTTCGCATCTGCTAGAATAAACTGAACTGGTAATAGAAAACTGTACGATAAATCAGAACGATCGTGTTACTTTCTCATAGACTGGCTGCTCTGAAATGATTATTTTGTAGTTATCAATTAAAAATAAGTATTCTTAAATAATCTAAAAATAAGTTTTCTGTTGGCAAAGTTTGAATGGCTGACTACATATTGTCAAGATATATCATACATGTTTTATTAGAGAAGTCATGAAGTGAACAAAATCAGGTTTGCAGGCATTTTTTTATAAAATAGTGCATTTATACTGCTTCTTAAAGCATGTGTTCCACCATTTTTCACATTCGCCATGTTTTCATCATATTCGTTAATGAACCACTAGCTTTTCATTAGCATAACTTTAAATTAATAAGCTCCAACTTCAAGTTGTGATTGCTTAAGTACGGCCATCACACGATCAATGCCAGGGGCAATATTATCCCGAACTTTCTGAACAACCGGATACATCGCATACAAACACATGATCTTCTGTGACCTTGTAGTTGACACACGCACGTGACCATGCAACCTGTCAGGTACATATCGTCATGTCGTCATGGTATAGAAACACGAGCACAGATACGTTCGACGCTGACATTATCGTTCAATTTATCAAAACTACTGAGAATCGCGTGATTTGTGAGAGCAAAAAAACGTGTCGGTCATACGTTTTGTTTCTACATGATAGTTGCAGTCAAGTTTAATGGGACGACGATGAATGGACAGATCATGTGGCCAGTCACGTTATTGATTGAGAACCATGTGATGATTGTGGTCAAGGCAACTACAGTACTGTGATGGATGGCTATCACACAGGTGATTACATGTACTTACATATGTTGGTTACGGTAATGGTTGGCGAGATGTCAAAATTACCCCGGCTACTTTTGCTAACGTGCTTGTAAACTTTGCTAATCATGCTTATCTACTTTTTTGAGTATGGAGCAAACAAATCAGTACCATTTTAAACTGTATTTAATCAAACAACAATAAACATAACTAATAAGGAAAAAATTTTATAAAAATGAAACAATAAAACCAAACACAATATGAAACTCACAAATGAACGTACCCGATTCGGCCGACCGTTGGAGCCTTTGGAGCCGGTACGATTGCAGCCACCGCTGTCTGATGACGTCGGTGATTCCTCGCCGGCATCACGGTCGTATTGCATGCTGAACATTACATACTTACTCATTCACTCACTCACTCACTCACTCACTCACTCACTCATCCACTCACTCACTCACTCACTCACTCACTCACTCACTCACTCACTCACTCACTCACTCACTCACTCACTCACTCACTCACTCACTCACTCACTCACTCACTCACTCACTCACTCACTCACTCACTCACTCACTCACTCACTCACTTATAGAAGAAATAAAATCATCTATCTAAAATATACCTTCACTGATTCTCTAACAAAAAAAATACTGAAATACATACGTTTACAGTACAAAAGATTTATGGTCTGACTGAATTACTGACAGACTGACTGATAGAAGCTACCTCTGATTCGAAGATTCATGTTTCATATGACCATACGTTGAGTCAATGGTCAATGGCGAGTATGTGGTCTGCAGTGCACTGGTGTTGATCGTGGCCCCGGGCATACTCAATGGTGCACTGGTAACGGTGACGTGATTGCTGTTGTTGTTGATCATGTTGTTGTTGTTGTTATTAATGTTGTTGTTGTTGTTGTTGTTGTTCATGGACTGATTGATCTTGTTGATCGAATGGTGCATAATAGTCTGATGGCTCATGGGTGCCACCAGACCAGTGTAGTGATGCGTGGGGGCGCCGCCCTGTACCACGGAGATCATGTTGTAGTTGGTTGGTTGTCGTTGGTGTGTACGTGAGTTAGTGACTGGTTGAGCGAATGATTCGACTGACTGACAGACTGAATGTATTTGAATTTGCTACTAGTCGTCGGGAGTCAGTCGGTATCAGTTGTTGGGTTGTGGTTGGTTGGCTGGTTGCTCGGTGTCAGCTGCCGACAGTCGCCAACCCGCGAATCTTGTGTTGTTCGTGTTTCTGCAATATGAACACAAAGATTCACACAATATTGGTGAATGTATTGATTTGTTAGACGGCTTGCTATATCGACTACCCTATACCTTAGCAAGAGTGAATGCGATCGATGTTGGATCGAGTAATGTGGCGAAGGTAGACGAGCAACCGCAGCGCATGGCGTGTCTCAGCGTGCCTGGTACTCGATCAACACGTCGTCGTCGTCGATGAGGGGGTACCCCACCATGTGCTGGGGGGTCCTACTACTACCCCCCATCACCACCTGCACAATCGAGCGTGCGCGCGTGCGTGTGTGCGTGCACGATGGCGGATGGGTGATTTGCAGTGAAAGTGGACTGTTTCAATTGGTGGGCAATTACCACTCTTTTTTCTGATGAGTTTTGAAGCCATGTACCATTTTTATTCAACAAAAATATAGGGAAATAAGCATTTGGCTTGTATGTGCTCAGTTACCACGACTCGCGTGCACTGTTACACGGCGTGTAAAGCGCTGTTGTTTCTAGACTGGTTGATACAAACTGCATGACTGACTCACCCCTGCAGTGGCGGATGCACACACGGACAAATCATGGGAAGGAGAGGGAAAAGTTCGACTTACTATCAGCTTACCGTCAACTTTAGTTTGAAGCTGTTTCATAAAATTAGAAACTCCTTAAAACAATTTAGAATCACCGAATCCGCTATGGATAAACCGATCGGTGCACTAGCGACCGAGTCAATCCTACAAATGGAGAGGAATTTCTTTGAAGAAGGGAAAATCAGCGGTTCAGAGGTCAATTTACTTAGACCTTACGGACCAATTTCTGTTTTTAGTACTGCCAAAGAGGGGTGGAATTTGGTTTGCGTTGTTGCCTCGTCCGCTAGTGAATGGATGAATGAACGATGAGCATGGATATGTCATCCCACTACCTGTCACAGGGTCATCCCATCGCCCGACCCTTAACAGCCGGCAGGCTCAACTCACTCATCCACCTGGAATCAACCACTTTCTCGATCAAGTTAAGAGATCTGGAAAAGTTTTAGCAGTTTTTTTCAGTTAAATTGTATAGTGATAGTAAGAATTTACTGAACTGAGTGCTGAAGTGACTTCTGAAGGAAAAATTCAGACATTTAACTACTTTGTAAGTTATGGTATGGGGCTTTAAAAAGGATAAGAGCATCAGCGGCGTCTGTTGATCAAGGATGAGATCGAATGTTGACCGTTATTACTTGAAGGATCAATGAAAGGGTGTGTGCCGTAAAACAGTACCCAGACTCTCTTTTTCGTACAAAAAGACGTTTTTCAAAAGAACTAGTTATCTAGATCAGTTCTAACTAGCCATAATGTTATGTTACAAAATATCTGAATGAAATGCTTGAATCACTACGTACTGTGAAAAAGTAGCCTTGCCAAATAGCCGAAGTTTGTAAAACCATTGATGATTTATGATTATCTCTAAACTGAGACCTCAAAACCTTTGTCCAACAAGTTTCTAACTCTGAACGAACTTTTTCACCACCAAACTTCTTTCATCCGCAGCCACCCCGGATTGATTTGCCACCTCTTTCTGTCTGGATTCGGGGGTGAGGGTGGAGGAGGGGAGGGGTGGAAAGGTGGATAACACGCACTTTCGGGCGATCGGGGTGGTGCATGTTGTTTTGTGTTTCAGTGTCAGCTGGTGTCATCATACCAAAACAAGTTATGTTATGCTCTGTTACGCGCAACATTTATCGAGTCACTCCACTGCTGCCTACGTTTGCTATTTGCATTTCATACTCATCTTGCAACTACAGCTTTCGTAAATCATTAAGCGAACATCAGAATCCGTTTTCAGGTGTCCTACACCGAAATTGTAATGAGTAAGATTATTGCCCTTCATTCACTTGTTATGCATTCTCCGGTGTTACGGTGAGTATATACGTTTCAAAGGGGAAACTTCGCCACAGATGAATGTGTGAGTTTTCAAGCAATTTCAAACTACAATGGCTACGGGAATAGGAATAACTATCAGAATCAGATCTCAATAAGCAACACTTTAATCTATATTTGTTTATTTTTAAATTACGAAAACATACAATGAACAAGACAAAATTTTATAGAGTTAATAAAATATACAAAACACAAGGTCGTACTGGGGATCGAACCCAGAATCTCCTGCTCCGTAGGCAGGCGCCTTATCCATTGGGCCATACGACCGATGCATCACAGTGTGCATTCGTTGGTCATTATGCTTCGCTCACACGTGAAACCAGTTTAGGTTGTTGAGCAGCTGTGTTGTGTAGAGCAACAGTGGTGACTGACTGACTGACTGACTGACTAGTTGTAAAGTGACGCTGATCTGATTATGCAACACACGTGCAACTTCTCAAGGTCCGATCTTTTATGACAGAGATGAAACGTGAATGAAACGATACAAGTTGTGTCCTGTGATACATACAGTAGGTGGGTTTGCATACATTACCACTTTGCATTGGCCCATAGGTAAAAATCATTTAGCTTTTTGTGGTTGCGCCGTGAAGGATAAACCTTATGACAAGTTCGTAAATTACTGAACTTTTATAGGTTCGATCGAACTGATAATGATCAAGTTTCAAGGCTCTTTCTTGGGCTGTCAGCTACATACTTTTCAGAGTTTGATGTGACTGGAGGAAGAAGTAAATCAAAAAACGACTTTCAAATTTTGAGTAGATAAATGACGATTACATTCAGATCATAGCATAGATACCTAATAAAGATTAAAAAAAACAGATTCAGTGTGCACTTTCACCGTATCCAACAAAGTATTAATGTTTGACATGAACATGAAACCAGATGAGCAAACGAAGTCAATGAAAAACATGAACATTTACCAACCATAAATTAGTAACGGATGACAATCAGTGAATCGTTCATGTTTCATCATGATCACATAAACTGACGTACCAACTAATGTGCCATGCATGTGTGTAAACATGAGTCAACTCAACAAATCATCGGTCATCAACACCACATAAACACCAGTACACTCATCAATGCCACATAAACAAACGTTGCAACTATCACTTTCCTGTCTATAAAATAGCTGCATAATCCCTCGAGTATTGAGTCAGCCGATTTAAGGGATCAGAGATCAGCGCTCTTGCGGATGAGAAAGAAATTCCGAGATAGCCCTCCTTTTGGTCAAAATTTAAATTGTTGCATAATTTTGTGCAATAACTTAAAGTATGAGTTTTCTCCTCTGATCATTTTATGGTACCCCAATCCAAATGAAATTTTGTTTACATTGGTAATCATTTGATGGCTAGTGGTTGGAGTTCGAAGAATCAGGATGTTCAAGAGATCAGGCGTCAGGTGCGCCGGCGGGTAGAAGGAAATACGTGTCATAACATAACAATATGTGTCATAACATAACATGACTTGTCATAACATAACAATATTCGTCATAACATAACATTACTTGTCATTCAATAACAAGTGCGTAAAAATTATGTGGTTACTGTGACATTTCATAGCATTTATCATAACCTTCCTTAACGAGATAATAAATGAGTTCTTGACGATTGAACCCAACAAGATGCAATCGAACCCGATATAGCGCTATGAATGAACACAGATTGTTAATAAAGCGGCTTTACAATTCAACAAAACAACCAAGTGTCGAGTTTGATGCACCAGACAGCCATAGTCGACTAATGGAGATAACAAACATTTATACTGTATCATATAGTATCTGTAATAGTCACCGCTATGGTCGAATCACGCCAGCTATCAATGAAGTACAATGTATGAATGATCTACATGTGACATAAAATTCAGCCAACTAAATAGTTGAGGCTGGAAACTACGAGTCGGACTGGTCTGAATACTCTAACTTTCAAGTAGCAAACCAAGAAAGTTCCCACATTTGCTATTCCAGATCCGAAACTCTTCTCTAGATCACCAAAACACATTGAATTAAGTACAAAATTGATCACTGGTTTCCTTAACGGAACCGGAATACAATACCAAATGTATGTACTACACGTATAGTGCCATTTCATTGAACTAGCTCTTAACATCAACAAGCTCAACGTTCCAAAAAAAGTGCTTATGTGCACCCAAACCGCAATGCTGATGCCGAATAAAAAGCTAATATATATTGAAGTATTGTTAAGTATTCACAACGGGGTCGGGTAAACTGGCCAAAAGGTAAACTGGCCAAAAGGTAATCTGGCCAAATAAGTTTTACCGTAGGGTAAACTGGCCAAAAGGTAAACTGGCCAAAAGGTAAACTGGCCAAAAGGTAAACTGGCCAAAAGGTAAACTGGCCAAATGGTAATTTGGCCAAAGGGTAAATTGGCCAAATAAAGGTAAATTGGCCAAATGGTAAACTGGCCAAAAGGTTAACTGGCCAAAAGTAAAACTTTACACCTAACAACATAAAATCAACCCGTTTATCAAAGGTTACCTTAAAATTATGAGCTCCTCTCATCTTATCAATTCCTTAAAATCATCTGGTTTTAAACCAAACATGTAAGCCGATCAAGGGTGTGTGTTTTTGGCGCGCAATTCGAATTCAATAATGCGTTCGTTTGGCGCGCAGTTTGAATTCAAATATGCGTTCGGCGCGCTGTCAAATTTCTGAGAAACAAATCATTTTTTCTTATGGCACGAGCATAACATACGAACGGTGCGGGGCGCAAAATTCATTGAAACGTAATAAAAATGATTTTTGAAACTCTGATAGGATACTCTGATCAAGCTGTAGTTAATAACGGAGTAAATTTTGCTTGCAATAAGTGAATGAGTAAGTGAATGAATGATATGTCTTATTATCAACATTTAGACCTGGACTCCAAACTATTGTCTTCATATATGTATGTACGTACAATTCGAAAACTTTAGGAATCATTTTGTGATGCAATATGTATGTACGTAGAATACATATTCATTGTTGGTTATAATGGTCTAATCCGACAAGATGAATTATTTAGGTTTAGAATAATGTAAACATTTGACATGTCAATTGTTCCTAATTAAAAAAGCAATTTAATTTGGCTGAAGGAAAAGCTGATAGGCGGTTATAAACATCAATCAGTAAAATAATTAGAAATACTTAATAATTAATATAATTTTTTACTATTATAACAAGGTAAATTGGCCAAAAGGTAAATTGGCCAAAATAAGGTAAACTGGCCAAACGGTAAACTGGCCAAAAGGTAAATAGGCCAAAAGGTAATCTGGCCAAAAGGTAAATTGGCCAAAAGGTAATCTGGCCAAAGGGTAAATTGGCCAAAAGGTAAACTGGCCAAATTTTTGGCCAATTTACCTTTTGGCCAGTTTACCTTTTGGCCAGTTTACCTCGACCCTTCACAACTTGTTTTCCACAACTGAGACAATGACTTGTTGTAGTTTTATTACATGAAACGAGCTCAGAGCAACCAGCGTAACATGCAACAACAACAACAGCAAAGCGCTCATGTCCGCGTGTCGCAACCTCGTCCACCCTATAACCGCAACCGCAACGCCCTCCACCACGTGTCAGTCACTCATCGTCACCCCTGCACTCTCAGACCATCACACCCTCAACTCTTCATCAACACATCCACATAGTGACCGTGGCGGATCAACTAACAAATCATGCCTGGTTTGATCAAACTTTCACTTTCTCACTTTGGTCTGTGAAAATGCAATTAGAGTTGACGTGGAACTGAAATTTCGTAAAATTTTTGAAGTAGGGATGATTCGGTGGTTTTCCAAACCGCCACTGAATCTACATAAACTCGAGTATCGAAAACAACAACAACATTAGAGTGAAACCGAAACGAAATCGAACGTCATCCAGACGACGGTCGGCGGATGATAACATGTGGCAATAGAAACATCTCCTTTAGCTTATCATGGCAACCCTAACACACCCACTATAAAAATGCTCTAACAGTTCTGTCAAGTTAAAACAAGACGAATTCGTAAAAATATTTTCGGTGATCAAAAAATTTGTTTGTGAAAACGAGTGGATCTCACACTCACTCTCTCACTCACTCAACGCTCGGTACTGCCGCGGGCCTGTTGTTGCCTGATGGCCCAAGGTTATGCGATCGGGTCAAGGCAGTGCAACACGCGACAACAACTCGAGTCCCGACCACCAGTTCGACCCATACTTCCTCCCTCAACTCTCCCCCCCCCCCCCCTGCAACGCCACTGGCGAACGAGAGGGAGAAATACCCGGATTATCTCCTCCTCGTCAATTTTTTTTTAATGAATTCGACTTTTGAGATGTTGTAGATCAAACATTCTCTAAATGACAAATGTCCAAATTTTTTTATTCCGATGGTCTGCTTTGTTTTGTACAGTTTGTTGTATCCGTACATACCTCATACTGACACCCTCCAACAAAGTCTAGACAATAAACCGATATTACTCGCAAGGTTATTCGCTGATTTGGGTGTTTTCCATTGTTGTGGTGGTTACTTGCGATGTTGTTGTTGGTTGATAGTATCCTGGTTCTACTTTTTTGGCCGCCGGGGTTAGCGCACCCAGTGAATTTAACAGGAAGAGTCGGCGTCGGAACTTTGGGATTTGGTGGATATTGGGGATATTGGGGTGTTTTTGATGATAATCATGATGACATCCTGTGTGATAGAACAAAGCTTGGGTGCATCAGCGATTGAACTTTAAACGGTCAACGTTCGACTTTACGGGATGACGATGATTGCCTACGTTAAATACTCAACTCAAACATTGATGATACACTATTGCGCATTGCAAAAAACATGACCTGATGAGCGATGTTACAGAAACCCATAAATGCTCCACCATCCAATCAACCGAATTTCGGGAACTCTATTAGGACTTTCCTAAGTTAGAGTTATGCAAAACGAAAGGTCGTACTGGGGATCGAACCCAGAATCTCCTGCTCCGTAGGCAGGCGCCTTATCCATTGGGCCATACGACCGATAGTGAACGATTGATCGTTAATAGATTTATTCAAGACAATAGGCGGGGTTGCATACGTTACATGTGCTTAGCTCAACACGTGGATCGAATACATCTGTGTCATCTCTGGTCTGATTGACTGACTGACTGACTGACTGACTGACTGACTGACTGACTGACTGACTGACTGACTGACTGACTGACTGACTGACTGACTGACTGACTGACTGACTGACTGACTGACTGACTGACTGACTGACTGACTGACTGACTGACTGACTGACTGACTGACTGACTGACTGACTGACTGACTGACTGACTGACTGACTGACTGACTGACTGACTGACTGACTGACTGACTGACTGACTGACTGACTGACTGACTGACTGACTGACTGACTGACTGACTGACTGACTGACTGACTGACTGACTGACTGACTGACTGACTGACTGACTGACTGACTGACTGACTGACTGACTGACTGACTGACTGACTGACTGACTGACTGACTGACTGACTGACTGACTGACTGACTGACTGACTGACTGACTGACTGACTGACTGACTGACTGACTGACTGACTGACTGACTGACTGACTGACTGACTGACTGACTGACTGACTGACTGACTGACTGACTGACTGACTGACTGACTGACTGACTGACTGACTGACTGACTGACTGACTGACTGACTGACTGACTGACTGACTGACTGACTGACTGACTGACTGACTGACTGACTGACTGACTGACTGACTGACTGACTGACTGACTGACTGACTGACTCACTTACTGCCTGACTGACTGACTGACTGATTGACTGACTGAACATGAAATTTGTCATACTGGCAGATTTTGAGGCAGATAACTAAGTCTGAAATGACTGACTGACTGACTGACAGACAGACTGACTGACTGACTGACTGCCTGACTGACTGACTGACTGACTCGACTGACGACTGACGGAATAACAGACTGACTGACAATGATATTAGTTCTACTAGCAGAGCATGTGACAAATAGCTCGAGTCTGAACTAAGTGAATACCTGACAACCAAAATCTATATTTGACAATCACTCTCAATTCGGCGGCACGCATGCGCATATAACGACGGCCATTTTAATAATAATTTCGATTTCGATACACACAGCCAGAAAAAAATCGCCACTCCAGAGCCACATTCATCCTCTCGATTTCGATCGGCGGGCACCCCGAAAGGGTGCAATTTTTTGTTCCCCATGGGCCGCAGGTGGACTGGGGTGGGGTAGAATGGAGCCTCAGGGTGAAGAATACCCAATACAATACACCCTATAGAAAGATTCATAACTTCCCGTGAGATCTGTAGGACTCAAATTTTTACCCCTCACATAACGACGTTTTTTTGTTTTCATGAAATGTTTCGGAATCCGCCACAGATTCGGGCGCGCCCGTAAAACGTTAAATATTTGGAGGTTATTGGCAGCTGAGGATTGTTGAGTGACAGCCACCGGTGGGGCCCTGTTGCACATGCTCGAGTCAAGGACGGTTATCTCTGTTTTATGTGGGTGTTGTTGTTGTTGTTGTTGTTGTTGTTGTTGTTGTTGTTGTTGTTGTTGTTGTTGTTGTTGTTGTTGTTGTTGTTGTTGTTGTTGTTGTTGTTGTTGTTGAGTGACAAGAGTGAGAGTTAGTGAGTGACCAACGTTCACAAATGCATGTTTGCTTTGCCACGTGTTTTGTGTTACAATTTTAGACACAAACATGAATTTATTTTTTTTAGTTTCAATCGGTAGAGAGGTATTTTTCTGTTGGTAGAGAGGTTGCGCTAAGGTTGGAAGTAGACTCATTCACAATCAAAGTTCAAATTTGATGACGACTTGACTACAAATCCAGTTTTCAGCGAAGTACAATAACATTGTTTTATTACGATAGCAACCAACTATGCCTAAACCATATCATCCCCAAATCATACAATAATAAAACTTCAACTTATTTGACAGGCAGAAAAAAACATTCACAAAAACACAGAAATAAGTGGGTGAATGTACTCATAGTGATTTAAAAAAAACTGCGTGCCCGAGTTTATCGAAAAGCGAATTCGGTCGCAAGGCAATCGGTGGTGTATTTTGTTGATTCACGCGTTTGAACCCGAATGAACCCGAATCACACGAGCCAATGAACCGAACACCGAGCACCGAACGTTTCGTCTCCTTTCGTTCAAGGTCGAAACGAATTTCGAGTGTTCGATTTCGCAGTGGCATGAAACGAAACGAAACAGCTCATTTGCTAACGCATTCAGTGCCCATCCAACAGGCAGTATCACCCCGAATCTGAGGTTGTGAACCCCGGATACAAAAAATACGCGTTCGTATTCGCATTAGAATGAGGTTGGATGGAGTTTGGGGTTAGAGAGTTGAGTGAGTGAGTAAGCGAGTGAGTGAGTGAGTGAGTGACGTGAAAATTACGTTGAACAGTATTTTTGCTTTTGGGAACCTATCTCTACATCTCTTACACAGATTAATCGGTTGATTCTTAATCTTAACAAACATTCAACCAACAATCGGAGTTATAACTACGGAAAATGAAAACGTTGCAAGTCATAGTGATATTATCGATCCCACCTTCAGTTGGTAAAAATTAAAGGTCATACTGGGGATCGAACCCAGAATCTCCTGCTCCGTAGGCAGGCGCCTTATCCATTGGGCCATACGACCGCTGCCAAGATTGGGGTCGCTATTGGATTCATTCAAGACAATGCGTTGCGATTCACCGCTTATGCACTGCACTGATTGCTTGACTGACTGACTGATTGACTGACTGACGGATTGACTGTTTGACGGACATAACTGATTGTGATTGTCTGATTAACAAACTGATGAATTTTACTGACTGACTAATGGATTACCTGGTTGACGGAATTAAAATTTCTGATAAATCAGAAAACACACTGCCATGAAAAATACACCTGAAAATGGAGTTTGTTTTCTAGAATACCTACTACCTACCTACAGTGTACACTCTGAATTTCGGAATCTCCGTTGATTCACTTGTCTTGTGCATACTGTACTGAACTTAACTTGAAACCTGATGCAATAAGCAAAGAAAACTCTTAATTTTACTATGGATCGAACCCCAGAGTCTGCTGCTACGTAGGCAGCAAACTTTCATTGAGCCAAACGACGCAACTGGAAGATAGGTAAAACTTCAAAAACACTTTTATCTAGCTTGCTTAATCTAGTGCGTAGGGCACCAGCCTAAAAAACGGGGCGGCTCTGATTTGAAACCCAACTAAAATTAGTTACTTTGGGATTTCTACTACCAATGCCCATCAGTTTATTCAATCTTTGTAGCCACTACGAAAAATCGAAAACACCATTGTGATATAGGATTAGTGTGCCTTCAGTAATGAAGATGACCCATTATAAATGATACCATTTTATCTACTTTTCCAACTCCAATAATCATGTCCACTGCAATAAAACTTTTCATCATCACCCTGTGTCTTCCTAACTCCAGTTACACGTTGGTTTTCAAATCACAACTCAAATTTTTCAAGCGGCGGAACTATCGGTTTAGCCCAGAAAAATATTCGAGCCAGCAACTGTTGTTGAAACGGAAGCAATCAAAAAATATAGCAGTAGGAAAACAATGAGAAAAAAGGATTATCAAAGGAGTAAAATTTGTTCAGGGACGATGCTGTGAAGAATTGGCATTGTGTAAAATGGAAAGTTGGCAAGAACCCGTTGACGAATATAGATGAAACGTACCCATCTATATTTAATCACAAGTGTGATAAAAATGCGAAAAGTTGTAAGAAATATGTAAGTTAGTGAGTGAGTGAGTGAGTGAGTGAGTGAGTGAGTGAGTGAGTGAGTGAGTGAGTGAGTGAGTGAGTGAGTGAGTGAGTGAGTGAGTGAGTGAGTGAGTGAGTGAGTGAGTGAGTGAGTGAGTGAGTGAGTGAGTGAGTGAGTGAGTGAGTGAGTGAGTGAGTGAGTGAGTGAGTGAGTGATTTAGTGAATCAGTCAGTGAGTTACGCAGTAATAATTGTTTGTGTACAGAGCTTCACAAGAAACGATGGTGTTGATGACGGCGTCCAACTGTTGGAAGAGTACGGTTGCTCAATTGATTCTTGTGGGCAAGATCAATTATACAAAGTAACACAAAAACAGAAACGCATTCGAGGAGGTCACTCACTCACTCACTCACTCACTCACTCACTCACTCACTCACTCACTCACTCACTCATCACCACTCACTCACTCAATCACTCACTCACTCACATCACTCACTCACTCACTCACTCACTCACTCACTCACTCACTCACTCACTCACTCACTCACTCACTCACTCACTCACTCACTCACTCACTCACTCACTCACTCACTCACTCACTCACTCACTCACTCACTCACTCACTCACTTCACTCACTCACTCACTCACTCACTCACTCATCACTCACTCACTCACTCACTCACTCACTCACTCACTCACTCACTCACTCACTCACTCACTCACTCACTCACATCACTCCACTCACTCACTCACTCACTTCACTCACTCACTCACTCACCACTCACTCACTCACTCACTCACTCACTCACTCACTCACTCACTCACTCACATCACTCACTCACTCACTCACTTCACTCACTCACTCACTCACTCACTCACTCACTCACTCACACTCACTCACTCACTCACTCACTCACTCACTCACTCACTCACTCACTCACTCACTCACTCACTCACCTTCACTCACTCACTCACTCACTCACCACTCACTCACTCACTCACTCACTCACTCACTCACTCACTCACTCACTCACTCACTCACTCACTCACTCACTCACTCACTCACTCACTCACTCACTCACTCACTCACTCACTCACTCACTCACTCACTCACTCACTCACTCACTCACTACACTCACTCACTCACTCACTCACTCACTCACTCACTCACTCACAGGTGTGGAATACGAAGAGCTGACGCAGATCTGTTGTGGTGCCGACAACTGCAACACAATTGACGATTTGGCATTCGATGACGTGTTGGACAGACCTTGCAACAACAAAGACGAATTGTGATCATATTATTCTCAACGTTCCTTGTAGTTCAAAACGTTTTCTGTAAACCTTTACCACATGCAAGAAGCCTTTGTCAACCTCAAAAGTAGAAAAAAATTCATTTTGGTCCACCCAAAAGTCGGATATCTCACAAAAACTGCGCCTCATTCTTTTTTCGTGGTAAAGTGGTTCAGTGAAAGTTTTTTTAAATACCACACTAGAACTTTTTTATATACTTTTTCTTGACTGACCCACCATGAACTGGGTCAATGTATTAAAAAAACTGCGCAGACCAATGATTTTTATTGACTAGACCGATGATACATATCAATGATCTTTGTTTTTATTTAACTAAATGTCAAAAAAAAAGATCAAAGAAAAATAAAAGTATGATAATAAAAGCAAACAATATTGGCACTGAGATAACTGAGTAGAAAAATGGAATACATGTTAAATCGACCGATATGTTACAAATACAGTATCTATGATACATATTGGCTACATTTAAGAGTCAAATGATATTGTAACTATCTACAAAAACATAGAAATGTTTATGTGATAATGATTATGAATAATAAGGTCCAATAATTCGTGTATCACAACTTTCACAAAGATTTGATCACAGTTTTACTCGAACAATTTCTGTGGTAACTCGTGTCGAGGAGGGTAAGACACCTGTAAATATTCAGTGACTAACTAACTGAACTGACTAAACGAGTAACATAAGATCCATGAACTTAAAAATAAAATGCCAAGTTACCTGTGTGCCCGGTGACTGAACACTTATAGAAGCGATTTGAAGGGATCGTGAGACTGCGTCTTCAAATGAAATCGTGGGAAAGCAAGAAAGGAAGTATGACAGTGAGCCAACGAACGAATCTCCAGCACCCTGCGAGTGAGTGAGTGAGTGAGTGAGTGAGTGAGTGAGTGAGTGAGTGAGTGAGTGAGTGAGTGAGTGAGTGAGTGAGTGAGTGAGTGAGTGAGTGAGTGAGTGAGTGAGTGAGTGAGTGAGTAAGTGAGTGAGTGAGTGAGTGAATG
>OZ038444.1:11858647-11883508 GCA_964036265.1 Daptonema setosum | reverse complement strand
CATCAAGCAGATGCTCATCAAGGACTACAAGCCAGTGCCCGAGGCACATCCCGCCATCGGTCTCAGTACCATCCCGATATCGTTGGCCGAGTTCGACGATGCCTTTGCCAAGGAGGGCAAGAATCGGTTCGTTTCCTCAAAAGTCCATAATTAATTATCACACTTTTTAGCTTCATGTTTTACCTCAATTCTCAATATCTCTAGATTCGACGACATGCTCAACTATAACGACATCGATGTGCTGATCGTCAGACTGAATGACGGGCATGTGACCGTGTACGGACATAATGATGAGCAGGTGGAGAGGGTGATGAGGGTGCTCGATGATGACAAGGAGTTGGATATCAGGTGAGTGAGTGAGTGAGTGAGTGAGTGAGTGAGTGAGCGGCCTGCTAACTGACTTGTTAACTGACTGACTGACTGACTGACTGACTGACTGACTGACTGACTGACTGACTGACTGACTGACTGACTGATTGACTGACTGACCGACTTCAGGCCTGATCACCAGCACACTCCGCCCTCCTTACCACCGCAGACCCGAGTCTACTTCCAAACGAACACTGCCGTGACCCGCAAGCAATACCTGCCCGTCCTCAAGGCCCACTTCAGTAAACCGTCGCATGATTCACAATCACAATAACTTACTGGATGAGCTTCTTGGTTTCAAATGTGTTTCTGAAACATTAGCCGTAAAACATTAGCGAAAACAACATGTAGATCAAACTTAGGATTATGAGTGGGTTATACGCGCATCCATACTAAAATCTTCGAACGAAGCTGAGGTTTTATGGGTTGATCCGAATTTTATTTAACTTGATTCCTGAGAAGCTCTGACACCTTTCTTTTTGTTACGGGTTTTCGTCTTGTTCTTTTTTTGTTGATATACCTCAGATTTTGGAGTTTTGGCGTATTTGGTTGTTATGTTAATGTCAACATTTACTACTTTTTGTCAAAAGAATTCAAAGCCGAAAAAATATGATTTTCAAATAAGCCAGTTCTCGGAGGTCGATATTCGCTTGTTGACCCCTCGTTTGGTTGACCGTGTCCTTGTTTTGTACAAATTGTTTTTGCCTATTACCTTCCAATTTACTTTCTATCTTTTGGTTACTGCTGTCGGAGTTATTATTGTTATACATATAATATTTTTCCTATTTATTTGTCATTTATTTGTCAGTCTTTTCCGTACTGTGAATGCCCAATATTATTGTATGCTCACAGTTCGAGGGTTTAATTGTTGTTGTGTACATATTTTTTGTGTTCTTCATTTTGCCAAGAAGCGGTTTTCACAATTCAATCTAATTTTTTCCCATGAAGTTAGATCGTTGTACTGAAATCACGACTTCTTCTTGCTCGCTTCTAGCATTGAACGATTAAAATAATCTAATCAAGTTCACTGTTGCCCAGAATCCCATGAACACTACCCGTTGTCAAATCTTACTTTAACCAACAAAACATGTGAAATTCTGGAAATCAGTGATCAAATATCCCCTGTACGATAATCCAATCAAAAACGCATAAAACTTGAATCTGATTACAAGGTTCTGATAAAAAGACTTTGTATAATTAACTTTTGTCTTAAACTGTCGCTCTTTTGGTATGCCAATTTACAGTCGATTGTAGAGTGCCGTTATTTTATTATTCGTAATATTGATAAATAATATTGTGGTTTATATAAAAGAGCTGAATGTAAAATGAACGAATTAAGGAGATTTCGTTGAATCGTATGGTTTTTGGAGAACAGAATTATTCTTCAAACAGCGTAAGTTACTTTTATTAAAGATTATAAAATGTAAAACAAATAAAGAGCTCATAGGGATTCAAGTGAAAAGTTGGAATAATAGCTCATTCAAATGTTAATCGTTGCATTAATTGTGTTTACGTGTCAACTTTTCATTTTATATCTCAAAACGCTTTTCAGTACATTTTTGAAACATTCAAAATAAAACAAGCAGATCACTAAAAACATTATCAGCTACCACAATTGCTTATTTTTGCCGCAATTACAGTACATATCAAAATAACAATCAGAAAAAAACTTTAACCGCATACCACCAGCAGTTTTAGGAGTTCCTATTTTGGCTCAAGTTTGAATATTATAATGCCTGTCGAGAAATATCCAGAAAACTATTACATTCAAGATACTCATCTACTAAAAATGTAATTGATAGAGATCATCCGATTCTGCCTCGACGTCTGGCGCTGAACCATCGAAAAGCGGCCTGTCGAGCGTTCGGTAGTTTGCCACCGGTGGCCAGACGTATGGTCGGCAACGGTCGTGGTGCCGTGGGCCGTACCATTGCACGGGGAACCGTGTTGCTGGGTTCAGCCACTATGCCATACTTCTTGGCAGGGCTAAAATGGTTCAGTATCTAAGGATCTAAGATTCAAAGGATAGACATTTCACTATATCCAGTTATTGCTTTCGTACCCACAAAACATCATCTCTTGCTCAATTTGATGAAAGAAAACAAATCCCCTATCATGTTGTATGTAGCATAAATCGGAAGAATAGATTATATGTTTGGCCGATCACTCTATCATATAACAGGTGATGTTTCACGGGCAGGAAAAGCGGGCATGCTCTCTGTAAATGGTCTTTATGAATGAGACAAGACTATGAAAAAAATCATCGAACCTGACAATGCTAGTGAGTTTATGATTATGCTGCCCGAATCTGTCATTAACATGGTGAATGTTTGGCTTTATATGAGCGATGACAGGGTCGTGGCCCAATGGCTCCTGGACGTCAGCTGTTGCCGATGACTTGATGATCTTTGGCGACGTAAACTCGTCGGCACCTGAAACACAGATATTGCGTGCTCAATTGATTAGCAGACTAAATTTGGAAGGCCCCTTATTTTTACACCTCAGTAAAAAATTTCAAACCTTATACAAACATAGAAATGCATTCTGTATATATCAGTGGACCTTAACACTTCTGTTCTAGTTGCAAAAGATCACACCGGAATAGTCTTGAAAACTACCGGGAGAAATGGCAATAATTCACACCATCGTCATAAAAAAACTATATGAATAATCACTCGAAAAATTTTCGGTTACCTGAGCTTCGGTGGAGTTCAAGGTCCTGCTCGCTTTCATCTGCTCGGGTTTGACCTGAAGTAATGAAAGGATAAAAAAATAAGTATACCAACAAGAACAAAACAATAGACAACAACAACCGCAACATTAACCACAACCACAACAACAACAACAACAACAACAACAACAACAACAACAACAACAACAACAACAATAACAACAACAACAATAACAACAACAACAACAACAACCAACAACAACAACTATAACTTACCAGAATGAACTCCATAGAAGAACGTATGTGCTCCAGGTGGGTTCAGAAGGAGACACGTTGTGGCAAATAAAGTGACAAATCCTCGTGCAAACCTCATTTGATTATCGTACCTGATTATAGTTCAAACTGAACTCAAGATTTTTAACAACTCCTAAAACATTTTTATTTTTCAGACTTTTTTGTCTTGTTTCGTCTGAAGCTCTAATGTTGTTTCCTTACACAACCAAATGTCCACAAATGACTTCGAATGAAACATTACTGCACTGAACTCAATTCAGTTTACACTGTGACGATGATTGACGCGCACATGAACACTGGTTTTCTGATGTTCCATTATCAGTCATTATTTGTGGTTGTGGATACAACGACCCATGTGGTTCATTAAAACATACTGTTTTATCTTTTAACGTATGTTAAGCTCACATAATTCATCCTATGTATGGTACATACCTTGCAGGCTAGCAGGCGTCACTATTTGAAACCTATTCCTTAACGGGATAAAACCGGTAAGGTTTATGTGAGCCCCGTATCTTTGATACCCGTAAAAGACAAAGGACAAGGACAAATAATGTAATGTAATCTGAGATACGGACAAGGTTTACTTAACCGTTTATTTTATGGCACTTGTCCAATTACATATTAATTTTGTCATTTTGTTGCTTTCATTGTGATAATTGTTATTTCGAGAATCGATGAATTCGGAATTTCATTCATAATATGGATAATCATAGAAATCATGAGTTTTAAACATCCAATATGGTTGAATGAAAGTGATTTTAAGTTACGGTAGTAAACAAAAATCAGAATGAAATCATGATCGATCATTAACGTCGTCCTTTGCCACCAAAAATGCCGAAGCTGCGGCCAGCGGGACGAGGTCGACCGTTCAGAGTTATCGGATTTGAAACCGGCTGAAAACATGTTTTATTTGGGAATTCTAACAGGAAGACAAAAACTATATCTGCTTTACAATTACCCACATATACAGCAGTAAAAACAACATCTCCAATTGATGATGGTTCGGGGTTCTAGTTTTGGTTTTTTTGATCACTGAAACTTGTTTCTAGACCACGAGGTTTCTTGACTGCAAGTCCTGAAGAGGACTGCTGGGTGTTTTTAGAAAAATTAACTGATGAAATATGAATAGTTAAGTTCGAAAAAAATAAAACCGCAGTTCGTGCCATTGGAACACATTTACTAGATTCGTGAATTCATCCACAACAACCGTAACAACAATAGCAGCAGCAACAATAACAATAACAACAACAACAACAACAACCCAAACCAACCACTCGTAACGGTTCAGAAGAGAATCGATCGTTGGCCTTATGTCGATCCTGATCACCAACGAGGTATTGGAATGGTTCTGGATGACTGGCATAGAACCAGGCTGATACCTGATTCAGACTGACCATGAGGAGGAAAGCGATGATGAATGACTTCATATTGGATAGCTTCCTGAAACAATGTTCATGTATTGTTTACATTTTCTCTGTATGTTTTTTCACATTTTCTCTGTTTAGTGATTTTTAGGGAAGGACAGCCGGTGTTTATCGAGACAGGTGAGTTTTTCGTGCTTGCAAAGCCCGTCATTTTTTGTGTGGCGAATTTTGAATAATGACAGAAAATTCACGTGCTGTCCGGCCTGTTTTCAAGGAAGGGTAATTTGTTTTTTTATCTACTTAATTTGACTGAGTATTAGCTGTCATCACCGGTCACCTATGTCATCTATGTTCTATGTTGAAGCTTTCGTGATTGGGAAAAGTAGAATTCCCCTCTCTTTGGCATTTTCAAGTAGAATTGTATAGGTAAAATGGCCTGAAAACTCCGGATTCCTATCTTTGACGAAATTCCCGTCCCTTTGGAGGGTTAGCTCGTTCGCCAGCATTGGTGGAAAATTTTACTTGATGTTCAATGAATACAATACTTAAAATACAAAAAATCTCATATTTATGTGTCCAGATTTTCAGGGTCAACTCCATGGTGGAATGGAGTAAGGTGATATAACCTGCGTGATACAGTGTGTGACAATGGCGGACGAGCCAAACCTCCAAAGGGAGGGGAATTTTTCCAAAGAGGGGGAATTGGCACTTTCGAGACGGTTTAAAATACACCTAACGGGAACTAATTTTTCTCAAAATGTGAAAGAAGTGGGAATTCCACTTTTCCATTCCCTTCTCGTCCGTTAATGGTGCGTGATACAGTGGCCTACGTGGTGTGCATGTGGTGATCTAAATATCTTCGCCCTTGTAATTCATGATCAGTGTGGTAATGACATTCAATAATGAAATATTTAGATATTCCACGTTAATAAATCAGCATAAACATAAATATTGTTGTTCTACTCTGTACTCTTCAATCAAAACAATCGAACACTCCAAATGGAAGTGAATGAAGGAATCGTTAGTTGTTGGGCCACTTTACCTGAACTTTGAAGGCCGAATGTCGCTATTTAGAACCGCCACATGCCGTGTTTCCACTTTTATCTCTTCTATTTTTAATCCTCTGGTAGTAAAGGAAACCAAAGTAACAACGAGTACTACAGCTTTATCGACAATAACAATAGTGGCCACCTACTTTAAGAGCATTCACAACAATAACAGCGATTACAGTAACAACCATATCTCGAATATGCTGTACATTTTAGAATATCATATGCTTCGGTCACTAGGATGTAAATCACAGGTGCAACCCAGATCATATATCCACAGAACGATATTTCAGGTTATCGCCGGATTGAACAGATACATCTGACGTATCTGCGTGACAATAGTTTTTATGTAAACACTATAAATTGACCATCCAAGTCAATATTGATCAAATGACCGCTGGTCAATTTAACCGAGGTTGTAGTCAATTATATGTTATAAGTACGTATGTTCTTATTCAACGGGACAATAAGATTAAAAATTCGTTTCGGTTGGCTTTCTGTTACGATTTCAATTATCAAATATCAATTAGTGGGTTGAACCTAGTATAAAGTTTATATATATATGATTTGGTGGCTGGAACACATTGCTGACTGTGTTTTTGTGTTGTAATGCTTACGAGAATCGATTCAAACAGTAGTATTTTAGTTGATGATTTTATTTATTTATCATTGTAGATCTAATGTTTGACACTTTTTGAAGTAATATGAGTAATAAAGCAATATGCCAATACAGTCTAATACAGTGTGATGAAAATAAATAAATGCACAGAAAACATGATCACAATAATCGATCAACGACGTCTTTTATCAGCGAACACGTCAAGACTGCGACGACCGCGGCGTCCACCAAGAAACCCGTCAAATCCGGGGAGACCGGCTGCGGAGGCCGGCTGTAAAAAAACTTTATTTTAACAAATATTGAACACAAATATTAATCATAACAAGCAACAACTAGAAACAACTCATCGTAAATCGGAGATAAAAGTTTGAAAAGTTTAAGAATAGTCGTCCGTAGGATTTTCAAATTTTCAATCTTCAGAAACATCATTAACAACAACAACAAAAACAACAACAACAACAACAACAACAACAATCACAACCACAATGACCAACCACTTGCAATGGTTCGGATGCGAATCTGTTATTGACCTTGTGTCGGTCCATGCTACCATCGATGTAGTGGAACGGACGTCGGTGTTTGGCATAGAAAAAGCCAGATACCTCCTGACTCAGGCTGACCAGTAGGACAAGTAAGACAAAGGCTGACTTCATATTTAGTGGTTCCTGAAACAACCTGTTGTTATTCACACGTAGATTTGTACCAACACGTACTCTTTACTCAGATAAAAAGGCACGGAATTTGAATGCTAGCCTTTTTTCAATCTCTATAAACTATGCTTGAATATTCGATAAATAAACAGATGAATGTCTTGTATTTATAGCAGGGTTTTGTTTGTGTAGAGGAAGGGCAGTATATTATTACCGAGACCGATGATGCAACCTCTGTTATGTTCATCATCAAATTGGGTACGTTATGTTATGGGCCTGAACCATTGCTACCTTTTGATGAGCGAAAATGGCAGAACGCAATGTTTTCAGTCTTCGAATTGAAATTATAAGACAACTGGGTTTTTATCAATTATCAACAACCACGAAAAGCAGTAATACAGCATACTTAAAGTGGCTGATCCAACAACAACCAACTGCAAGGATATCAAAACACCATCAATATTTACAGCAAGCAAAAAAGCCACATGCGATATGAGTGTTTTGAAGTTGCACTTTACATAGTTGGTGGTCACTTTCCTAAAATCAACAAATGCAATTGTGAGAATGTGTGAATGTTTGTCCGAGTGGATTTAATTGAAAGAAAATTTAGCCTAACCGGTTATTACTGGATACCACTTATGCAAACATTCCTTGATTTCATCGGTTGACAATTGACCAATCTAGTCAATATTGACCAACTGACCATTGGTCAATCACCTTCATTCAGGGTTGGGTCACCAACTGACACAAATTAAAATTTTCTGTACCTTCAATGCGACAATTATAATTCACATCACCCTTCGTCGATATCACCACAACAAATAAAACATTTGAATAACCACAACAATTTTTATTGCTTTATGATATTATATCTCTGAACAACATGTACGTTTATCTTACTTACAATTATACAACACATAAATGCGGGAATATATGAGAGAACAATGTAACTACCATCGTAAAATCAAAGTTTCCATGAAAGTTATTATGCTCTTAACTCAGATGCACAATTGATCTCGAATGACGAAATTAATTTTTGTAAGTAATTTTTACGAATTATGCAAGTCATGCGACTGTGATCGTTAGGTTTTCAACGGGCCTGAAATACGAAAATTGCACATCTGTCGGCTCTGAAACATTATGATGTATGGCAGCAGACTGCTTACCTTTTTATAAGAGTAGCTACTCATTATTTATCTCATTATTCAAGTATTAACGGCGGCCCGGCACGAATAAGCTCTACTCCGTTGTCATTGCAACAAATGGTAGTAATTTAATAAAAAAATATATAATTTAACAAAATATCCATTCAATCCACAAGATACTGGCCCAGTAGTATACTGGGTTGATTGATTGAAGTCACATTAATGAAACATTATCATTATTTCTTCAGCCTCTGCCACCACGAGATCGATTGCCTGGTGGTCGGACGGTGACTGGTTGACGAGTTGTCAATCGACGCTGAAACAATCACAATATATAACAACAGCAACAACAACAACAACAACAACAACAACAACAACAACAACAACAACAACAACAACAACAACAACAACAGCAACAACAACAACAACAACAACAACAACAACAACAACAACAACAACAACAACAACAACCACAACAACAACAACAACAACAACAACAACAACAACAACAACAACAACAACAACAACAACAACAACAACAACAACAACAACAACAACAACAACAACAACAACAACAACAACAACAACAACAACAACAACAACAACAACAACAACAACAACAACAACAACAACAACAACAACAACAACAACAACAACAACAACAACAACAACAACAACAACAACAACAACAACAACAGCAACAACAACAACAACAACAACAACAACAACAACAACAACAACAACAACAACAACAACAACAACAACAACAACAACAACAACAACAGCAACAACAACAACAATAACAACAACAACGACAACAACAACAACAACAACAACAACAACAACAACAACAACAACAACAACAACAACAACAACAACAACAACAACAACAACAGCAACAACAACAACAATAACAACAACAACGACAACAACAACAACAACAACAACAACAACAACAACAACAACAACAACAACAACAACAACAACAACAACAACAACAACAACAACAACAACAACAACAACAGCTACAACAACAACAACAGCAACAACAACAACAACAACAACAACAACAACAACAACAACCTCTGCCCGAATCTGTTGAAAGTCTTCCAAAAGCTTCTGTGACGGTAAACCAAAAATAAACGCCGATGTTGAGGTTGCGTAAAAGATAATGGCAATAGTGATGAAGACTGCCGATTTCATGATGAAACTGCCTGAAAAATCACGAAAAGTAGGTAAGAAAAATATGTGAATCCCGACCGTATTCCATAATACACGAACGCATTGTACTACTGTTTCGAGTGAAACATAAGAATTTCATCCAATAAAGCAACAGATCACTTGCAACAAACCTATAATCAGTATGAGAAGGATATGATTGGGCTATGTATGTTACAAAACAAGAATGATATGTCAAGTTGAATAAACAGTTATGCAAAATTTTTCACAAGAACATGGCAATTTACCATAATTTAAGCTATGGTTCAGTATGGGAACAATGGTCACGGCAGTAAGCGATTTTGAAGATACATCCATCTATGAAAGTTACCATAAAAATTATTGAGCGGAGTTTGCTCCTGAGTTTTGATGATGTCGTGACTTAGTTTTACACGCAAGCTAAATTCCGCTAAACAAAGCGAGTAAACAAATGTTGAACAGTCGGAAATGCTTACTCAATACGTTCTGTAAACAACTTCGCAGTTGAATGATAAGTTAGCTATAGTATCTTTAGCAGTTCTCAATTACTCTCGATATAATAAAACAAACACAGTTTAGGTTAATTGGAAAAGACAAAAACTACTTACATGAAATCGCGTGATACTGTAATATAGTGTATCTATGAAAAAAAACGAACATAAACACGCGGACGCAAACACCTACGATACGAAGAGTGACTCTACCAGTGTTGCAAATAACTTTTTACTCGATTCGTTAGCCGAGTTACTGTCGTAGTAATCCCACATAATTCTCCGTATTTCGCATCTGCTCGATTGGTAGAGAGAGCTCGGAAAAGGTGCAATTTACCAAAGAGCGGGGACCAAAGAAATGGTATTGCATTGTTTGTGAACGGTACCTTCACTGGAAGCATAACATGCTATGTATGTACAATGTCGAAATTCTAAACAAGTGGATTTTCATCCTCTTTTCAATTTCTCTCGCATAAGATTTCACCCTTTCTAGAACTTATCAACTGCGTACATACATAACTCATTCGTTTTATACGGAACTAGCCAGTAACCCGTCCCTTCGTGACGGTATAGATCAAGGTTAAGTTTTGTAACATAAACCAATCTAGTTTGTTGTCAACAATTGTCAGAAACTGCCAAAACTCCATCCAAGATTATTCTGATCTTACTGTATCACAATTGAAGTAATATTTTAATTGACCCGTTCGTTATAAGATAGTCACCCGTTATCTGTTTCCCGTTCTCTTTTGCCCGTTGCTTGTTGCCCGTTCTCCGTTACCCGTTCTCCGTTCTTCGTTCCCCGTTCCTCTTTCTGCGTTGCCCGTTGTCCGTTCTCCGTTCCCCGTTCTCATTTGCCCGTTTTCCGTTCACCGGCGGCTGCTGTTGCTGTTGTTGTTGTTGTTGTTGTTGTTGTTGTTGTTGTTGTTGTTATTGTTGTTGTTGTTGTTGTTGTTGTTGTTGTTGTTGTTGTTGTTGTTGTTGCTGTTGCTGTTGTTAATGCTGTCGTTGTTGTTTTTGTTGATGTTGTTGTTGCTGTTGCTGTTGTTGTTGTTGCTGTTGTTGTTGTTGTTGTTGATCATGTTGTTGTTGATGTTGTTGTTGTTGTTGTTGTTGTTGTTGTTGTTGTTGTTGTTGTTGTTGTTGTTGTTGTTGTTGTTGTTGTTGTTGTCGTCGTTGTTGTTGTTGTTGTTGTTGTTGTTGTTGTTGTTTTTGTTGTTGTTGTTGTTGTTGTTGTTATTGTTGTTGTTATTGTTGTTGTTGTTGTAGTTGTTGTTGTTGTTGTAGTTGTTGTTATTGTTGTTGTTGTTGTAGTTGTTGTTGTTGTTGCGGTTGCAGGTTCATTGTCGCATTATTCGGTCTGTACGTACAGGGTGGGCCAAAAAAAGATGCATGCATGTCGCAGGTTGCAGGTTTATCGAAAAAATCTCTTCGCCACTGCCGTTGACCAGAGCGGACAAGGAAATTACCTTGTGTTTGTATGGAAAAAATCCCACAAAGTGGAAGCTCATTGGCTTACTGAAGCGTGCGTGAAACGTGAACTAAGCGTGTAGTTTGTCTACAACACGGCCAGCATTGCACACTACTGATAGGTGGACGCACACAGACACACATTCGTCTGTTATGATAGCCTGAAACCCGTCCCTTCGGGACGCTGCATTTTATAACTATTAGGTCATTCAAAAAGTTCGTGACCCAATAAGCGTTGATTGGTCCCAGACAATCGGCACTTTATGTGCTTATACTACAGGACAATGGTACTTCACACACCCATTTTCAACTGTATAGTGTTATTATGCTTTGTTATATGGGGCGGTCAACTTCATACAGTCAAGATTTGTGAAATTGGACGTTTCTCACCTTGAATGGGAAGTGACCTATAATTTTTTTGAAACCCAACGTAAGCAGGCGAATTTTTGCACAAAGTTAGACTATAGTGCGGTATATTAAAGTCCGTACTCAGTTGTTCTGGTATGGGTTTTCTGCAACACCAGGACCCATCAATTCGAAATCATCCCAATTTTTTCGTTTGATCATCGAAATTTGAAAATTTTCGGCATTTTATCGAAAAAATCAAACAATCAATCAAATTAGGTTTTTTCAAACCTTATTAGCCATAACAATATCCCCACTTCAAGTTTCAAAACTGATCTAAGGAAGAAAAAAATAAAACTCTGCTTTACCCTGATTTTTGCAATTTTCGCAATTTTTTATTTTTTGCCGTTCAAATGCACACAGAACGTGTAATTCGGAAGTCGCCTACCGTTTCGAATGCTCCAACTTTGGGACATTCAATGTTGAATTGCATGAAGCCATTGCAGTGAAGTAAAACGTCGAAAAAAATGTTACATCAGCCTAACCACGTGTTTTTCACCTACCCTCGGGGTACTTCCTACATTTATGAAAAACTCAAAGTGGAGAAACTTCATGAACATATAAGAATGAAGGTTTTTCATATTATTAAAAGGTTGTTTTAGTCTACCAAGTTTCTGGCTTATACCACTGCTAAACGTATTTCAGGCCACGAACTTTTTGAATGACCTAATATGTTAATATTTTTAGCTATATTATATGTTTGTGTAGATATGGCACCACATCTAAAGAAGCACCCCTAAACTTGGATAAAGTTGCTTTATTCAAATTCATGGTTGATGTTTGAATGGCTGAGTTGTTGATAAATTTAGAGATTGTTTTTGTAATAAAGCTAGTTTGTACAAGTTAAAAATTTTTTAAGAACTTTATTTATTAGGTCAAAATTGGCATTTGCCATGAATATTTAACATACGGAGAATAAAATTTACTGTGCATGAAAATAAGGGTCTATAAATTCACTCACGTCACGTTTCGCGCATGTTATACATACATGTGTCTGAATGCTTGATCCGTTTCACTGTTACATTTCAATTACAAAATAATGCGACAATGAACCTGCAACCTGCAACATGCAACATCATTCACTCACTAACCCACTCATTCACTCACTCACTCCTCACTCACTTACTCACTCACCCACCCACTCATTCACTCACTCACTCACTCACTCACTCACTAACTCACTCACTCACTCACTCACTCACTCACTCACTCACTCACTCACTCACTCACTCACTCACTCACTCACTCACTTACTCACTCACTCACTCACTCACTCACTCACTCACTCACTCACTCACTCACTCACTCACTCACTCACTCACTCACTTACTCACTCACTCACTCACTAACTCACTCAATCACTTACTGTCACTCACTCACTGTCACTCACTCATTCCATCAATCACTAACTGACTCACTTATTAATTGAAGTAAAATTTTAATTCACCCGTTAATTCGTTATAAGTTAGCAAGTTACCCGTTATCCGTTCCCGTTCTCCGTTGCTCGTTTACGTTCTTCGTTCCCCGTTCCTCGTTCTGCGTTGTCCGTTGCCCGTTGCCGGTTCTCCATTGTTGATGTTGTTGTTGGCGCCACCCTGTTACCAGAGCAGCTTTTCAAAAATTTCAAGGCTGTAAACAGCCACAATCCGAAGACTGGGCGCTCGATTTTACCTCAAGTTTCAATGGGTAAAAACCGACGATGTCAGCGAGCATCACGTTCAATAGGAGAGCACGAAACATGAGCTATGCGTCTCGTGTGGCTTTGACTGTTGCGCGTTAACTATTTCAGGTTTGTTTAAACTGAGTAGTTTTGTTTTCTTCTTCAAGCCGTCAAACGACTCAATTGAAACAAATGGAAGGTAAACATTCTAACAAAATTTTTTTTTCAATAATCAACCATCAAAAATAAAAGTAGCATCGTTTGCCGTCAACAGAAAACAGCTCAATTATGTATCAAGCTATAGGCTAGCGTAGTGATGCCATCCGGGTAAGCCAGTTCCCTACTCCGCAAAGGTTTACGGGATCGTGATTTAGTCAGTCAGTCAGTCAGTCAATCTGTCAAACCGAAAAATTAGTATGACTGTCTGGCGATAAAGTCAAACTATAGTCGGTCTCAGCCGTTATGCGAAAAATATTACACGACAACCATGAAAATGAAGAAAATAGATGATCGAAATTGAAACCTTTTGTTAGCTAACTCGGCGCCTTGAACGACTACGCCAAGTCAACCGTTGCTAATAAAGAAGAATTTCTTACCTAATAAAGTTTATACAGCTGCTATCAGAATCAGGTCCACAGTTGATAGTAGTTTTAAAGCGCGTTCAGAGTCGTCTTGAGGTTGGGTAGCAGATGACCGACCATTGGAAAATCTTTAAAATAATATTATACAGTGGTTCTATAAACTTAAAAAAAATTCAAGGTAAATAATCGAATTTAGGGAACAACTTTCATGCAGGATGGAACTTCAATTAAGAGTTTTCCGGTTGATCATCCGCTACTCAAATTTTACCAAGCATTTTGCCTGTTCACGCAGTAAAATGAAACTTTTAGACACACACACACGGACATTTGTCTGTTATTTATATGATTATACAACAGCAATCGTAGTAATGAACTGAGGGTTACAATGTGCGTATTCACGTTACAAAGCATCATCAAGCTGTTTAGCATTTGAAAAACTAAGTTTACTTGACATTGCAATTTGTTAAAAAAAATTCTTGTCATTTACACAGTTTTCACAGGCATGAAATAACCAATAAAATAAAATTACGGGACTGAAAAATATGGGGTCATGTTTTGTTTTCAAAAAGTACGCTGTTTGTCTAGATTGGTTTTTGTGACATTGATACATACAGGGTGGGCCAAAAAAACGTGTCGCGTTTGAGCGGTTATTGCGAGAGTTATATACATGCTGTGAGATTGCGGTAAAAAGCATTCGATTAGGCGTGTTTTTGCCTACAAAATGATGTCATACTAAAGTTCAATCTCTCAATTCTTAACTGTTGTTACACGCTATTATAAAAAACACAGAATTTTCCATCGACAAATTCTTATTACGTGGTAAAACTGAAGATTCAAAAATATTGCTTGGTTGCCGGTTTCTAGGGTTTGTTGATTTTTTATATTCAAATAAAGTATTTTAGTTTATATAAGGTTAAATATTTTGGTTTGTTTCGAAAAAAACATTGTTGTTTGTAGTCGGTCATTGAGCAGTTATACGCGTGCGTGCTGTCATTGCTTGAGTACAGTGATCGATAACGAAACGAAATTTCGTTAAGCATGCGAAGCGACACCTCCTAGCGAAATCGTTACTTCGTTTCGCATACTAGCGAAACGAAATTTGAGGATTTGAGCGAAACGAAAGCCTGGAATTTCGTTTCGTTTCGTTTCGCATGTTATCGATCCCTGGCTTGAGAGGCCCAACCGAACAAACACACTTTTCTTGCTTGATTAGTAATGCATTTTTTGAAAACACATTTAGCTCCATATCGCTTGTATGTGTTAGTTATCTGATTAAAACTTCCCGCAGTAATTTTGCGTAAAACTGAATATTTATGTAGTTTTACCACAAAATATGAACTTTTCGATGTGAAATTCGGTGCATTTTCAATAATCACGTGTAACAATTAAGAAATAAGAGATTTCATTTCAGTATCACATCATTTTGTAGGCCAAAACATGCTTAATCAAATGATTTTTACCGCAATCTCGCAGCGTGTGTATAACTTTCACAATACCCGCCCAAACGCGACACGTTTTTTTGGCCCACCCTGTATGTATGTATATGTAGTATTATAACTTAGTTGGTTAAATACAGTAGTGACTGACTTACTAACTGACTGACTGACTGACTGATTCTGCAGTCGAAAAACATCATATGAACGTACTTACATCATCAAACGAAAAAATATAATATATTTTTGTTTAGATTACAAATTGCCATATCAAGCTGTCTACACGTTGCCAGCCACCCAAAACGAAATTGGCCTAGTTTTTTATACCGATAAACTCGTATTGATTATAAAGACAGTCCGTGATTTTTCGAGTTAAGTTAAAGTTAAGTTCACATTTGTCTGATTAAGTTCTGGTGATCCCTGGACCTTCCGATAAATGGTTCCCTTGCCGATAATAAAGAACGAAGTTGTCAGCGTCAACTGCCGGTTCTTCTGTTCTCTCGTACTCGATGTTGCTTTCGGTGACCGTCTTATCTGCCGACAGTGGAAGACAATCGAAACAACGCCCCTCCATCTTTCGGTGGTTGTAAAGGAAGAACTCGATAAATTTATGGAAATTTCGTAACATTTTTTTCTCGAAATTCGATGGATGGCTTGATCCTTCGGTTTGTCTATATTTGTGTTTAATGTAAGTAAACATTTGGCTCGTCCACCACAGATATCTGCCAGTAGAATCTGCTGTGTTATCAGTTTTGTGACATCTACTACAGTATCATACTGACTTTTTGTGCTGCTATTGTTTTGCTTTCCATTGTATAATAGTAATTTATCTTACGGCAGCGGCTTTATACTGGGAGCTTCTGTAGTCTTTCAAATGATTTTTTTATATTTCAGTACATCTGTGATGATTCGATAATGGTGAATGAATCGCAAGTTGCCTAAAAACTGATTAAAACTTTCATATCGGGTCGTAAAACACAGATTTTTTTGGTTTGTTGACTGCGTTCGGTGGCTGCGTTTTTATTTTTACCAAGCACCCTATGCTGATAAACGTACCACGAGAGTACTCTTTTTATTGGATGCTCTGCTAATGAAAATATTGACTGAAGCTATGTTACATGAAAGCTTTTTTAATCAGATAAAATAAGAATACGAATGTATCACAATTTAATTTCATTTTATATTTTGATTTATTCGTTGTTTGCACCAAACCGAAAAATGTATTTACATAGCCAACGATTTTGGTGAAAGGTGATTGGCAATAAGTTTTGATGTCCGTGATTAGTTGGTGAAAAAATCACAGTTACGTGATTATAACGATTATCTGCATTTCTTTTCAAGATATAAACAAATAACTCGTGCGTTGAACAATGTTATCAAACGTGATTATTATTATCCCCGTAGTGCTTGTAACACAAAGCTTGTTGACATTGAAAACTAATGTTGATAATTTTTTACTAGTAAATAAGTATGAACTAGTGATAACACCCAGTGACAGGCACTCAATATAAATAGCAAATCACGCATAAAGTTCCGCAAATCAATCATTTTCGATTTCCCCTGAAGAGTTGAGTAAATATGGAAAACTATCATATTGTATTAACCGCATACCAGTTACTGATAATGAGTGTGGATAAACTATTACTTCCGAAATTTTTCAAACCGATCAATCTATTTTAATTCAACATTCAACTTGTGTTCATAAAAACCTAAAAATACATTTTCTCCAAACTTCTCCTGATTTACGTATAAAACCCAATATTACACGATTCATTCAAAATACCTGTTTCTTCTGGACAGCTTTGATTAATTGAATGCGAGTAGTGAAGAGAGAGTTTATAAATAATTCAGTCGGTCCGTCCGAGCCAAACGCATCCGCCCGCTAGAGGGGATTTACAACAGAAGAATATAAGAGGCTTCGTATTTTCCCAAAATCACTCAAACTTCCCCTGATATGATCGTACATAAAAACGAAAAATAGTATTTTCCAATTTTTGTATATAGGGAAATTTCCGCTGTTTCTCCTGTCGCGAGCAGCGTGCAATGTGCAGAGTCCAAGGGGCAAACACCAGGGTGAACTGGGTCGTCGGGTAGAGTAGAGTAGAGTAGAGACAGACTGCATATACTGGCTGTGCAGTACATTCACATATTTATACCCGCATTGTTGTAACGTTATTTTGTGCCTCTAATGAGACATAATCTTTTGTTTTATTGTTAATCAACTTCTTTACGATGACACGAGAAAGGGAGGTTATCATGCATGTTTGGCTATTCATCCCTCTGAAAACATTGCTCGCCTGCCAGTGAGCCTGTACAGCTCTTGAGCATTGGCCAGACGTTGGGACTTTTTCTCTTCGTGAGTTTCAAAGTCGTCTTGTAAAGTATCATGACATTGCCATGATATATCCAAATCCAACTGTAATAGAGAATTGACTATGAATATGAGTCTACTATCAGCTTGTAAACGATACGGGCCAGATGGCAAGCATATCGGTTTGGTGCAATAGCGGACGAGGTAACAACCAAAAAGTGTAGATCCCTTCTTTGACAGTTCCAAAAATAGAGTTTTTTGCTTAACGTTTAGGACTCAAAACGGCGAATCCCCACTCTTTGAAAACATTTCCTCCGTTGTGGACGGTTGATTGTTTGATGTATGTAGTGGAATAGTATATGAGTATTCACACCAGTGGACGAGGGATGAACGGAAAAGTGGAATTCTCCCCTATTTGGCGGTTTTAAAAAGTTTAGTTTTTGTTCTCTAACATGTAGGTAAAATGGCCTGAAAACTTTTAATTCCCCCCTCTTTGAGAAAAATCCCCTCCCTTTGGAGGATCAGCTCGTCCGCCAGTGTTCTGAAATGTATTTACGGCCGGGCCGGGCCGACTGCCAAACACGAGGAATATTTTGGTTCGGTGGTGGTCTGCCTTTGATAAATATTTTTTCGGCACTGCAAACGTACGTAAATCAGCCATTTAATCCATGATTGAGCTAGAATTAGAAAATACACGAATGATAAGTCTGTTTACTGCAGTCACATACCGCATTTCTCATGAAACATCACAATGACACATGTACATGTATTTTATACATACACTATTGCCGTTTCCTCATGGCTGTATCACCCAATCCATGCCTTAAATTTGGTGAACTGAATCGGATTGTTTGACATTTCATTTTCAGAAAAATTTTGTTTAAGAATTTTTTATTAAAAAACCGCCTGCAATGTGTATACATTGCTATATTCATAATTCTTCCACAAAGATGGAATCCCGCGTAATCGAGTTCCATGCGAACGTATTTTTGTCTTCAAAGAATGTACTCCTCATTCATGACTATCGAACTGAGCTGACCAATGTCATAGTCACCGATAAAATATCCGTCAGTGAGCCTATAAGATTTCACAAAAAAATTCTCTGAATGTACGGAAAACTGATTTGCCGACAAAATAGAAATAAAAGTGCTTGTGAATGTCACACACACACAATTTGTACAACTAGCAACGTTGACGCTCGTGCTGGGTAATTGTCTGAATATTTATGAAAAATATTGCGCTGGTGTTTGAACCGGTATTATAAACACCAACACGTGAAACGTGAACGATGAACGATAATAGTGACGCACCACATGTACAGTCCCTGCCCTAATAAACGGCACTGAACCTTGGTCCAAGGTTGGACCATGCATGGGCCATGTTGGCATGTGCTTGGTGTTTTCTTGGTCAGTTCATGCTCATTCCTTGGTGCGTCGCGTGTATAAGCATAGTGAAATTACACCAAGCACTGACCAAGGATTTGCCAAGATAGGCCATGCTTCGCCCATGAGAAACCATGGTTGGTCCAAGCTTTACCATGTATTATTTCATGGTCGTGAACAAAAAGCTAATGTTTCAGGTCCGCATTTAAGAAAAATTATCAGATTTTTGATATGATAGAGTCAAATACAGTTCGACTTCAATCCATCGCGTCTACATACATAGTTTTAAAGCTCTAGAAATGTAATTTTACAACATCACCAAAGGCAATATGAGGTTTAGACGAGCTCAACCACAAAAATAGCAGAATTGAACATTTCTAAACTTGCCCAACTACCTACCCACGCCGCCCTACCCTTCTCGATGCAAGCAAAAACACACCACTCCCCACCATGTTTTTTTATAATTACTTTACACGAGTGAGTTAATGAGTGAGTGAGAGAGTGAATGAGTGAGTGAGTGAGTGAGTGAGTGAGTGAGTGAGTGAGTGAGTGAGTGAGTGAGTGAGTGAGTGAGTGAGTGAGTGAGTGAGTGAGTGAGTGAGTGAGTGAGTGAGTGAGTGAGTGAGTGAGTGAGTGAGTGAGTGAGTGAGTGAGTGAGTGTGTGAGTGTGTGAGTGTGTGAGTGAGTGACTGAGTGAGTGAGTGAGCTACGGTATCATGATTGAAAAACAATTTTTTTTTCGAAATTCCATTTTTTATGAGTTGTTAGTTTGAGTGTGCGTTGATAAAAACGTTAACCTTTTAGTTAGATAATTATCCGTCGGATTATCAGTTCATAGAATCACCATAAATGAAACCAAAAACAGAAAGTTGAATTCCAATATAAAAACCCTTATCGACATTAAAACCCCCTTAAAACGACTCCAGCACCGATATTCGTGAATAACGATAGGAAAACAAATTATTTCCCTAAAATTTTACAACCCAGTTCCGAATTGTGTATTTCTAAATTGAAATTCGCCTAAATACTATGAAGGAATATGAGCATAATGTTTCAAACTCCTTGGTGGCGTCATGGTTTCTCTTGGTAATCCTTGGTAAGATCTTGGCCCACGCTTGGGCCAACCTTGGTGTTCCTTGGTGAGCATTTCTCTATGTTATAACACGCACCAAGGAAATTTCCTTGGGCCAACCTTGGACCAAGCTTGGTGTGCCGTTTATTAGGGCAGGGACTGTATGTATGTAGTGTTGTTCAAGGATCCACTTCACCAGTATAAATATTAGCTGTCAAGTCGGTTTTTTTACTTAAAAAAACTAAAATTGTGACTTTATTCATCAATCACTCAGTCAGGAACAGGAACAAATTTACTTGTACATCTGTTTTGTATCGTACCCTACTCTTACAAACGATCTGCTGGCGTTTTGCGTGGCTGTGTTCCGATTCTGTTGAATGTGTTTCGTCAACTTTTTTAGCGCGAAATACTATTCGAACCACCGAAAAGATATATCAAACATATTGGAGTTTTGTAATATCCAATGAAAATTCAGCTAGCGGTTTAGTTAAAGGTCGGTTCAATATGTGTTCAAACTCATGTCAAGGCCCAACCAGACTTCGTTGCACTTGTTGCGCGTAACAAACGCAACAGTTCAGCAGATTGTGCAACAGTACAAACTGTTGCGCGCAACAGAAAAGTAAGTATGGTAGGCCAGTGCAACAGCCACAATCGGATTGCGATGAAAAAAAAAGTTTGCGTTAGTTCGTGAAGGGGTTGATTTCAGAGGTCCGGTAATCGTGAAAGCCGAGAACTTTTCTGGATTCTTATTTCAAATTCTGAAAATATACAAAATTGAAGGAATTTAGAAATTTACCCGATGAAATTTCATCGAGAATTGAGCTCGGTACGAATTTATGAAAATCGTGTTTGAAGAAGAAAAAATGCGAGTTTAGCGGGTTTACAGTTGTGAATGTTGGACACGTGTATCGACTTTTGAACGCATGCAAACCTATTATTTGACGAATAAATAAACAATTTGACTCATATTTGTTACGATTATGATTTGTAAATTGCGAAAAAGCAATTTAGAGATGAAACCCAAAAATTTTTGATCGGAAGTTTACTGCTGGTTTTTGCTCAATAAATGAAAATCAACGAGCCAGAACTGATTAATCTTGTTCCAGATATGAAGTTTGATGTTTTTTTCAAAAAAACAGTTCAGCAAAATGCTTTCTGATACCCCAGTGCAACAAAAAATATCAAATTTTTTTGATATTTACTGCAACAACAAATTTGTATGGAACTGTTGCACTGGCTTGTTGCACCGCAACAATTGTTGCGCGCAACAGCTCTGGAAGTATGGTAGGGTCAGCGCAACAAAGGTGCAACAACTGTTGCGCGCAACAAGTGCAACGAAGTCTGGTTGGGCCTTCATTGAAAACAACCGTCGTAACAAAATAAGGACAGTCAATGACACTTAATACACACGGGTCTGTCCGTGAGAAGGTCAGATAGAACACAATTATTGGTGCAGCTGTAGCCAAGCCAACCAGACCATCAGTCAGTCATCATAGTCAGTGCGTCAGTCAGTCAGTCAGCCAGTCAGTCAGTGCGTCAGTCAGTCAGTCAGCCAGTCAGTCACTCAGTCAGTCAGTCAGTCAATCAGTCAGTCAGTCAGTCAGTCAGTCAGTCAGTCAGTCAGTCAGTCAGTCAGTCAGTCAGTCAGTCAGTCAGTCAGTCAGTCAGTCAGTCAGTCAGTCAGTCAGTCAGTCAGTCAGTCAGTTAGTTAGGCGGAGAAAATTGTCTATTTATCCGTTTCGTAATGCCGCACCAAATAAATTTTCCCTATAATTATTAACTCACCAGGCTGCCTAAAACTTTATTTCGTTTTATGCACAGAGAACAGAAATCAGTGAAATAGCGAAACCACTGAAACAGCTAAGCAAAACAGAACGAGCTCATCGAGTTGGGCTGTATACAGTGGAGAGTTGAGACCATCCATTATCCTGAGCTACCGGTGTCGGTAGTTTCAAAGAAATCTTACCCCAGTTATTAATGAGAAACTACTTTTATTTTGTTTCAACACAATTCATCTGTCTGCATGTTTTTTTCGCTCTTTGATTGGTTAGGTTCAACGGACAACATCCAAATAATCACAAGATTGTCAAAGATAACACTCTTCCTCGTGACAACTTTATCAGGCAGTATTTACTATGTTAATGCGAACGTATACTAAAATATTATTTAGCAGCATAAACAACACGCTGCGCTTACATAAAATAGGTCGGAGTATACGCGAGCAATGTTCAAATTAGCTTTTTCATTATTCATTTGGTTCTAAATTGTCATAAATTTCAAGTTAAAACTCCCAAGTGATGTTCTTTTACTGCTATTTTTATAAAAAGTTCCTATCACACACTCTATTTTAATATAAAACCTTTTTTATAATTACCAATGGGTTGTTTGTTGGGAAGGAGCCATGATGCATGTATTCGGCAGAACCAGTATTTTTGTGAAGATGCAGTTGCGAAATATTCACAAGTGAAAAAGCGGACACATTAACGTGACCATTATTATAAGATTTCACGTCATACTGATGTCTGGTTATTAGTTTACAACAGGGAAATCGGTCAGTGATTATTCATAACTCATTCAATCAGCCAGTCAATCAGTCAGTCAGTCAGTCAATCAGTCAGTCAGTCAGTCCGTCAGTCAGTCAGTCAGTCAGTCAGTCAGTCAGTCAGTCAGTCAGTCAGTCAGTCAGTCAGTCAGTCAGTCAGTCAGTCAGTCAGTCAGTCAGTCAGTCAGTCAGTCAGTCAGTCAGTCAGTCAGTCAGTCAGTCAGTCAGTCAGTCAGTCAGTCAGTCAGTCAGTCAGTCAGTCAGTCAGTCAGTCAGTCAGTCAGTCAGTAGTAGTCAGTCAGTCAGTCAGTCAGTCAGTCAGTCAGTCAGTCAGTCAGTCAGTCAACTCAGTCAGTCAACCAGCCAGCCAGTCAGTCAGTCAATCAGTCAACTCAGTCAGTCCACCAGCCAGCCAGTCGGTCAGTCAGTCAGTCAGTCGGTCAGTCAGTCAGTCAGTCAGTCAGTCAGTCAGTCAGTCAGTCAGTCAGTCAGTCAGTCAGTAAGTCAGTCAGTCAGTCAGTCAGTCAGTCAGTCAGTCAGTCAGTCAGTCAGTCAGTCAACTCAGTCAGTCAACCAGCCAGCCAGTCAGTCAGTCAATCAGTCAACTCAGTCAGTCAACCAGCCAGCCAGTCGGTCAGTCAGTCAGTCAGTCGGTCAGTCAGTCAGTCAGTCAGTAACATAATCAAGCCTGCCTTCTGTCTGTCTCTCAAACTTCTTTTTTGGGCATCACTCCATTGTCCATGCATTCTTCAATACTAGCAAAACTGACAAAATAAACAAAATGATTCGTGAGTTCGCACGCAAGCTCCGTAAATGAACTTGTTGATTTTTTTTATCAAATTTGTATATGCTATAAATGTTGTCACTTTGGTCTGTAATTTGATGACAGTTAGTATGTTTACTGTCAGTAGTTTCTGGACAAATCACGTAGAAGTTTGTATATTCAAATATTTAGTTTGCGAGAACCAGTGATCATTTATGAAACGTGAGTTAGAGGTTCGTGAAGTGTGTAATCTGGTCAATTATGAAGTGTTCAATTCAGTTACTTTTGTATAAAGCCCGTATGTTGTTTCTGCGAACAAAAATTGTGCCCAAAACTTCTGATAATGAAACATCAGGCAATCAGTTTTAACACGACATCAATCATCATCACCCCATGCTCTGGTGTTAAACTATGGTGTCAACCGAGTTGAGTTGAGGCTACTGATGTTTCATTATCAGATGTTTGTGCAGTACGTTTGCTTGCAGAAATAACATACGGGCTTTAGTTGAAAATGAGCTTATTTTATAGTTACAACATCAATAATACAAGCGACGCTACATACATACTTATATGTAATTGAATGCGCAGTTTGTAAACTTGAAATATTCATTGAAAAATAAAGTATTAAAAAGGGGAGAATCTTCGCGCGATATTAAATAGTTTGAATTTATAAGATATAGAAACTGTTTGCGTAGAAACTCTTATCTTTTACTATCATGCGCAATAAATTGTCAGCCAAACTGTCTGTCAAATTATTCAAATTTTCTTTCCAGTTCGGATATTCTATTCATTTAAAATTCATTGAGTTGAATTGATATGAAGATGCACGACCAGTCAGTCATCAACTTCTATCATGCAATGATATTTCTCACTCTTTGGAACTCAGAAATAGTCTTGACAATGGCTGCCACGTCCTGTCTGAAATAACAGATATTAATTCGACGGTTTCAATAGATCCTTAATCATTAGTTTCTGCACTGTTTCGGACTAGGATCACGATCCTAATCATGTGACATGACGTACGGGCAATTATTTATTGGCATTACAAGAATTATTGACTATACTGAGCGGACTGGTATGAATTTTGGCTGTCGACTTTTACTCTTTGCACTGTGCAGTACAACGATCAGAATCTCAATACTACATGCAATATAAATAGTCATGCACTTTCTATACGGTTTCGTTCTTTTCACTAAACATCATAGTATGCGTCTCGTTGATCATACAATTTGATATTTTATATAAAAAAATGTTAGTTCATATATGTGCTATTTAGAAATAACGTATCTAAATCAGTGTGTGCAACGAAATTGTTTGATTATATTGTATTATAGTTACTGCATTGAAAAAACATTAGAAGCATGGAGCAAATAGCCGAGTTGTACAACTTTAGACA
>OZ038444.1:11846147-11851147 GCA_964036265.1 Daptonema setosum | reverse complement strand
ATCTCCTGGTTTATTGGGGTTTTGATACCCCTAATAATGGTAGTTATGGAGCCAAAATATTTCGGGCCTAGAAGCACGCTTTCGATAAAAAATTTATGTTCAAAGTTCGAAAAACTCACTTTTTCTGAAAAAAATTTTTTGTCCAATTTTGAGCGAATTTCGGATCATAACAATTTATAGAAACGTGCTATCAAAATAAAAATTTACATGCATGTTCTACGTTTCACTGCGGTCATTTTGAGCTATATTTGAGCTAAATTGGGAATTTTTTGTTTTTAATAATTTATTCGACCATAGCGTCAACTCACATCAACAAGGTGTCAACTTTGACTCAAAATTCTCGAAATGGCCAACGTAGGAGAAAGTTGCCGTTTGCGGCAATGGATGGGTCATTGGTCGGTCATCATCACCCTATGAATGCACCCCCCCGCATCGACCTGTAGATCGGTGAAAAATTTGAATTTCTGAAAAAAATTTGCGAAATTCACCAAAATTTTGCTTTTTTATCAAAATAAAGGGCACATAAAACTTTCTGACGACGTATCTCACCTTAGTAGGTTCGTCTTATGATAGACAGGTTTTTTAGCTACATTTTGAGCCTAACAGGAAAGAATTTGATCCATTTTGGAACCATTAAAAGGGCCATACCACTATTCGAGATCGCATTTTTCTGGCCTTACCGAAGAAAATACTTTTGGGAAGTAAACGTGGTCTGTCTTATCAAAATTGAGTTCCAAAGTGTTTTGTAACCTGCCAGGATATTGTATTAATACTTTATGTCAGTTTGGTTCAAAGTTTTTTAAAACAGGAAATATCCGGATTTTTTTATTTCGGCTGGAAGTCACGCGTCACCAACCGATCTGGCCACTTTAAACGGCGGCCGTCAGCGACAGAAGCCTCCTATCAATAAATCAATCACAGAATATGAAAGTATATCTAATTTTACGTGTTTTAAGCCTTATTTGACCTTATTTGATCAATTATTCAATATGTAAAGCAACCCTGGAAATTTCTTCAAATTAACTGTTTTTTTTTTTTGGAAAATAGGATTTGAAGACGAAAGTCAAATTAAAGTCATATTTATCTAGACAAACCAAGCTTAACGGATGGCGAGTTTACTAACTGCACTATTCTGAGAATCCAAAATTGCCAAACCTGTTTTTTGCGAGTTTTTTTATAACAAAAGTGTTTTGGAGAATCGAAACTTTCAAATTGTATGTATTTTTGATCCACTACTTAAATTTTCAAACGGATCCCACCTCCGCGCTCCGCGCGGTGCTAACGCGCTTGTCCTCGCTATCGCTCGGACAAGCCAGCCTCACGATAGGTTATCGGGGTTAACGAACAGTAAAACTTCAAAGGGAATAGTGAAACTTCGAAAAAACTCGTCTGCGGCCAGTATTTTACCAAAATTTTACAAAAGGTTTTGAACCTGGAACCTCTCGCATGCGAGGTCAACACCCTAACCACCAGGCCAAACTGGCTTTGGTTGATATGTGATAAATGCTGGTCTCAACATGACGGTAGAAGCACGCAATGGTTGCATTCACTGCACGTGTTGAATTTTGGATTCTCAGAGTAGTGCAGTTAGAAAACTTGCTAACGGATGCCTTCATATTGCAGGTTCAAAAAGTTCATATGAATATCCCTCCTTACATGGCCCATGTTTTCCACCGTTTTCAAGCTACGGGCTAATTTTATGCCACAAATGATGGTTCTCCTTCTCTGGTTTTCCGTTCATGGCCGATCGTTTATCGGTGAATCATGCAAGATAGTACCTTCATTGGATAAAGAAAATAACGATGATATACTTTCTGATAGTCAGCTGTTAAAAGTTCACAAACATACTGAAAAAGAAGAAATTATCGAAATTTCACGTTGTAGGTGAGCACTCTTTTCGAGTTTCAAATCAGACGAGCTTATTAGTGATTAGCTCTCAACGGTGACTCCTACTATGATAATTTTGCTGTTGGTTGGTAAGTAATACGTCGAAAATTCATCGTTCCTACTCAATATGTTGAAAATTTTTGCTGGAATGTTTTTATACTCACTTGGCTTGCAAAATTTATGCTGTTTTGTGGTAATTTACTAGTTTAGCGCTTTATTGATTAACTGAATACTGTTTGTAGTACTTGTACTTTACTCCCTTCAAATTTACATACCGCATTCACTCAGCTGGTCAGAAACTCTTTATTTTATTTACTCATTCACTCCTCCGTTGGACCGACTCTACACATAATCAAGAACAGAAGTTTGTGTCTGTAGGTCCTGCTCTTTGGCAGCTCATACTCAAACACTAACCAGCTCTTTGTTTTATTCGTTTGAAATAACTAAATAACCCATAACCAAATGTCCAAATAAACAGTTTGATTGCGACCCTGACCAAACGTATAATAACTGGAATTCTCGTAAGATATGAATTGACGATGAATCTTCAATGACTTTCCAGATACAGAAGGATCGCGATTTTTTTCTCATTCTACTACTTGCTGACTCGAGATATATCCGCTAAGTAACAAAAAGTGTCAGTCAGCATTCAGTAAATTTCAAATGTTAAAAATATACATATTCACTAGTTCGTTCCAGCACTTCCACTTTCACCTAAATCCCTTCACTTCGAACACCCTTAACCGTTACACTTGTGGAATAGCAAAACCTGAACAAGGAGGAGAAGTCAATGGCGAAATATTTAAGAAATCGTTTAGGAAATTTAATTAGGAAACACGTAAACGTGGATTAAGGTTTTAAGAACACCCACACCTTGAGGAAAGATTTCAAAACCCCGCTCGTTGGCTAAATTTGCTTCGGTGTATTAAGTAAAAGTAAAGTCGGTGCAGCGTGTTTTGTCTTGTAAAACTGTCGCCATACACATCCTAAAGTTGAGTTTTTCTCTGATTATGACGGGAATATGATGATAAATTGTTGGGGATATTGATTAGTCCGCAATTATAATAAAAAAATCGTTCCTACCCATAAAACATCGCCTTTATTACGCGTTTATAGTCGGCGTACGTTCTCGTAATTTTTCTGCGATATGAATTCTTAGTGAATGTGGTATGTAAAATTGAAGGAAGTAAATTACAAGTACTACAAACAGTATTCAGTTAATCAATAAAGCGCTCAACTAGTAAATTACCACAAAACAGCATAAATTTTGCAAGCCAGGACAAATGTGAGTGAGTAGAAAACATTCCAGCATACATTTAAAAAATTTTGAGTAGGAACGATGAATTTTCGACGTATTACTTACCAACCAACAGCAAAATTATCATAGTAGGAGTCACCGTTGAGAGCTAATCACTAATAAGCTCGTCTGATTTGAAACTCGAAAAGAGTGCTCACCTACAACGTGAAATTTCGATAATTTCTTCTTTTTCAGTATGTTTGTGAACTTTTAACAGCTGACTATCAGAAAGTATATCATCGTTATTTTCTTTATCCAATGAAGGTACTATCTTGCATGATTCACCGATAAACGATCGGCCATGAACGGAAAACCAGAGAAGGAGAACCATCATTTGTGGAATAAAATTAGCCTGTAGCTTGAAAACGGTGGAAAACATGGGCCATGTAAGGAGGGATATTCATATGAACTTTTTGAACCTGCATTATGAAGGCATCCGTTAAGCTTGGTTTGTCTAGATAAATATGACTTTAATTTTCACTTTCGTCTTCAAATCCTATTTTCCAAAAAAACAGTTAATTTGAAGAAATTTCCAGGGTTGCTTTACATATTGAATAATCGATCAAATAAGGTCAAATAAGGCTTAAAACACGTAAAATTAGATATACTTTCATATTCTGTGATTGATTTATTGATAGGAGGCTTCTGTCGCTGACGGCCGCCGTTTAAAGTGGCCAGATCGGTTGGTGACGCGTGACTTCCAGCCGAAATCAAAAAATCCGGATAATTCTTGTTTTAAAAAACTTTGAACCAAACTGACATAAAGTATTAATACAATATCCTGGCAGGTTACAAAACACTTTGGAACTCAATTTTGATAAGACAGACCACGTTTACTTCCCAAAAGTATTTTCTTCGGTAAGGCGTTACAATGGTACCAGAAAAATGCCGATCTCGAATAGTGGTATGGCACTTTTAATGGTTCCAAAATGGATCAAATTCTTTCCTGTTAGGCTCAAAATGTAGCTAATAAACCTGTCTACCATAAGACGAACCTACTAAGGTGAGATACGTCGTCAGAAAGTTTTATGTGCCCTTTATTTTGATAAAAAAGCAAAATTTGAGTGAATTTCGCAAATTTTTTCAGAAATTCAAATTTTTCACCGATATACAGGTCGATGCGGGGGGGGGGGGGGGGGGGGGGTGCATTCATAGGGTGATGATGACCGACCAATGACCCATCCATTGCCGCAAACGGCAACTTTCTCCTACGTTGGCCATTTCGAGAATTTTGAGTCAAAGTTGACATCTTGTTGATGTGAGTTGACGCTATGGTCGAATAAATTATTAAAAACAAAAATATTCCAATTTAGCTCAAAAATAGCTCAAAATGACCGCAGTGAAACGTAGAACATGCATGTAAATTTTTATTTTGATAGCACGTTTCTATAAATTGTTATGATCTGAAATTCGCTCAAAATTGGACAAAAAAATTCTTTCAGAAAAAGTGAGTTTTTCGAACTTTGAACATCAATTTTTTTATCGAAAGCTTGCTTCTAGGCCCGAAATATTTTGGCTCCATAACTACCATTATTAGGGGTATCAAAAACCCCAATAAACCAGGAGATCGTTATTTGGGCCGCTAACTCCATACAACCTGTAGGTTTTCTCAGGCAAACCGTTTTAAATGATTGTACCATGTGAAACTCCAGGCCGGGCGGGTCGCATATGTAAATTATACGGCCGGGTCGGGTCGATTCTTCACGAGAAATCGTGCTTGACAAAAAAACTGCTGATTTACAATCATTATATATGTATGTATGTCTATCATTTATTCGTCAATGTACATTTTTCAAAGAACAGCCTGGCTTAAGCA
>OZ038444.1:11706147-11843647 GCA_964036265.1 Daptonema setosum | reverse complement strand
GCATCTGAGCTGACGGTTCGGGAGTGCCAGGGTGCGAACGGTGGCACTGGGTGCGCAACTGAAAATAGGTGGTTGTTAATGGTTCAGTTAGGACAGTTGACAACAACAACAACAACAACTTCAACAATAACAACAACAACAACAACAATAATAACAACAACAACAACAACAACAACAGTATATAAAAACCGAGAAGACAACTTACATGTTCTGGCAGCATCATCTGCAGGTTGTACATCTCGGCCATCAGTGTTCTATTCTTCTGAGCTTTGGTCTGTTTGACTGTGACGGCACGACGACGATGCACTCGGGTTACGGTAGGTTTGGTGGTAGAGATTGACTTGCACATGATGGCAGAAAGTGGAATCAGCTTGGGATGACTTGAGTAAGTCGTGAGTCTTCTCGGAAGTGAATTAGACAGAATGGTCTGGCCTGAAGGTGTATCGTCGTCTCTTATATAGGGTCATGCCAGGGCGGCATATATTAAGGGGTGCCCCCCATGTAATGCCTAACGGGCGGCTGTTTACAGGGTGCATCGTGCAGCTGTTACTACGGGCGTGAACGGTGGTGTAGCTCGTGGGGCCACTGAATATTGTGCACAGACATTTTGAAGTTATAACATGTTTTTATATCAGTGAACTGGATGGTGTGGATAGGTAAAAAGTTTCATAATAAAGTATCATTAGCTCGTGAATAGCTGCATTGAAAATTTTAAAATATGTACGTGGCTTGTACTCTCCCAAATATTGCTGTCACCATGAGTCACACCAGCCAGTCAAGTCAGTCGATTAACACCTGTCTTGGGCCTTGTTTTAGCCTCCTTTTTTAATGAAGGGCGGGGCGCACATGGTCGTGTTGAAAGGGACGACCGTTTAATTAAGATTTTTGGTGCCCCTCAACGGCCCAAGGGTGCGCATGGTTGCGGTAGGTTGAAAGTGAATATGTAACGGTGCGTAACATGCCACCTGCTACCGGGTGCATTTTGTGCCCGACATTTACCGCAAAGACATCGAACATCTGGTATTGTTTGGTTTATAATTGATGGGCTAATCGAGTGGATGAATGAGTGAGTGAGTGAGTGAGTGAGTGAGTGAGTGAGTGAGTGAGTGAGTGAGTGAGTGAGTGAGTGAGTGAGTGAGTGAGTGAGTGAGTGAGTGAGTGAGTGAGTGAGTGAGTGAGTGAGTGAGTGAGTGAGTGAGTGAGTGAGTGAGTGAGTGAGTGAGTGAGTGAGTGAGTGAGTGAGTGAGTGAGTGAGTGAGTGAGTGAGTGAGTGAGTGAGTGAGTGAGTGAGTGAGTGAGTGAGTGAGTGAGTGAGTGAGTGAGTGAGTGAGTGAGTGAGTGAGTGAGTGAGTGAGTGAGTGAGTGAGTGAGTGAGTGAGTGAGTGACTGAGTGAGTGAGTGACTGAGTGACTGAGTGAGTGAGCGACGATTGAAAGTGATACTTACGAGTTTCCCACCATACCGCCTCAACATCTGTTCACTATCATCATAACCATTTGACATTCAACAACAACAACAACAACCGTAATCAGCCATACTTAAACAGCGTGGGAGAATGCACTGCAGCGGCAACCAATCCCAGCACTGATAACTATTACAAAGTCCAGTTGCGAATGGGAATAACCACCAGGTGTAACTTAACATCACACGCCCTACTGTTTTTTTTGCAAATGTTCGTCAAAGTTCAGTAACATAAAGTTGTTATTTTTTTCCCAAAAAATTATAAACACAATTTTTGTTTTTGACTCATCCGCCATGACAACGGGGAGGAGGGGAAATCAATCAAAATATCACGAATTACGACCAATCGAATATCATTTTATGATGGCCGGCTATATAAACCGCCGCGCGCGAGTTGCGCTTTCCCACGCTCGCGCGTTGAATTGTTGCATGCATCGCGTGACGTTGGTGTAGTTCGTGGTTGAAATCATTATTCACACAAAAAAGTATCATGAAACCCGGTTTCTCATCATAATTTGCATTCAAGATGTATCATATAGACATTTTTCGAGCTTACCGGAACCTAAAATAGGAAGACTTGCAACGGATTGAGTTAGTTTTATCATGGACGACCGCGAACCGCGCCAGTGTCACATGGAATAACATTGCACGTCCGGACCATCTGCCGTGCCGTGAGAAAGTTTCGCCCGGTGGTCGAACTTGCACCCAACTGTTACGGTGAGGCTGGTCGTTCAATCTGTCACTAAGTCAATCTTTCAGCCGTCACCAAGTCAATCTTTCAGTCTGACACTAAGTCAACCTTTCAGACTGTCCCAAGTCATTCTATCGGTCTGTCACTAAGTCCATTTTTCAGTCTATCACTAAGTTATTCTATCAGTCTGTCACTAAGTCAATTTATCAGTCTGTCACTAAGTCATTCTATAAGTCTGTCACTAAGTCATTCTATCAGTCTGTCCTTAAGTCATTCTATCAGTCTTTCAGTAAGTCAATTTTTGCAACAAATAAATGTGAATGAATAGTCAAGTTTCGCAACTTGAATCTGAGTATGGAATGACTCAAGTTGAGCCAGATGCTCTATACTAGGATATACCTATTTAGTCATCAAACACATGTCATTGATTCATACTCGTTTAAAGTGAGTGACCAATACCAACCCAGTTATGATCGTATTTCCTTTCATTAAAAACTATTCTTGGTATGCTAACGATTTTTTACGAACTCATACCTTAACAAAGTAATACACTAATGACTCCCAATTATCTTATGAAATGTAAGAATTGGGAAGAGTATTTAACCGATATGATTCAGTGGCGGACGAGTGTTTTGCCCAAAGGGGGGGGAATTTTTTTTGGACCCCATTTTACCTACACCTTAATGCTCTTCAAAAAAAACTCGTTTTACCTACACCTTAATTTTTTTCTATATAAAACAACAATCTATTTACATTTAAAATCTTTTCATTTATACTGTATATCATCTTAGATAGTGTCATGCTTGCTTTTCTGTTGCCCTCATCAACAGACTTGTACAATATCCGCGTGTTAAAGATGTTCATTTGTATTAGAGTAAAAAATGCGTCAAACTAAAAAATCAAAGGCGCGTAGCGCCAAAATTTGACTTTTTGAGGTCGATTATTTGTATCAGCAACATGTCTCGAATTGCTCGGAAACCGCGGCGCCAAGCGCGCAAAAATTTACATTTTCGAGGCTGCTTATTTGTATTGGAAATCGCCTAGAAAGCTCACAGATCAATGGCGCAGAGCGCCGAAAATTTGCGTTTTTAAAATGGTTATTATATATTGGAAACGTACCTATAAAGTTACCGAAACTTACGCTGCAGAGCAACAAAAATTTGCGTTTTAGAGGTTGTTAGTTTGTATTGAAAATGTACCTATATAGTTACCAAAACCTACGTTTCATAGAGGCGGAAATTAGCGTTTTAGAGGTTGTTGATTTGTATTGGAAATGTACCTATAAAGTCACCGAAACCTACGGTGCATTGCAGCGAAAAATTTTGGTTTTAGAGGTTGTTGATTTGTATTGGAAACATAGCCGTAAAGGGACCGAAACCTAACCTGCATAGCAGGGAAAATTTGCATTTTAGAGGTTGTTAATTTGTATTGAAAACGTATCCCATTTTTTAATCCCTCAAATGAACAAATTCCTCTTTGGGCGGTTCCTTTATGCAGTTTGTGACCAATGCAATTATAAATAATGATCCATTACGTCATTTCTTTAGCAGATTACTTTTCTCATGGAAATCCTTTTCTCTAAATGTCTGTTATTCATTTCTTTCGATCTTCACATAACCGTACACAAACTAAGTGTCCACTTTGAATTATAGTGGATTCCACTTTAAAACCGTTGAAAAAAATCGCGTCTAATTAAATTATAAGTACTAAATTCAAAATCTCCATGGTCGATTTAGTCAGAAAATTTATTTTCAAGCCGATCCGATGAAAATTGAAAGTTTTGCAAAGTTTGCAAACTTCGTTAATTTTTACGCTGTTGATTAAAAATTAGTGCCAATTTTGAAAATACTGTGCATTATCTGAGCTGCAGTGAGACACGAGCCTCTAATGATATGAAAGGGGGCGTCTTCAACTGGCAACAAGGTGGTCAGAGCCGACAAAGGAATACCTGCCAGCGGGGGGAAGGGGTTGCGCAATACCCCCTTTTACGTGTGTTAGAACCATGTGACCCTTTCTTCAAAGGGATGCCGCTGTTTCATATATGTGACCTCAGATGAGCGCCGTGACCTCAAGTGAGTAACATCAGACTAACCCCCACATTGTCTTCGTGCACGGTAATTTTGAAAGTTGCACTAATTTTTTAATTAACGGAAATTTAATTAACTAAAATTTCAGTTTCGATTTAACTTTGTAAAACTTTCAATTTTCATCGGATCGGCTTGAAAATAAATTTTCTGACTAAACCGACCATGGAGATTCTGAATTTACTACTTATAATTTAATTAGACGCGATTTTTTTTACGGTTCTAAAAAAGTGAAAAGTGGAATCCACTATAATTCAAAGTGGACACTTAGTTTGTGTATGGTTATGTCAAGATCAAAAGAAATGAATAACTGAAATCTAGAGAAGAGTATTTCCATGGGAAAAATAATCTGCTAAAGAAATTACGTAACGGATCATTATTTATAATTGCATTGGTCAAAAACAGCTTAAAGAAATAGCCCAAAGTGGAATTTGTTTATTTGAGGAATTAAGAACGTGGAATTGAAATACGATTTTCAGTGTTGAGCTTGAGGGAATGGGGGATCATGAATATTATGCGGGGAATAGAATGGAAAGTGAAATGGGAAACGTATTTCCCCTTAAACTTGAGTTGTTCAGCGAATAAAAACATTACGAACCCCCTATGATTCCGTAGAAAAATAAAATATATAAATCGACATATCCGATATCATACTTTTTTGCCAAAGAAGGGCATAAATGTGAAGTGAATAACGAAAGTGGAATTTATCAAGTTTAAAAAAAATTGGAATTTTAGAGGGATTCAAGTTCAAGAAAGTTGAATTGTTAAGTTATTCAAAAAGTGGAATTTTGGAGTGATTGAAGAAAGTGGAATTGGAAGTATTTTATAACTAAAAGTGGAATCTTTCTGTCTGAGCAGGCAAAAAAGTGGAATCCTTCTTGTGAAAGCAGCGGTGGAAACTCTAATATCAGCTAGAAAAGTGGAATTGGCCATGAAATGTCATTTTGTATACCAATATTTGTTAAAATTCAGGTATATTTCTGAAAAATTGCTTGCCGGAAGGGACAAAGGTGGAAATTCAGTTAGAATTTAATCTAAAGTTACCTTGAAATTTGTACTTACACGTGCGAAAAAAAGCTCATTTTACCTACACCAAAACGCGAAAATCGCCAAAGGGGGGGAATTCCACTATTCCCCCCCCTTCTCGTCCGCTACTGATATGATTGGATTTTCATGATAGATGTCATTAAAATAGTCAGTCATTCTGTCAAGTCTGACAAGTCGTTGTTACTGTCGCCATGTTTACCTGTATTATGAATAGTTCTCGTTGTTATACCAAAATAGTGAGTAAGTCAGGCATCAAACACATGTCACGTTGATTCATACCTTCTTGATACACATTTTAGAAGGCATCAAGTTGAACTATGTGTTTTCTTTGTTCAAACAATCCGATGAACATAAGTATGTACGTTAACGTTCAAATCGTATAAAAAGGAGCAAATTTTTCTTTAACACTTGGATAATGTTTGCATCGTTATTGTGTTTCTACTTTTATGAATAGTCTATAAGAACTAAACTACATAGGTAGGGTACCTGTTGCTTAAAGCCTCCACCATGCAGTAGTCATGCTACTTTCTACCTGACAGCTGTGTATTCCAAGGTCATTTTATCGGCCCCATCCTCCCGGTAGGTGTGATTCACTTGTAAAACACTTCCGATTGACAGATTAAAGTCCGATGTAGTTGACTGATAAAATTTACTGGCTCGTCAAATGACAGACTACCCAGTGACTGGTCATTCTAAACCGGTCGATCTCCATAGATTGATCCCAACCAAGGTCATCATATAATTTTGATGAATGTCCCATAATGGTCAATCTCGATGCACTTGGGTTTTTTGGGCCTTTTCCCCCCTTTCACCCTTTTCAGGTGGTTTTATGACCACACACCCGGGTTTTGTACATTTCCGGTGGTCGTTATGACTCTTGGTTACCATACACTGAAGGCGGATCAAGTTACTCTCAATAACATTGCTGTGTATCACCTCATTTATTCACTTCACTTTCAATAGCTCTAGTTCCATCTGATAGAGAAGTTTTTTTCCACCTAACGATGTAACCTGACGAGTACTTGAGCAACGCCACTACCCACCCCTTAGAAGGTTGGTTCACCCCCACTTTTTTATGATCATTAACAACAACTTGACACTTACTTTCACCGTTAGATGAGTCGGAGAGATGAGGAAGGGTGATCGTTTTTTTTCGGGTGGCCAGTTCATACTGACCAGCGGTTACTAAAATTCAGTAAGGCCGGAATTCATTGACGGAATCTGCTGTTCACTATATTTACCACTATAGTTAATATTTCACTCACTCACTCACTCACTCACTCACTCACTCACTCACTCACTCACTCACTCACTCACTCACTCACTCACTCACTCACTCACTCACTCACTCACTCACTCACTCACTCACTCACTCACTCTCGCAATAACGCAAGATCCCACCCGTTACACTGTGAATAGATAACTTGAGTTTGTCCATGTTATTAGCAGCGTGTTGTCGGTCTGTCAGTCAATCAGTCAGCCAGTTAGTCAGTCAGTCACTTCTTCTTGACGATAAATTTGTACCGGAATGGAACGCATCTGCATTCCATGGATTCTTGAATGATGAATCCGATTCAGTCACTGTGAGAACATCACAATAAACTAGATTTGCAATTCGTGTTCTGCCATACACAATCGTTCTTAACTCACAACTACAGAATGGGTAACCACAACTATAAAATCCACAGTACTTCAATAACGGTTCCCTTAGCTCAAAGCCTAATTGTCTAAATCAAATGAAAGTAGTGTAAAAGTTCTAACCCAGTCATCTATGCAGTGATCTACGAACCTACTCGAAAAAGTCTACCCATTTCTTTTCAGTCACGGACACGGTTCACTAAGCTCATGTCCAAGCCTAATCCTCTCGAAGTGTTTGTTCTCAGGCTCAGGTACTCCAAGTCCAGCACCACATACTCATGATCAGGTGAAGTGGTTGGCCTCTCCACAAAACCCTTGTATGTCATTCTATATAAATATACCGCCGTCTTTGATTCCAACCACAGAAGCGTACATGACGCAATGGTACACCTGTTTCCGAGTAAACACTCGATTAGATGGCGGCACCTTTCGACCGGGGGTCATGATTTCAGGGGTCACCTGTTTTTGAACCGGGTTTCCCGCCTGCCGGGTCATGCGGTCATCACATGCGCGATTACACAATCTTGAATTAGCGGACGAAAAAGGGGACGTAAACGATGAATTCTACCCGTTTTGGTGGGTTAAGAAATTTAGTTTGTTTTGAGGGTGTAGGTAAAGGTCTTATATAACTACTGATTTTCTCTTCTCTGAAGGAATTCCCCTTCTAATGGAGGACTAGCTCGTCCGCCAGTGCAATCTTGAATCCGGTGATGGGTAATTTGATCGTGATTAACGGTGGATTGGATCAGGTTGATTGAAGATGCGCCAAATTGAGGTATTGACTGATTGAACGATATGAGAGCTCGTCATTTCGACCTCCTCGAGTCTTCTAGGATTTCTTTCCCATGCTCGATAAAATTCAAAAACAGCCAGCCATGAATATTTGGAAAAGTAATTTCAAACACAATTTGGGTTGAATTTATTCCACGATAGTTTCGACCTTATGTTGTCAGAAACCAGATGAGTTAAATTAAAGAAATTTATGAACCCGAGGGTTTTTTATCTTCGCTTCCCGCAGCTGTTTCGGTCATACCGACTTATCGAGCCTGATTACCCACAGCTGTTGTTCTGGTTAACGCGCTCTCAAACTCTCGATTTGGACGAAAATATCCGTCTTATAGAATTGCTTGGCATATAAACTCTTCAATGTTATGTTGGAATCTTCCGTTGCAGCTGTTACCCGAGCTTGTCTGATCGTAATTCATTGTTCTGCAACGTCAATCTTTGATGGGCTCTAACGGCAGTATTCTTCGCAATAACCGCGCGATAAGTTGCAGCTGAAACACAACATACCTTTCACAAACATGAGCCTACTATTCAGATGAAGTATATGACATTCTGCGACTCATCACAAAGATTGTAAATATGAAGTATGTAGTTTGTTTCGCCTTCATTATAATATGACCCATGATTTTTTTACCTCATCGTGATGGTCACTTTTACCTTTTTGCATCCTCTGAAAACCAGTCAGTAGTTCGACTCCCAGCTGCTATTAACTACTACGTACTTACTACCCGTGTAATAGTCAATAATCACCGATTGTCATACCCATCTGTTCATGCCAAATCATCCAGGACGCGGACGGGCGAGAAGTTTGTCAAAAGGAGGGTTTATTGTTTTTTTTTTAAACAAGAAACTGGATGTTGTGAAGGTTTTGTCTTATGCATTTTGGAATAAAAGGAAGTTTAGCAGTTCTTCTAAAAACCCTAAATAAGGGAAATTGCCTTCATATACTCCTCGCCCGCCGATCACCCCACCCAGCTGCTTTGTTTGAGTTACATGCCCCGTAAAGTACACCAACCGATTTTTATGCCTCTAAAAAACTCCCCCGTCCGTCGGTAAAAACAGTTTTTTTCGGTAGTTTTTTTCGCCGATTTCAGTGTTTTTGTCCCTAATCAATTTCGCATGCAGTCAATTGCACATCTGTTCTTTTTGCGCGCATATTTGCTGGCTGGCGGTGAGTCTAATGATCTGACGGGCTTTATTTATGAATGTAATCGCATTATCTCTACTGAAATCCCGTTCATAAGTTGACTTTTTTATTTGATTTTTTTTCAATACACATAAATTCAGATTGAAAAATCACGAACTGGTTTCAATTGCCCATTTGAAACAGCTGCGATTAATTACGTTTTATTATCATTGCTGGAATAAAAAAGTTTGTATTGCAAATTGAAACATGGAACAGCATTTTTTGAACATGCCTCCACTGGATTCCATCATGAAAAAGGTGAACGGACCAAAGAATAAAATATACCTGATGCGATACCAATGTGACACGTTTGGTCACGTTTGATTAAACACCAAGTTTTTTTCAGCTCTTTTTCTCGTTTCATGACATGTTTTTCTAACAATCGACATTTTTTCACAAAAAAACTATGGGTCCTGCACATCAGTGTTCTCCCGCCGTTGCATTGTGACTCATGGAGTTTTACGGTCTTTTTATGAGTATGCATATCAAGAGTCAGGTGGTTAGTCAGTCAATCAGTCTTTCAATCAGTAACTTAGTCATTCAATCAGTCAGTTCGTACCTAATATTAGGTAATTATGGACCTATAAACGGTTATCTGATTCTACGTGTCAGCCAACACAAATGTTGCTCGCTTTCACCGACCAGCACGCGTGACTGTCAACCAGTCATTTGACTAATCAGTCTGTCAGTAAAATACCCGATCGCATTGTATGAACTTACATACATATGTACAAACATATATTGTATAGATGTACTGTATGTAATGTATGTTGCGCACAACATGTTCAGATGATTCGTCGCACCTGTTACAGTCACAGCGTCAGGCTGTTGTTGATAACACGTAAAGTTAATCAATTGTTATAGTCAGTCAGTCAAAGATGTCGTGGTCCACTCACTCACTCACTCACTCACTCACTCACTCACTCACTCACTCACTCACTCACTCACTCACTCACTCACTCACTCACTCACTCACTCACTCACTCACTCACTCACTTACTCACTCTCACGCACTCACTAACTCAATAATTCACTCACTCACTCACTCACTCACTCACTCACTCACTCACTCACTCACTCACTCACTCACTCACTCACTCACTCACTCACTCACTCACTCACTCACTCACTCACTCACTCACTCACTCACTCACTCACTCACTCACTCACTCACTCACTCACTCACTCACTCACTCACTCACTCACTCACTCACTCACTCACTCACTCACTCACTCACTCACTCACTCACTCACTCACTCACTCACTCACTCACTCACTCACTCACTCACTCACTCACTCACTCACTCACTCACTCACTCACTCACTCACTCACTCTCACGCACTCACTCTCACGCACTCACTCACTCAATAATTCACTCACTCACTCACTCACTCACTCACTCACTCACTCACTCACTCACTCACTCACTCACTCACTCACTCACTCACTCACTCACTCACTCACTCACTCACTCACTCACTCACTCACTCACTCACTCACTCACTCACTCACTCACTCACTCACTCACTCACTCACTCACTCACTCACTCGCACTCACTCTCACGCACTCACTCACTCAATAATTCACTCACTCACTCACTCACTCACTCACTCACTCACTCACTCACTCACTCACTCACTCACTCACTCACTCACTCACTCACTCACTCACTCACTCACTCACTCACTCACTCACTCACTCACTCACTCACTCACTCACTCACTCACTCACTCACTCACTCACTCACTCACTCACTCACTCACTCACTCACTCACTCACTCGCTCATTGTCACAAGATCTGTCGCTCGTTTCACACACCTGTTGTTCTATTGCTAATGATTTGCGCGAAAGGAAAGTGGCCGACCAGCTGGTTCGTCGATCGACCGACAGCTGTTGTTATCGGCTTTCGTTGTCGGTTAATGCCGACCGATTGCAAGTTCATTGCCAGTAAGACAGTGGGCAGGTTCATTGTATGTTTGATCGGATAGTGGCTAACACTCATACTGTCGGTCAGTTATAATATAAACTTTTAGGAAACTTTTTGCGTGTCCAGTACAGGCCACTTAGCATCAATTAAAATAGTGTTTATCCAACTGACTCACTGACATACAGACCAATCCGAGCGTCAGGTGAAAAAATAGAAGCTCTCATCTGAGTTAACCGACGGCCCATTTAGACGAAATGTGTAACCAGTCACCACCACCGTACACCACGATGTATGTATAGCTAGTTTATTGTTACCGTGTGTGGCCTTGCTTTGTCCATGTGCGCACGTGAAACATTAGTGAGAACTTTGGCAGCAGTGTTACAACAACTTTGCGGCGATGAATCATTTTATTTTCCTGTTTAGAAACTTCAAAATGCATTGATGAATCTTATTCTGAGAACTAAATGGGTTAAGTTTCGGAATTGAAGGGGAAAAAGGCAACTTTAAAGTTGGACCTAATGTTTCGCATGCGCGCAAGGTCAGGGGAAGGCCACACGCGGTAACAATAAATCAGCTATGTACTTACGAATGTATCGTACTGTATGTATGTATTGTGTGAACATATGTTGCATGTAACATGTGGACTGTAGTTAGTACATATTCTATGAGCCCAATGAGATGTTTGTTGAGATGTGCCACAGATGTTACATAGAGTGGGCACTAATACCATAATACCATTGGTACTCCATATGGCGCCCATCCCAGTAATCTATCGGCCCAACATGTGTCAGTCTCATTCAAGCAACCCGAATCGTTGAAGCCGATCTGATGTGCAAACCAACATATAAATGCTAGATTTTGTTGAAATCTTTCTTTGTGGTTCTTCTTCTTCTAATAACTACTCATATTATTTATCTGAATTGAAGAATGTCTATCAGAAACTGTTCGAGATTACTAAGCTAAGAAACAAGAAACATTTAGTTGGAATTTTTCTACAAAAGAATTCAATAAAGAATGCATCATTTAAGAAGTATAACTTTTGAAATCAGTCATTCAAAAATCTTCCAGCCGTTGAAAAGAAGACTAAATAACTAAAAACTAGCTACCAAATAGTCAATAATCATTCGATTCCAACTACAGATCAGATCCCAATTGTGTCTCCAGTTGCACCGATAATCAATAAAAAAAACCAAGCATGTCCGACATAGATCAACAGCAGCCGAGTACCAGTCAATCAACCAATGACGTCTCATCCAACAACAACAACAACAACAACAACAACAACAACAACAACAACAACAACAACAACAACAACAACAATCAGCCACCACGTCGATCACGGTCCTCGATCCAGTCAACATCAGTCAAGTCACCTCTAAAATGTCACTGGATTCCGTCCGCTCAACGCACCATCAAGAAACAGATCAGGAAACGTCAGGTAAGATCAATTCAATAAGGATGGTATTTCATGAAATTTTAATTGGTACACACGGCACCCATAGAATTTTCTTCAAATGTAGACTTTGATCCAAAAATTAACCATTTGCACGTGCAGATTGCGCGCGAGATCGACGCACTGGCCCGAATGCTGCCACCGACGTTCGGTGCCATCCGAGGCCGATCCCCGACGTCAGCGAGTAGCGACGATCAGCAATGTTGGGTGCTCAACAACACCATCGCTTATATACGCACGCTGCAGAAGACTGTGGCCGCTAAGCTGCGTGCCGGACATATCGGTTTGTTTATTGTTGTTGTTGTTGTTGTTGTTGTTGTTGTTGTTGTTGTTGTTGTTGTTGTTGTTGTTTTTGTTGTTGTTGTTGTTGTTTTTGTTGTTGTTGTTGTTGTTGTTGTTGTTGTTGTTGTTATAAACTGTTGTTGTGGTTTTAGCGGCACCGCCCAACCAGATGAACTCGATAACGTGGATCAACCAAGGCTTCGAATCAAATTTGGTGAAACCGGTGGTTCATTCAAAGCGTCGATGATCCGGTATTAAGGTATCAAAAATAAAAGTATATTCCATCATGAAATCTCACATGTATATAATCAGTCGAACATTTTTTTTCTCTGTGATATATGTATGTAAACGATAACATTTATTTCTGAATACTTTTATAACACAATTATTTTTTCAAGCGCCAATAAAATATCGCTCTTTCACTCGTTATTCGGAATGTCAATGAAAACAGTGAGAACCCCATTGCTGATTCCTCCAAGTCTAAATAGAGTGATTGTATGCCATATGTATATGTATCAGACGGTTGCACTTCAGTTCAGTCCAGACACCATGTATGTACATACTGTATGTACTCATATGCATTATTCATGTGCGTTCACTCGGTCAGTGCCAGCTTTCGGTTCAACTTTGAATGTTTTAACAAAAAAAGCGAATGGTTCAGAAGGTTATCTTCTTCAAAACATACCAACCCTACTTAATGTTTCGCTAGTAATGTAGATATTCTAAAAGTAGTAACTAAATTTGTTGTGCAGGCATGTTTTATCTGCCTTGCACTCATTCACTGCAGGTCTGACAGTTTGACTGCAATCACACAATTTATTCATTCATTCATTCATTAAGTCATCCCAATAGGAAATGTTTGAGTTGAGATAGCAGACATAAAAACTCTTTGCGTTTAATTCATTCTAGCAACACCTGCAAAACCTCTTGAGATGTCCGCATGCTTTCAGAGAATCGGGTGTCCCTAATTCATCTTTGAAAATAGTTAAATACTGTTGCATGAAAACTGTAAAATATCATACAGATATAGTATAGCTTCGTGAACTATCAAGCGGAAAATCGAACCTAAAGTCGCAACCCAAAATCATGGAGTTGTGAGAACAAGACCGTCTTGTGCTTGTCATAGTATAATACCCTATCCAAAAATTTTTTTTGGTATCATCATGAACTTGAGAAGTTTCAACTGTGATTTCTCAACGGAGTTTTACGGAAGAATAAATGACGCTAAACGAAACCCATAATTTCCGCTTGATTGGTTGGTTATCATAAGGTAAGAAAACTGTTAGAACGTCATCGAACCATATGCTTAATTCAGGAACCGACAGTAGTAACTTTTGATCAGTAAAATGTTCTTTGCAGTGTTCGCTAGTTGTTCGATTCCGCGAACGATATAAATCTTATGAACGTGGTTTATTTAACAATCAGGCACCGTTTATATACTGTATATGCTAAATTATTCTCCATGGATAACTGACTAATTTTCAAAATGAAATCTAGGTTAGAAATCTTGGTCTCAATTTATTCCACTGGTGCATACATTTAAATAAACTTTTTTGTAATAGAAACATGCCAAATTTTCAATATTTAATCCATTGACAATTTCTAATTGGCCAGACTTTTCTGCCAACTCGCATTGCATGCGCAGAGGAATTATAAAAACCATGTGCTACATATGTAGAATGTTTGCTCTATTGTATCGGGTTTCAACATGTGCAAGGGAACAGAACAAGTTTCAGTCTATCATTGTTAAGGCCTTTTTTATTATCGTTTCCGTCATGGACGTACTTTTCGTTTGTATTTTTCACGAAGTAACAACCACTTTCTGTACCTTATCTCATACAGTTTCCTTGTACAATGTCTCATTTTATAATTACATTTTTAAAACATTTATAGAACAAGCGTAGAATACATAGCTTCAAGCATCATCATGACATGAGCCATTGACTCACTATATAAATAAATATTGCACGCTCGAGTTGATTGTTGCGTGCCGATGTTTATCAATACTTCTATGTAAATATTTCGTTTGTGCTTCAAGTTTCCCAACCAGCCTCATTATGAAATGTTGGCCGATTCTTCCCTATTCCAGGGTATGCATACATACTTGATACAACAAGCTGGCTCTTATTTCCCTAGTTATAGAACTGTACAACCTCACGTATGTACTTCGTAATTCATTATAAAAAAGTAAGGGTTTTCGATCCAAAAGACTATTGCCCGTCATGAATTTATGTTTATTCATGGTTATCATGCAAACTATTCAACGTCATAAAATTAACAAATCATCAAACTGAAAAGTTTCATCCAATGTGTCACGAACATGATAAAGTGTAAGCCATTATGCAAGCTCAGCGTTCATGTGCTCTTGATATATGCCATTGGAGGCGTGATGCATGGAGCTCTGAAATAGGCACCCATAAAAATGTATAGGATATATAGGAGACCCCCTGCTAGAAAACTGTTGGCATGTCAGTGGCATGTGCATTAAAATTGGTACATACTGTACATAAAGCCGATGCCATACGTCATTGGGTTCATTCCAATGTGTTCAAGTGTTTCAGACTGTTCCATTCCAAGTATACACATTTCGAGATTCCAGGAAAGGCATTCCAACGTTCTCTGAAACATCATTTTATGCTCTTTATAGATTGATGATTGTCAAATGGTGATCATTGGTTATTCCCAAATCTAATACAACAACTGAGCTATAACACATTTCACTGTTTGTTTCACAAGAAATGTTGTTGTTCGATATCCGAACAAGCTCGAAATAACTCTAATTTAGTTTATTTTCACGTACTTACTAAACGCTGTTTCACGTATTCGTGATGCCTTTGCGGCTCAGATATAGACAACCCAGATTTATACACCATACACATGGTCCATAATAATTAGTTGACCATATTACAAATAAATAGAATGCTACCTTCGAGAATTATTCCCATTTGCACCAACTGTTATGCAGTATGTTTATACGTACATAATTTAACGAAAATCGTGAAGGTTCAGATTTTCATTACGTTACGCAATTAAGTTTATCAGAAATATAGCTCTCATCCTCATGCATATTATGAACCACGTTAAGTGATTGTTAAAATATTTGTCTAAAATACGAATGCGGAAAAGCGGAAAACCCGAGCTGTTGGAAGCGAACGAGATAACGAACAGGCTTTCCTGCTGTTCTCAAAAGTAACATGTGCGAAAGTAATAGCAAATTAATTTTTGTCAACGTATTAACTCCTATTTCCATCAATTAACCAATTCGTGTATTAGTATACCGGACACACGAGTACATACTGTATGTACCTGTATATACCATTGACCACTAGCGGATGAGGGAGGAACGCAAAATTGGATTTTCCCCTCATTTGGTAGCTCTGAAAAATAGAATTTGTTATCTAAGGTGTGGGTAAAATGGCCTAAAGTGGGTAATTCCTTGTCTTTGAAGAAGTTCTGCTCTCTTTCAACGATTAGTTGGTCTGCCAGCGGCATTGACATACTGGCTGATGTTGCCATGGTTACCCGGTGGTACTTGCATGCCCAATCACGATCATACTCTCCCAACTCCGAGTATTTGTAAGCGGTTGAAAAACACGTGGAATTTCCCCTACTGTGAAGAATTTTTTCTACGTTAGTTTTATTTTTTGGCCAAGACTAGCCCGAACAGAATTAAATTATTCGGAAGTACTTTGGCGTAATGATATTATCCGCCACAGAGTGCGTGTGTACCAGCCAAACCAACACGGCACATATTATACAGTAAATATCGTTCAGTCTCACCTGTCTCCACATGGAAAATGTAGAGAGAGAGACCCGTAGATTGAAGTCAGGTATTTTCTGTGCAACTTTTATCCTTGGTTGACCATGTTACTGCTTCATTATATTTTATGTATCATAATGTTTGCGTATACGAATAGGAAACATGCGTATACTTTTCTTTCTTTTCATCAAGTCATTTTCAGTCAATTTAGTCATTGACTTTAGTTATTGTGTAGCAAGAGAATTTTTCATTTATAAAGTGAGTAATAAATACTCCAACTCCAAACGGATTACCGTCCCACCCACAAAAGAAACACGGATTCATAGTCGCGTTCCGGATTCGTATTCTTTGCATTATGAGGTACAGCGTTAACTGTGTAATCACAACTTCACAAATAGAACTTGTCACTGGACTAGAACGACGAACCAGACACTTACTAGACGTTACTTGACATTTATGTAGAAACACGTGTGTCCCTGTTTCAGCATCAGCAACTCACAAAGACAACGATATAAACACGCAGGCAACAATGAATTCAGCCGTGTGTGTTGCACGCTAGTTACGAGTGCTTCGATCAAGTTAAGAATATACGAATACGTAACTACAGAAGGTTGATACACTGTAGGTTGATGGACCAGAAGTACATCGGGAGCTAACAAGATTTGTTCATCTTAGTAACGGCTGACGTAAGTACGTACATGTTCACCTGTACATCCAACTACATGTAGGTACATATTATGGGTGCCTACATCAGTAACTCAGAATATGAACCCGTTGCGCTGGCCAACAATCCATTGCCCGGATTCTCCGCAGCCGAGATGAGGAGACGGTGAGTGAGTGAGTGAGTGAGTGAGTGAGTGAGTGAGTGAGTGAGTGAGTGAGTGAGTGAGTGAGTGAGTGAGTGAGTAGGGGAGTGAGTGAGTGAGTGAGTGAGTGAGTGAGTGAGTGAGTGAGTGAGTGAGTGAGTGAGTGAGTGAGTGAGTGAGTGAGTGAGTGAGTGAGTGAGTGAGTGAGTGAGTGAGTGAGTGAGTGAGTGAGTGAGTGAGTGAGTGAGTGAGTGAGTGAGTGAGTGAGTGAGTGAGTGAGTGAGTGAGTGAGTGAGTGAGTGAGTGAGTGAGTGAGTGAGTGAGTGAGTGAGTGAGTGAGTGAGTGAGTGAGTGAGTGCATTAGTGCGTGAGTGAATGAGTGAGTGAGTGAATGACTGATTGACTGACTGGCTGACTGACTGATTGACTGGTTGCAGAGCTGAAAGCACCATCGGTGCGGAATCTTACTCTTACTGTGAACGTCAATGTGTTATCAGAAAACCGTTACATCGAGAAGCGGTCACATGTCTGGCTCAGATCAGGCCGGGTATCGTCCTGAGTGGTGGACGGGATTCGGTGAGTGAGTGAGTGAGTGAGTGAGTGAGTGAGTGAGTGAGTGAGTGAGTGAGTGAGTGAGTGAGTGAGTGAGTGAGTGAGTGAGTGAGTGAGTGAGTGAGTGAGTGAGTGAGTGACTCATGAACAATCATAATCATATGTTAATTTTACAATGTGGTTTCATGCATTATAGTGTGATGGCCCTGCCCTTGAAAACTATGTAAGAACTGAAAAAGTTTTCAGATGATTGCCCTCAGCAACATAGACACGAATGAATGCATCAGACAGTGGCATGGTCACCAGAAAGAAGTGACCAGATTGGCGTATAGAGGATTATCAGGTGGTTCCAGTGTAATTCAGTGTCACGTGTGGTTTAGCTACAAGACTGTATGTAGTCATCTGATCAAATGACATTATGACACACAATTTTAAAACAACTATTGTCCACACGGTTTTAATTGGCATTACTTTAGTTATAAAAGCTCATGGGAGTCCGTTTAGTTCATTATTTACAAAGTCAACTTCATCGGCCATTATCAATGATGTGAGTAGCCTACTTATAAATTATAGTATACTACTATATATTAAATTATAATGCTTATTATTATATTTATAAATAACTCATCACAGGTGCCAGCACCACGAACACCCTGTTATCCGGATCCAGAGACACGACCATCAAATCCTGGGACTTTCGATCGGCCAATGCCACCCACACATTCGAGGGTCACGAGTTCGTGGTCACCGGTCTTCAGATACTCAATGGTTTGGATTTTGTGTTTTTTTTGCCAGAATAGCAAATTCACACACCAAATCACAAATATAGGGAAATAGCTCCAATCCTCTTCACAAACTTTTGGAACAAATTTTTTGCAATGATTAGCATCGAATATAGTATAGCTTGATCGTTGGCCAAGTGCTTTTCGACCTCAAAGTCAACGTCAGAAAAATAAATTCTCGTTTGTAATATCAGTCACTCACAGGAGTAGTGTTCCAAGCCCCAGGAATAGTTTGTTAATCAAATGTGACTGTTTTGATAAATGTGACTGTTTTATTCCTACAACAACATTGAACAACCAGAACTTCATAATTTTGTGAGGGTGTTCGGATGAAAATATAAACTGTTTAGCAAATAATTGCAGACAACAAGTTTGTGAGTGGCAGTCGGGATAACACGATTCGACTGTGGGACAAACAGACGGGACAACAGGTTGCCATCAACAATACACCACAGAATATGGTCACATTTTTGTCCAAGGTTGGTTTTAATCGTCATAATTGTTATAACTATTATAATTATTAAGGTTTTTATAATTGTCCAAGAATTTTCGGAAATTCGTTCATGATGAAAAAAGTTTGTAAGTCAGATTTTTGCATTATTTAAATGATACATAATCACTCGAGATGGCAATAACATATTTTTGTTATCCTCTAGAGTTAGTCAATTTCAGTCCAAATCCGACACCTTCGTTGCACAGTCCAGCGAAGATAAAACAGTAAAGTTAGTGAATAATCTTCATATTTTCTTTTCTCACAAGCCTATTGGGTAACTTGAACATGAATAAATCAGAAAATTAAAGTTGATCTTCTTCATAATCATTTCTAGAGTTTTCATTGCCACATTCGTATGAGAAGAAAATCAAGCCAAATTATCCAAATTCTTCTTTCGAAATGGTCGTTAACTATTCTAATTGGATGATGATCATCATGTGAATAATCGGAACATAATTTAATGACTTATGAAAATTAAATTCTCCATTGTTTTAACGCAAAATGAAACACTTCAGAATCTGGGACGCACGCGACCTCACCCTCATCCACACTTTCCCTCGCAAACAACAGATTCAGTTACACTGCGACGTGTCCAAAGACGAAAACTACGTGCTTTCATCGAGCAATGGCTTCAATGGCAATGGCTGTGAAATATCCGTTGGTTGAAGTGTGCAAAGATTTTGGAATAATATGACATTCATTGTGGAAAATGGATTGAGACACTAAACTAACAATTTATCGGTTTCGCTGAGACATATGTATGTAAGGTGTAAAGATTAGTTATCATTATGGTGGTTTATCTTTCAGCTATGGGACATGCGAACTAGAAAACTACTGAGGGAGTTCCGCGGGCATGAAGAGAACGTGAATTGTGCCATTTTTATGAACCAACAGGTGACTTGCTTACTGACTGACTAGATGGACTGGCTGACTGGTTGATTAATGAACATTTGGTGACTGACTGACTACAGGTAACCTGGAAGAAACTGATACTGTCGGTGAGCAATGATCATACGGTAAAACTATGGCATATGGATGACGGAAGTTAGTCTGATGAACTATTCTAGGTATGTAGAACGTCGAAATTCTATAATGATCTGAATATTCTGATTATCAGAAACTTTTGCTTTAACGATCATGAAGTGATTATTCAACCTGTATCAATTTCCGCGTTGATAACACCCGTAATAAAGGAAAATATGTATTTACCAGCATTTTTTCCTTAAAGAACACGGCATTATTCTGTTTATATAGAAAAATAAATGTCACATTTGCAGCTTGTCTTTGGTCAGAGTTCATTCCGTCTGGTGGCGATTTAACGGCTGCCACGGCCTTCAATGATGGAAAGTTAGTGGTTGTTGAGGTTCCATAGGTCAGTTAACTGATCCTGATTACTGTGAAACAGACGTATTTAGCGGAAACATGAATTGAAGCTGTTCATTATTTATTAGTATTATTATTATTGTTGTTATGTATGTTTTTTTTCATTACAGCGTAGTCGTGGCGGGTCTGAACGCGTGCCTATGCTATCTGCGACTGCTGGGTCGAGCCGGCAAACCGTTGCTACACTGCTTATCCATGCAGGTTGGCTATCTACTAATTCGAATTTTGAGTGATAGTTTGAGGATGACTGTGAAAGCTTGTTTCTTTCTACTTCTGCTTTGGACCGAATAATCTATGCAGAAATAAGAAACTATTCATGTTAATCTGTAGCTGAAAACAAAGAAGTTGTTGATCTCCGCCAGTATAGCCTCCAAAAATGTTGGAAAACAAGCTGCCGTAACATGCACTTGAATAAAACTCTTGCAAAAATAATCTAAATTAATATATGCCAGAAAATTAATTTTCAGGTTTTGCCAACGACATCCACCAGTGCATTCGCCTTTGACTGAAGTTCAGTTTCAAATGAAGAAACAGCTCCCATACAAACATCGTTGACCATTGTTCAAAATACTGTGAATCAGTTATTATTTTTCAATAATTTATTGTTCACGAATATTTTAGTTGTATAATATTGTACTCAAACAATACGGATCTACAATAAACACTGCTATTGCTTTCAAGTTCGGATTGTTATTGCGTTCAAATCTGTTATGACAGTGTTCATTTTTCTTTTTAAATTTGAGATAAAAATGTTCATAAACTTCGCATTTCGGCAGTTATCTTCAGATAATTAAAGTATTAGAAGGGGACAGGTGTGTTAGCGATGTCCACTCAAAACGTAGTGAATGAGTGAGTTAGAGTGAGTTGGATAAGTGAAAAGAGTGAGTTGGATAAGTGAGAGTTAGTTAGAGTGAACGTGTCAGTGAGAGTGATTGTTTAACTGCAGACCAACAGTAAAGTTTCCTCGTGCAGATATCTCAAAAAGTGGCCCGATCCGCTGCATAAGAAGGTAGATTCTACTACTTGGCTTCAATGGATTCCTTCGCGTGTTTTCACTCATCCTACATGTACTTTGCGCGCTTCACTCACACAGACTCCTTTGTGTGTGTTGGTTATGAATTTATTATAATCATTCCATTTATGCGAAAACCATCCAACAAGTTGTGAACGAAAAATTTGCTTCATTCTCGAAGTAAAATACTGCACTGCGGCATCAAGCCAACCAGTGTGATAATGATTAAGTGCATCATGGGCACTGCTAGTAATGCATTGATAATAAGAGTTAAAAATTAAATGAAAAGAGAACCACAAAATTGATGGAATTACCAAAGTTAATGAAAAAAAAGAAACTGAAAGATCAAACACAGATCAAAATAAATAAAGCGTCACAATAAATCAGTGTGTTATGATACATGAGAACGTGGGCATATCAGATAAATTGAAAGATCAGATCATGTTATATGGCAAATCAATTACCACCGCGGAGACGGAGCACCAGATGAAGGGTGGACTCCTTCTGGATGTTGTAGTCAGACAGGGTGCGGCCGTCCTCAAGCTGTTTGCCTGTAAATAAGATTCAGTGAGTGAGTGAATAAGTAAATTACTGAGTAAGCATGAAAGAACGAAATAATGATTTGATTTATAACTAAATGAGTTAAATGATTCAATGAAGTAAATGAGTGTTCAATTCACAAACCGGCGAAGATGAGGCGCTGCTGATCTGGGGGAATGCCCTCCTTGTCCTGGATTTTGGCTTTAACATTCTCGATGGTGTCCGAGGGCTCAACCTCCAAAGTAATGGTCTTTCCGGTCAGGGTCTTGACGAAGATCTGCATGCCACCGCGGAGTCGGAGCACCAGGTGGAGGGTTGACTCCTTTTGGATGTTGTAGTCGGAGAGGGTGCGGCCGTCCTCGAGCTGTTTGCCTGAAAATTAAAGCCAATGAGTGAGTGAATAAGGAAATGACTGAGTGGAGCAGGAATAAATGAGTTCATGATTCAATGAATGTGAGTAAACAGTGAGTGAGCTACCAACCAGCGAAGATGAGACGCTGCTGATCCGGGGGAATGCCTTCCTTGTCCTGGATCTTGGCTTTGACATTCTCGATGGTGTCCGAAGGCTCAACCTCCAACGTGATGGTCTTTCCGGTCAGGGTCTTGACGAAGATCTGCATGCCACCGCGGAGTCGGAGCACCAGGTGGAGGGTTGACTCTTTCTGGATGTTGTAGTCAGAGAGCGTGCGGCCGTCCTCGAGTTGTTTGCCTGTAGTAAGTGATAAGCCGATGAGTGAGAGATCCAATGAATGATTGCGTGAATCAACAAGTGAGTAAGTGCATGGGTTAATCAAACTTTCAGTAAGTACAAGTGAAGTGAGGAAGCTACCAACCAGCGAAGATAAGGCGCTGCTGATCTGGGGGAATGCCTTCTTTGTCCTGGATTTTGGCTTTGACATTCTCGATGGTATCGGAAGGCTCGACTTCGAGGGTGATGGTTTTGCCGGTCAGGGTCTTCACAAAGATCTGCATGCCACCGCGGAGTCGGAGCACCAAGTGGAGGGTGGACTCCTTCTGGATGTTGTAGTCAGAGAGCGTGCGGCCGTCCTCGAGCTGTTTGCCTGTAAGTGATAAGCCGATGAGCGAGTGGACAGTGAATAACACATTGTAGAATACAGAAGTGAGTTCATGATTCAAACAATGACTGTGAGTAAGCTACCAACCGGCAAAGATGAGTCGCTGCTGATCTGGGGGAATGCCTTCCTTGTCTTGGATCTTGGCCTTGACATTCTCGATGGTATCGGAAGGCTCGACTTCGAGGGTGATGGTCTTGCCGGTCAGGGTCTTGACGAAGATCTGCATGCCACCGCGGAGTCGGAGCACCAGGTGAAGGGTGGACTCTTTCTGGATGTTGTAGTCTGAGAGGGTGCGACCATCCTCGAGCTGTTTGCCTAAAAATGAGAGCGATGAGTGAGTGAATGAGTAAATAACTAAGTGGAGAATAAATGAATGAGTTAATGATTCAATAAATGTTAGTAAAGAGCGAGTGCGTGAGCTACCGACCAGCGAAGATGAGACGCTGCTGATCCGGGGGAATGCCTTCCTTATCCTGAATTTTGGCCTTGACATTTTCGATGGTGTCCGAAGGCTCGACCTCGAGGGTGATGGTCTTGCCGGTCAGGGTCTTGACGAAGATCTGCATGCCACCGCGGAGTCGGAGCACCAGATGGAGGGTTGACTCTTTCTGGATGTTGTAGTCAGAGAGCGTGCGGCCGTCCTCGAGCTGTTTGCCTGTAAGTGATAAGCCGATGAGTGAGTGGAGAGTGCAGAGGTGGGCCGCAGGGGGGGGGGGGGGGTAGGGGGGTTACCCCCACCACTTTTCAGGGTCGGCGGGTAGCCTACCCCTCCCCCCTAGACGAAAATTTAGGTCGCCTACCCCCTCCCCCCCTACTCGAAATTTTTGAGAAAATCGGCCTCAAAACCTCGATTTTGAGGCTCATTTTTCAAAATTTTCTGGCTGTGAGAATTTTTTTTCGAAGAAACACGTTTTCTGGGTCAATTTTCTTGGTTAAAACCTGAAAAAAACCGGTATATGTGATGTTTATACCTTATAATAGAAGATTTTTTAGCCAAAACAAGCAAAAAATAAGCGTTTTATATGAAAAAAAAAATTTCTACCCCCCCCCCCCTACCCGACCTTACCCCCCCCCCACTTTTCGGACAGGTCGGGTAAAATAGGTTTTCCTGTCGGCTACCCCCCCACCCCCTGCAAAACGCCAAAAAACCCGGCCCACCCCTGGGAGAGTGAATAACTCATTGAAGAATACAGAAGTGAGTTAATGATTCATTCAATGACTGTGAGTAAAGAGTGAGTGAGCTACCTACCGGCAAAGATGAGGCGCTGCTGATCCGGGGGAATGCCTTCCTTATCCTGAATTTTGGCCTTGACATTCTCAATGGTGTCAGATGGCTCGACCTCGAGGGTGATGGTCTTGCCGGTCAGGGTCTTGACGAAGATCTGCATGCCACCCCGGAGTCGGAGCACCAGGTGGAGGGTTGACTCTTTCTGGATGTTGTAGTCAGAGAGCGTGCGGCCGTCCTCGAGCTGTTTGCCTGTAAGTGATAAGCCGATGAGTGAGTGGAGAGCGAATAACTCATTGAAGAATACAGAAGTGAGTTAATTATTCATTTAATGACTGTGAGTAAAGCCAAAGAGTGAGTGAGCTACCTACCGGCAAAGATGAGGCGCTGCTGATCTGGGGGAATGCCTTCCTTATCCTGAATTTTAGCCTTGACATTCTCAATGGTGTCAGATGGCTCGACCTCGAGGGTGATGGTCTTGCCTGTCAGGGTCTTGACGAAGATCTGCATGTTGTATTTTTCTTGTAGCGATTAAATCTCGGATAAATCTGAAGTTTTGAACAAATTTTAATTATATCAATAAGCAACAGCAAATTATAACATAATTTATGAACGGATTAGACGGAAGCTAAGTAGCAATAGGATGTTGTTGCAGAAGATGAGATGAAATCGACGGAATGAAGCTGTGGGTCTTGTGACCGTCGATTATGTAGCGTTGTTCGCTCGACGTTGATTGGACGTTGCCGTGGCAGCGCGATGTTTCACGAAGCTTCCAGAAGAACACGCGATGGATGGCGTCACGTACTGCTGAGTCAGAGTGTGTTTATTCACTGCCTTGTTGTGGGCAGACGCAGACGTGTTGTATGTGCTTGCTTCGTGTAAGTGCACGTGCTGCTTGCATTGCAAGCTCTGATGAAACGGCAAGGGGCGGATCTTCAAATGCCATTCGAGTGGAAGATTTTTATGTTTTTTTCAGTGTATTTTTTGAAGATCGACTAATTAAACTGGTGGTTAAAAATTTAACGAAAACGATAGCTTATCACATGAGGAACTGAATATATGAGATGACCGATGAGTGTGCGTTATTATGTATGGGTGTGTGTGTGCTTGTCTGTTAACAACGATCGTCCTGCTGAGCTGACTGACACCAGACGTATATGGCAGATGGATGGTGGTGTCACTGGCGGACGAGCTAATTCTCCAAAGGGAGGGGAATTCCGTCAAAGAGGGGGGAATTGTCAGTTTGCAGGCCATTTTACCTACACCTTAGGGAACAAATTCTAGGTTTTGAAATCACCAAAGAGGGGGGGAATTCCACTTTTCCCGGGGCAGGTGTCGAATCGGGGGTAAAAAAGGCATATACGTATATGCCTGATACACATATGCCGATACGTATATGCCGGCATATATGTATCGGCATATACGTATATGCCGATACATATATGCAGAATGCGCTGTTGGCATATACGTATATGCCAGGCTACCCGATGGCATACACGTATCAGCATATACGTATATGCTGGCATATACGTATATGCTGGCATATACGTATCGGCATATACGTATATGCCAATTGGCATATGCGTATCGGCATATACGTATATGCCTTTTTTACCCCCGATTCGACACCTGACCCCTTTTCCCAACCCTTCTCGTCCGCTAGTGGGTGGTGTTGGGTTGGTTGAGGGTTGTGTTCACAATCATCCAGAATATCCCACCGACCATAGGGAACGGAAGTTGCTAAAATGGATCACAACATTTCTATATTTTTTTATTTATATTTCCTAACCAGAAGAAAAATCACGCAGCAGCAAACTAATTATTAAAAAATATTGAATTAATTATTATTATATAGATAAAAAAATATTTTATCACACACTCTCAGAAAAAAAAAATACTTTTTTTCAAATGCGCGCACAAAAAAACTGGCGCGTAATTTGAATTATACCACGCTTTCGGCGCGCATTCAAATTTTCAATACCAAAAACGTTTTTCACATGTTATTTGGATAACAAACTAAACTCGCGCCTAATTCATTGAAAATGTTTTTAATAATAACAAGATACCATTACCGAGCTTACATTGCTGGATTTGCCACGTTTTATCAAAATTACAAATGTTCAATTTTAACCAATCACGCAAATTACACTCAGTTCAGTTACACTTTGAATGGATCAATTTTTTTCATGTAAGCAGCATTGTTTGTTTACAAAATGTGCCTTCGAACTTAGACGGATAGAAAAAAGTTCCTGCTCGAGAAGCAATAAATTTTGCCCGTATTTTGGATGATAACTCCAAAGTAAGCAACTCGTGATTATTTGTTATGAATCACATTGTTCCCAACGAAATGGTAGTATTTTTCTATAAACATGACGTGTGATTACGTGCGTTATACTGTAGTCATCGTTAGCATGATGGTGTGATTGATGTTCATGTTTCGTACTTTTAACCAGAAAAGCCAGCGAACTTTTATCATGTTTCTGAAAAAGTAAATTGGTTGCAAAAACTTTTATTGCATGTGAAAACAATCTGTGTTTTACATTTTTAGTTGTTGCGAAATTTAATGAAACTATGACAATGTTTTCCTGTGAACAAGTCATGTTAGATGCATGGAAATAATACTGATATCATCATATTATTAATGTTTATAGTTATAAAAATATTTGTATTGCTGGTTTGCACCACGTTCGACGATCATCGTTTCATTTGCATATTTACAGTTTGATGTGCTCTGTCGGTAATGACGCACTCTGACCGATACTATTAAAAATTAATGTTTCCAAAATACATCTGAATCGTTCTGTTAAGAGTATACTTGACTGTTCGGGACACTCTTTTATTATACTGGTGACATGCACTGTGTAAAAACGCTTACCGCTTCACAACGGGTTCGTGATTGAAAATTCTTCTAGTCGCTAGTTTAATAACTTTTGCGTCCATCATACTTGCCGTTGCTATAACTCAATAATCATCTCTCCTTGGAAAACTGGCACTGAAACGTGTCTTCAACACCATGTCCGATGCTGCGATCTCATCACACGCGAAATGTGCCGGGTTCATTTTGTACAGGTTTGGCTCTTTGGTACTTTCGGTCAATTTTGAACATTCAAGTTTTGCAGTATACCCTGGAAATAATGGATTGCTGATTGCCGTATTTTATTCGGTGTTATATTTCATTTAGTCAGCTAGTTTTCGGACCGTCAAATATTAGCAGTCAGTTTTGTGAAGTAGAGTTATAGGTGACCAGCCGTTTTCACTGTATGATACACGTTCAATACAAACTTTGGATCTGGGCTACCAACGGGTAGACAGACAGCCAATACTGCCAGCCAACCCATGTAAATTGTGCCAGACTGTACCGAACCGACCATCCATTTTTAAATCGACACACTCGGTCCTCAAGAGTAGGATCTTTTCAACCAAGAGGGGTATCCTTAATCTCGCAAGCGTTCAAGAGCCAAGATATCGAATGCATTGTATTGAGAAGTAAGATTCCCTGGATCTGTTTTATTGCAAGAGATTCGCTAAAAATTGTGCCACATTGCGTTGCCGAGCCTGGAGCATAAATATTGCCGACATTCTCATCCTTATATTGCAGCTTGTGTTGGGGCGTGTCGTTTAACTACAATTGGTGCTTGCAATGGGCGGGGCGGAACTAGAATAACACAAGGACGGGTTCTCAACATACATTTGTATTTTTTCAGACTTCAACCGCAAACCTCAGCCGAGTCAAGTGAACAATGCCAGATCGAAATTTTATTAGTGAAAAACCCGAGTGGCAAGTGGGGACCACCCAAAGGTGATAACGCATCTTATTCAAGCACTGCATCATTCACATATTCACTCACTCACTCCCTAACTCACTCACTCACTAACTCACTCACATACTCACTCACTCACTCCCTAACTCACTTACTCACTCACCCACTCACTCCCTAACCCCCTAACTCACTCACTCACTCACATATGTACCCACTCACTCCAGGACACATCGACTCGGGTGAATCGGAAAGGGCGGCCGCCGTTCGAGAGGTTATGGAAGAAACTGGTCTGCGACACGGTAGGGATTATGCGATTGACGAAACGTTTGGCAAACAAATAATGAACTACAGGAGAACCTGGGGACTGATGAACCGTAATGCAAAAAACAAAGCCGTTGTTCTCTGGCTGGCCAAAATGAAAGAAGACGCTGAAAAGGTAACAGAGTGTAGCGTTGACCATTCATAAAAAAATACTTAATACTGTATTTGATTACTAGTGTGTATCACATGTCTCGGTGTTTTATAGACGTACAATTTGTTACCGAATGTTAAAGACCAGAGACCACATCAGTCTACAGATGTTGACCGTAAACGTAGAGTTATTCAGTTACATTAATAAGTTAATGAGAAGTTACATGAGAGCCAAAAGTGACTTGTAAAAACGCAGTCTGTTGATCACTTACAAACGCTATTGTTTAGTTAGCCAATGCATGGAGTGAAATGAATGTTAAAGCCCGCATGTTGTTTCTGCAAAAATAATCGTGCTCAAAACTTCTGATAATGAAACATCAGACAATCAGTTTTAACACGCACATCAATCATCATCACCCCATGCTCTGGTGTTAAACTATGGTGTCAACCGAGTTGAGTTGAAGCTACTGATGTTTCATTATCAGATGTTTGGGCAGTACGTTTGCTTGCAGAAATAACATACGGGCTTTATTTTACATTTTGCAATGTTAAAGTATCATTAATTTTAAAGATGACTAGAAAAAGTAGAAAAAAATTTGTATACATTATAATATGACGTGAGATGAAACGCGAGTTTTCATTGAGTTAAATTTTGATCATTTGTTTCACTTGTTGTATTTACATGCTCTTGTTTCAGGCACGCATCTCCCATGAGCATATCGACTTCCAATGGATGCCCACTCTGACAGCCATCGAACAGGCAAAAGACTACGGCAATTTACCGGATATCATTCAATCTGCTCATAACTTCATTTTGAAACAAAAATAAAACTGATATAATCTTCTGTGCTTCGCAAGTTTGTTATTTTTGCGACATCGTTAAATGATAAATACACTCCTTTCTGAGCATTCCATTATGATGATAGTCTTCATCGTGTAGAAAAGATGAAGTTGTTCTGATCATGAGCATTAAAAATGCGCAAAATCAAAAGCATTTTATTTAATCAGCTGACATTTTGGGCGGTCAACGCTTTTTACACTATTTTACTATTCTGTTTTATATAAACAATCGTACTCATAAAGAAGTACATATATTTACCTGAAGATGTTGGTACAGTTTTCTTACTGTTCTACATGATTGATTATAATTTGTTTTAAAGGCTGTGATATATCTAGCATAATTCTATATAGCGTATTCGCGCCGTCTGTGTAAGCGCGTGCAGCAGAAAAATGTCGCTCATGAAACATTAATTTTCACACGCGCGGATGAGCCAACCCACCAAAGGGAGAAAATTTGTTTTTATAGAAACAGAGTCCGCAGTCTTCAGATCATATTACACACGCCTGAGGAAATAAATAAACTTTTTTTCTTTTTAAAGAGAAGGAAAATCAACTTGTTATTTCCCTTTTCATCCGCTAACGGTGACAACTAATGTTTCATGAACGACATTTTACTGCTGCACGCGCTTACACAGACGGCGCGGATACGCTATATCATTCTCAATTGGTTAAGAGATTGAATAAAATGTGTACCAATCAGATTTAACTTTACCGGGAAGGGAAGGGTCTTTCGCTAACGCATGATTACAAACCCCACAGATTTTTCGAATTTGGTTTTTCTCGAGCAACATTACTATTCCATGTAAAGTTTTACTGTCTGCGAGCCCCCGATAACCTAACGTAAGGCGGGCTTGTCCGAGCGGAGCGAGGACAAGCGCGATAGGCCCCGCAGGGGAGATTTCATGATTTCCTTCTGCACGTGTTGTAGCATAGCCACGTGTTGAAGAGAGCATGCGAGCGTAGCGAGCCAGTTATAGCAGGGTATATGCAGTTTAGTTGCATCGGCACAGTAGCACAGTGGAAGAGCGCTTGCCTAGCATGCGAGTGGCCCGGGGTTCGTTTCCCAGATTTTTGATAAAAACTGTGAACTTTCAAAAAATCTGTGGGGTCTGGAAAATTGCTTCGCTAACACTTATTATAAATAATCAGGGATAGATATACCGAAGTCAGCGAATTTTTGCCGAAAATTCTGTGTGTTTGGAGAAAATGTAGTTCCTAAAATACCCTGGTGGCGGGTGTGGAGGGCAAGAGAAAGATACATGAATTAACCCTAGCAATTACAAACGAACTTTTTTGCCTCTACAGTTCTACACAGTCACGGAAGGACCGAAAGATAATCGAAGAATTCATTCTTAAAGCCGGACCTAGTGTTAAAGTATAGGGCCAGCTTAAGCCGCGGCTTAAAATTTGAGCTGCGGCTTAAAATTAAAACTCTTAACTACTGAAATTCGAAAAAGCTGCGGCTTAAAACCCAGAAGCCGCGGCTTCAAATTTAAGCTGCGGCTTGAATTTGAAGCTTGAGTTCATTTTGTCGAAAAAAAATTTGGTCGCAAATCGAACAAATGACCTGTTTACTAAATGAACTCAAGCTTCAAATTTGACATTCATAAAAAAGTGACGTCATTTTCAGTGTATTCAAACAACAGGGAATACAAATTTATCAGTCTATTAGTTTACACACAAAGGAGTGGAAAAATACGTTTTTACTCCGCAAATGTCAACAAATAATTAATGAGGTATAATTTTATTTTATGAATGTTTATACGTGTATACGCTACATTTTCCGGTAATACTTGCTGAGGCTCCGGTTTTTCTGCGTTTATAAATAAATCAAAAATAGTTTTTAGTCTGTGACGTGTCCGTAAAACCTTTTCTGCACATAAAACTTTCTCAAAAACGCAAGTTTATTGCGTTTCTTCAGGCGGAGCGATTATAAAGCAACAAAAATGCAGATGCAACAATACAGCAACGGTAGTGTGCAGCGAAATTCTCGGCTGGACAACAGCGAGATTAAAATTGGTTGGTAATAACTGCCTAGGCGGGTCATTTTGTTTTTCTCAACCCTAATTTCACTTCCAGTTTATCTGCGCGCCGTTGGTGGTGAAGTTGGTTCAACGTCGACGTTGGCACCGAAGCTTTGTCCGCTAGGATTGGTTGGTATTTGTTCAAGGACCTTTGTGTTTGTTTCAATAAAGTTAGGCTTACATGGCTAAAATTAGGTGTGCATCATTGGCGATTTTTCGGAAATTGGCTCCGTCATTGATCCTTTTTGGTATATTCCTAATTAACTTCTTCATTCAGTCGCCGCAGAAAATCGGCGATGACATTGCCAAGGCGACAGCCGAATGGAAGGGCTTGAAGGTGACGTGTAAGCTGACAATTCAGAACCGGTCGGCGACGATTGAGGTTGTGCCATCGGCTGCCATGCTCATTATCAAACATTTGAAAGAACATGACAACAGAAAAGTGCCCAACGGTTAGTTTTTTTGTTAATGTTATATTTTTTCTTTTTATTCAGCACATTCGAGGATAAGTGTGTGTTAAATGGAGATGATATAAATAGTTGATATACGTATATGCCGATCCGTATATGCCAAATCGGCATATACGTATTTGCCTATTCGGCCCCCGATTCGACACCTGACCCAAAAAGTGTAGGGACGAATGTAATGTAGTGTAATAGGTGTAAAAAAGAAATAATTTATTGTGGATAATCAATCAAGAAAATTTCAACTCACGCTGTTTTATGTAATCAGTTATAGATTTACGGTTTTGTGCGTGTCTTTAGGAACCTTTTAATAAACATTGATATTTCTATTAGACCAAAATTTAGCAAATGTAGATGCAAATGTTATCACACTACTGTTTTTGTGTTTTTAAATCTGTTGTCATATGTGGGATTGGGAAGATTGATCTGCATTAACTCAAATGCTTGACTTTAAGCATGGAAGAAACTAACGACAACAACTATCACGCTCGGCTCGGATCACCGTTTCTCATTTGAAAACTTGAGAATCAGACAGTTAAAACTTCGAAAGACGCATAATTCGTAGAATTTTTGCTCATGTCTACAAAGTAAAAATTTTTCGTCTTAAAAAATAGATATTTCTTGTCTTCTTTCAGTGAAACACATCGGCAATCTCACGCTCGACCAGGTGTACGCCATCGCCCGGGTGATGCGCGCCCGCTCCATGGCCAAGAAGTTTACGGGCACCGTCAAGGAGATTCTCGGTACCTGCCAGAGTGTCGGCTGCACTGTAGATGGTCAACATCCGCAGGAAATTACGAAACGTATCAACTCGAAAGATATTTCTGTGCCACCAGAGTGATGTTGTTGTTTGTTGCTTATACAATGTTATTCGGTTAAAGAATTTACCTCCGGAGTAATGACAGTTATTGAACGCGACAAAGATAAGTTAATCATTATTCCGTGATCGGTGGATTGCTTTCGCCGTCGTATTTATGTAATTGAGTCTCGCGACTGAATATTCAATTGTTTTTTTTGCTGACTGGTAATCACAGGTCTGGGAGCAATGAGCTTGTCGTTTTCCGAGTATTTTTTTTCCTGGTGAAGTTGAAACGGAAATCCCAAGAAATTTTACTGTTTTCTCCCATCCGGTGTGATCTCTAGATTGTGTACAGATTCTGTTATTATGCCCGGGATATCTATTATTCGGTGGTTGATTTTCGTTTTTTTTACTTACGCCTCTCTTTCGTTTCCATATTACGGAACATTACATTCGGACGCATTTTTGTCTCCTTGTTCTGCCCATATAACCACAGATTTTTATTCGACCACATTATTTGGTCCTTATTATTCTCTAGAGAATCACAACAGGCCGTTTGGCGTCTTCGGCCCAGCTCTTCGCTTAGTCAACCTATTGTTTAGTTATCTTTCTAGTTTCATCATCTTCTCATCGTTCAATCGCAATCTAAGCCTTCTGCTGATTTGATTGATTCAACTTTGAAAAATCACAGAAGACAGGTTCCATATTATATAGTGCGTTATTTACAGTGATAAATACGAGTTATCTCTCGGTATCCATCTATTCTAGTTATTCATCTCGTTGTTATATTCCACGTTCACGTTATTTTTTACCATCCCCTCCCTTTCATTTCTGTATTATAGCCCGTCGTTTCATTTTTACATGTTCATTGCTTGTCACATTGCATTCTGGTTTTAATTCGTTCTTTACAAATTGTGCCGTAATATTTTTTATGAAGTGTTGACAATTTTAATTGCTACCAATGAAAAGTTTAATATTCTGTCTGAGATGGTTACGGATTCGTTCGATCATTGCATCGCTGTTTATATAATTATCAGCGACTCGTGGATTGTTCCATGCCTTACCTATTGATATCCATATGTTACTTGTTTACTCCACTTTTATATATCAGAATTATATCTTGGAATTTGTATGGTTTCGCTCAAAATTTATATTTATTTTTGCAGGTGATTTTCCTGTCTGACTTGCGTACCATCCTTCGCAGCTCAACATCATGGACAAACCAGTCAAGTTGGCCAAGGTAAGACGTGACTTTTTTCCTTCCTATTTTGCTTTCTAGAATAATATCATTCTTGTCAACCGTCACGTGCAAAAATTAAATCGTGTTGATGCGTAATTTTCGGTTATTATTTTAGTAACATTTCTGAATTGAGGTCATAATTGCGTCACATTGTTTGAGAAACGTCAAGTTGAGGGAAGTTAGAAAATTAATATTCTCAGTGAGTCTGTGATTCCGTGTTAAACCTTCATCCAGATCAAATGGCGGTGTAACCTATGGTCTGCTATTTGATCTGTGACTGTGATGATCCACATATAGCCTCTATCAGGGGTGGGCTGGGTTTTGCAGAGGGGGGGGGGTAGAATTTTGAAATCTCAGATTACCCTTCTCACCCCGAAAAGTGGGGGGGGGGGTAGAAAAAAATTTCGCAAAAAAGTTTTGTTTTTCGCTTGTTTTTGCTAAAAAAATCTTCTATTACAAGGTTTAAACATCACATATACCGGATTTTCAGGTTTTAACCAAGAAAATTGACCCAGAAAACGTGTTTGTTCGAAAAAAAATTCTCACAGCCAAAATTTTTTGAAAATTGAGCCTCAGAATCGAGGGTTTGGGGCCGATTTTCTCAAAAATTTCGAGTAGGGGGGGGAGGACCTAAATTTTTGTCTAGGGGAGAGGGGGTAGGCTAACCGCCGACCCTGAAAAGTGGGGGGTAAACCCCTACCCCCCCCCCCCCCCAGCGGCCCGCCTCTGGCCTCTATTAATTGTCAAGATAGCAAATTTTTTCTGTATCACCTGGATTTTAGGTGACCAAGGTGCTCGGTCGCACGGGCAGCCAGGGTCAATGCACGCAGGTGCGCGTTGAGTTTTTGGACGATAACCAGCGTTCGATTATCCGCAACGTGAAGGGCCCGGTGCGTGAGGGCGATATCCTGACCATGTTGGAGTCGGAGCGTGAAGCCAGGCGATTGAGATGATTATGTGATGTATCATGTTTCAATTGTGAATTAATTACGTGATCAAGGCTTGCGTTCTCCGTACGGTGAAGTTTGCTGTTTTTTTTCTACGTTACAATACAAGTAAAGTAACTATCATTTTTCGATGGAAAAGCGATGCCTTGAAAATGACCGCGAGTCAGTGCAGATTTTCTACTAGTAGTGGTGATTTTGTGATCTGATCATCCAGAACTATGTACCACGATTTTCAGGCCACCACAACACAACTCGTTCATAAACAGCCGTTTTCATTTACTATTATTCGATATATTCTATTCTATTAATGTATTGCCCTTGTGTTGTTGAATTTGGTCTTGTTCTATACTAAACTATTTGATGAGAGCCTGTACGGATTGTTCCATCTTCGTGTGTTCGCGTCAGATGAAATAAAAACCGTAAACCTTTTTTAAATTGACGTTGTTTTTGTGAGAATATAACTTTGGTTAATAATAAACCAAAGCCGTTATAAACTCGGCTGTATTGAATTATGATCGACCATTGTAAACTGGATTGAGTCGAGTACGTTCCCCGCTGAACTAAATTTTTTATTGTGATATATTTTGAAAAAAAGCTTATTTCTCGTAGTTTTCTGAAATGATAAATCTGCTGTTCATATTCGTTTATTTATTGCATTACATGCTTTGACTTTCAGATATTTTCCAATGTCTTTATCTAAATCGTCATACACGTACAACCGCAAAACGTGGGAGGATGCCGAGTTCCCCATTTTGTGTCAGACTTGTCTCGGTGAAAATCCGTATATGAGAATGGTTTGTTTTATTCTGAAACATTCGAATAAGTAATAACACTCTGTTTCGGAAAATCAAATTCTTCTTGTTGTCTCTTAGGAGGAATACATGCATTCGGTCGATGACTGTACCTTTACTATCTTTTACTAAGGTTTTCCATTGGCAGTACATTGATTATTATTGTCCCTGTCCGGGCTGCATAATTTTCTTCTAATTTTTTTATGTTTCCCAACTTTGAATAAAACTTTTCAGCAAAAAGAAACGTACGGCGCCGAGTGTCACATTTGTGAGCGACCGTTCACCACTTTCCGATGGTGTCCTGGACGTGGTATGCGGTACAAGAAGACTGAGGTCTGCCAGACGTGTGCCAAGATCAAGAACTGCTGTCAGACGTGTCTGCTTGATTTGGAATATGGTTGGTGCTGGCATGGTTTTCCGAAAAAATATGGATTATAAAGCAATATTGATCATATACGTTTTTCACAAGTCTTGTCATTTCATTGTGTCTCATTATTTCTCGTGTCTTCTGTCCCGCAAAATTTTTGTATGGAAATTTAGGTTCGGAGCTTGATTAGTTTAGGTTCATTTCATTCATTAAAACCTGCATAAAGTTTCAACGTCGATTACAAGTTTATCTTGGCAATTCGAGTCTTCCCTGTACTGACACCCTTTAACGTTGGGTTGCTCTTTCAGGTTTGCCCGTCCAAGTGCGTGATTCGGTGCTGGAACTCAACCAGGAACTGCCCAAGCACGGCGCCAATCGTGACTTTTATGTACAGAACGCCGAGCGAGAGGTAGGTGATAAATGCTGAGACTCAATTCGGAACGTTCTGATCATGGGATTCTAAACTTCCGATCAGAATTTTGGTTTTTCCTGTGGTTTTAACATCATTCAACAAGTGCGAGTAAGCGGCGCTATTAACTGGTAACTATTTGACTCGAAGTTAAGCTTGGTTCCTAATAAAAAAATATACGATAAAACAAGAAAATCATATTTTTATATTATTGTCATGTTTTTTTATTGTTCAGATCGCTCAAACAGACGGCACAGCCCCCGTTGGCGCACTCGGCAAGATGGCCGATCAGGCGACCAATGCCGTTCTGGAAAAGTTGGCACGTCGCCAGCCGTACTACCAGAGGAATCGGGCTCACATCTGCTCGTTCTGGGTGAAGGGAGAGTGTAAACGTGGCGAGGAATGCCCATTCAGGTTGGCTTGTTTTGAAATTTATGTGATTTTTTGTTATCGTGTAAGTGAAATGGTTGTAAATATTTTTTAATGAACTGATTTATGAAAATAGAGAAAATAATAATCATTAAATTATCGATTACCGATCCAATAGTCTTGTTTAGTTTCGTTCTAATCTGTGGTTTTTATCACCTCTGATCCTGATCAAACAGCCTTGTTTTCGTCACGATTGTGAAATAAGTATCAGCATTTCCTACGAACTGTCTTGATTAAAAGTGTGATTGAGTCATGTTACTTTGAGCATCGCCTCGCCTCCCTTTATTCCCACGTGTTCCCATTACTCATTGAACATATGGTTATTCCAGGGAGAAAATTATTACAATTCGATTTTATGTGGTGTAGTAGATCCATACATATTTTCTACTGCGCACAACGTTTATCGCACAATTTTTTGCACTCCGAAAATACACGGTGATTAATCTTTTAATGAATTTGTATTTATATAATCTAATAAGTACTTTTATATAAACCAGTAATTGTTTTGGTTTCTGAATAAGTTTTAACAATGCAGTTCTCTGAAGTTTATACGTTTGATAAAATTGATGTGGATTTTTTCAGACACGAAAAACCGTCAGATCCGGATGACCCGCTGTCGCATCAGAACATCCGCGATCGGTACTACGGTAAGAATGATCCAGTGGCTGATAAGATGCTGAATCGTGCCAAGGCCATGCCACAGATGGTGCCACCCAACGACAAGTCCATTACCACGTTGTATCTGGGCAATATTGGCGATGAAGGACTCGTCACCGACTCCGATCTCAGGTGGGGTTGACTTCATAAACACGTTCTTGCTTTCAAAATTATTATTATATTATTGTACTTGGAATACTTCATACAGGTCAAATAAGTATTAGTGATTTAATGCGGATGCGGGTTTATATTGAGTCTTCTATTCCATGCTGATAGTTAACCGTTTCCCAGCATTCAAACTCGGCAGTTGAAATAACCAATGAGGGTGTAATATTCCTAATGATGCAATACATTTTTTATCATTTCAGAAACTATTTCTACCAGTTCGGCGAGATTCGTTCGATCACAATCATCGGCAACAAGGGTTGTGCTTTTGTACAGTTCACCACGCGCAGTGCCGCCGAAGCCGCCGTTGAGAAATCGTACAATAAATTAGTGCTCAAAAGTTGGTTTTTTTGTTCTCTAAATCTCATCAAACTCAACCAGTCACACTTGTAGAGGTATTTTTATTAATTATAAAAGGCAGCGGCTCGAAGCACATGAGTGCTGAGGCTAGTCATTAAATCACAATATACCAATAAAGTTCAAGTTTTTTTAAAATGAAAGTCTCTTCCAATTAGCTTTCTATTAAGCGGTAGTTATACTTCAGCGCACGGAGCACGCGTGCTCTGCACTGATTTCGGCGCACGTGCGCAGCGCACCTTTCTATAGAAGGCAGGCTGGTGCGCGTGCGCCGTAAGTATAACTCCCGCTTTAGTGGGCTGCTCCCTTTATTCCCGTGTTCTGTCATCAGGCTTAGGAATGCGGTTATTCCAGGGAGAAAAGAAAATGACCTTTCTTTTTATTATGGTGAATTTTTATATTATTCTGAGTTCACCAAAATGAAAGGTTATACAGATTCAAGTTAAGGTTACAACAACATCAGTCTTAGCAGAAAAGATTGTCACAGTGAGTCGTTTGCTGTTGAAACTTTAAATACCACGTCATCATTTGTTGATTGAGTTTATGTCCTGGATTAGATGGTGTTTGTTGTCAGGTCGTCGCATCACGGTTCGCTGGGGTCGACCCCAATCGCAGCAGAAAGACGACGACGGGCCCAAGTGCGTCGATGTCCCTGGTTTGCCCGGCGGTACGTTTTCCTTTTGTAATACATTAACTACATCCAAACTACATTTCTGGAATTTTTCGTTCAAGTTTTGTACTTTCAGATTCATAATTTTATTCAGACTTTTACGAAAATAAAATCAATTAAAAAAGATGGTTTGTGTTTGATGCAGTCAGCGTTGGAAGCGGACTCGACTTAACGTTGTAGGATAAGTGTTTTTGGATTATGATACTCGAAAATAATAATTAATTCTTTTATTCCAGTGCTTCCACAACCCGATTTCTTTAACCTCAACGAAGCATCCACATCATCAGCATCGGGCGGTGCTTCTTCATCCTCAACCGCCGACCGAAAACGACCGCACACCACCGATAATGTGGCCGGTATTGGCATGCCACCACCCAAATCCAAACGTTTGTCTTTCGATAAACTTACTATTCCACCATAACGTTTCGTTTTTTATATACAGTGTTCGCAGTGTCTGGTTTTGCCATAATTTGTGAACATGACAAAGACAGTATGAAATCAAGGAAAATTTTGTTCAACTCCCGGGATGATAATTTTTCTGATTCTGATTGTTTTCTTGAGGTCTTTTCGGGGAAACAGGAAATAATAGTTATTGTATAAACCTGTATATAATTTCAGTAGCGCCGGCACCGCACCTGCCTGGCGGTCCGCCACCACCGGGTCGTCACGCCGTCCATTACCCGAGCATGGATCCACAGCATTTGGGTGCCAAGGATATTGACTGATTGATTGGGCTGCTAACATGCTGACGCTAGTTTGTGCTACTATTTTATTAGGGTATTCCAGAATAAAATTTACTTCGATTAACTTTTTTGTCGACACAGCACGAATATAGCGTCAGTGAATTTTATTTGTGTTGTATAATCATATTATTATTGTGAGCGGTGGTGGGTAGCGTTATGGGAAGAGGACAACTCTCTAGATTCTTAAACATACCCTACCCTTTCTCTGTTCCAAGTTTTATTGCCTACACTATACTGGTTTTGTCAACCCGAAATCTATTAGGTTGTTGTATTGTACTGTACTTATTTCTATCTTGCATTTGAAATCCACTCTGCTGTATTCCTGTATTTGTCTGTTATCTCTTTTTACCTACTATAAATATTATTATTATTACGTGTTTGATGATTTATCTCGTTGTGCGTTCAGACTAATAAAAAACTTATCGTCAATCAATCGGATGTGGGATGCTACAATATGTGAATGGTAATGATTCTGATGGATGCCTGCGATGCATGCCTACTTGATTTGGATTTGAAATGGAGTAAATCGGAATGTGTTTGTCTTCATGAGTTTTAATTATATCATTTTATTATATTCTTCTGAAATGGTGTTTATGTTTACCGAAACAACGTTAAGTCGGTTGGGACTTTGGGAGAATTAAGAATAAGGGGAGTCATGTAGTGAAAAAATACAACGGAATCAAAATGTTGAAAAATTTCGTCTTCTAGAATTTATTCCGTGAAATAGCTTGCGTTTTATCAGACGTGGTCAAGATGCCGATGGTACAGTGGCTGGACGATGACAAAACACCCCTCAAGCAGTACAGACCGCAGTTCTACTCTTGGAAGAATCTGAAAGGTTAGAGCCAAATTTTTGCTTTTCAAAACCATTGGTTTAGTGAATAACGGCTCGATATCGTTTGTATTATTCAAAGAAAATCCGTGGAACTTCTGACTATTTCCGGTGTGACGCCGAAACAATCCTTTCGAATCTAAAAATTTATTTGAAGAATCTCTTCAAATTCAACGTTTATTTTCCTTATTTGTTTTTTTTCGCAGCCAATCCCAGCAAGGCAGTGGTCGGCCAGGAGACTGAGGCTCGATTCGGTCGTAAATGGTGGCCGGTGCGCATTGTGAGTCTCATCAAGTCAAAGTTAGTCTATCGACTTTGGTTCTCTAGTCGCTGTATTAACGGTTTGCTGCTCAGACTGACTCGCCGTCACCAAATACCTGAAAAATAATTGCGACCTATTGGCTGATGGTTGTTAAAGAATATACATTGATTATCCGATAAAGTGACTTGGAATTTGATTCGCCAATGGCAAACATCATTCGGGATTACGACCTGGTGAAGTCTTGATCCGGATGAGATTACCAACAAATACAAAACGTATTGTTGCTAATTTTCATATTATTTTATTGTTCGTGCGATCAATACCCTATTCAACTGTCCGTTTGTAGTGTTGGACCACCGGGCGAGGAGGCGTGGGAAGTGGATCGTGTAAGGTTGCACGGTACCGTAACCCTATGGCGGACAACATACTCGCCTTTGGTGGCCAATCTGCACCCCAACGTCAAGGAGTTCCTCAGCAAACAGAATCCCGGCACCGTCTTGTATCTGGTTGGAAGACATTTTTGGTCATATATTGGTTGCGAGACAGGTAATATTGATAACCAGAAGGGTTAGACAAATACAAAGCTGATATACCATAACTTCACGGACTCTTGAATCCAGAGTTTCCATACGCAGGAAGATAGGATTAGGTTTCCTAACATATTTCGGAGTGAGACTGATTGATTCCTGCTGTAGTGTCTGTTAGTTAAACAGTTTATTCTGTTTCAGGTGCGATGGCAGGGCTTCCATGAGAACGACGACACACTCGAACCGATAGATAACCTGGCTGACTGTGAAGCGCTCAGGGACTACTGTACGGGAAAGTTGGTATTGATCATTTCTTCAGTTTACTTTACTCACATTTTCTTTGAATTGTATTGTATCGTATTCTAATTTGGCGATATTCGGTTCCCTTCCCTTATTCCGTAAAATTTTTATATTTATCTTGTTTAATTGAAATGCCAGTCATTTTTATTTCTCTCTGTAATTGTGATTTAGTTTATTTTTTTATTGCTTTTAGAAACATAGAAGAAGTGAAAACGCTACGCAGCAAGTGCACGGGTGAGCCCGTGTCAGACGTGGGTAGCGCGTCCGAGAAATCACCCAACAAAGGCAAGACAACCAAGAAGAAAACGTTGACGGCAAGGTACGTTGTTGCCAATTTTTTCTTGTTGTTTATTGAGGTTTTATGATTTTGTTGTGTTGAAATTATAAGCTTTTTTATATGCTTTTATATTGATAAAATACTCGCTTTTTTATTAATCGAACGAAGTATATTGATTTTCGTGTCTCATTCCGTAGTAATAGCTAATTTACACGCGGAAAAAAATGAATAAAAATATCGGATGACGGATCGGTAGTATCGCGTTTATGCAACATTCAGAAAGTCGATACCGGCCACGGGTGGCAGAGTGCTCAAAAGACCGGCCGCTGCCGCTGCTCTGGACCGCAGTTCCTCCGACGAGTCCGAAGATCCCGACCGATTGCCTTCGCCACCTCCGCCTTCAAGTTTGTTTAAAATTATGAGAGTTTGCATAATTAATGTTTTTTTCTTCTTAGTCCAAGTCTTTTTCATTAATCATAATTAGATGGTCTAGCAGCTAGCTTGAGAATTTTGCGCCGAATCATTCACTTAATGACTGTTATGAAACTGAAGTCTGTTTAGACTGTGGATTCATGTTCCTTAATTTTAGCTTCCAAACCTCCGGCCAAAGCGGCTCCGTCAGCAGCTGCCAAGCGTAAGGCAACCGCTGCCCCTAAGAAACTGAAAACAGCTACGACTCCCGATTCGGCAACAAAAAGGAAAGCTGGTTGGTCGCAACCACTGATTTGAACTATATATTTTCCTTCCGCCAATAACATTCAACGCTGGAAATTTTATTGACATTTAGTATTTACAGACACCGGGAAAAAATTAAAGTCATTTCTGGCGCAAAAATATGGGGTATTAGCTCAATTTTATTATTCATTTCATTTTCCAGCCGCCGCTCAGAAAACGTCGCCGGGCAGCGCGGCAGCCGGTTCGAGCAATGGATCACTACTTCGCGGTAAAGTCAAGCTGCAGATCAAGCGTCCGCGCGTCAGCCAATTCGAAGATGTGGATCCGACTCGCGAAGACGATAAGTCGTCAGATACCAGTGGTGCTCCCAGCACTTCAAATGCCAACAACAACAACAACAAAGTTGAGGAAGACAAAGACAACAACAACAGTGATGTAAAAGCTGACGACACGAGCAATAACAACAGCATTGACGATGCCCAGGATACGGAAGAGAGCAGCCACAACAATTTGGATGATGATCTTGTCGACCGACTGGAGGCCAGCATCAACAACAACAACAACAACACCAGTGAAGATTTAGCAACAACAACAGCAGCAGCAGCAAGCGCACAACAGAAACCGTCAGTTTCATCATCGGCCTTTGAGCAAAGCGACGACTCATCGGATGATGGAAGTGACAGCGACAGTGACGAGGTTGATACCAGCAAGGAATTGTCCAAATCGCCCAAAGAGCGCTACGGCAACTTCATTGATGAGATTCTGTGAGATTCATAAAAAATGATTGGTATATTCATCTTTTTCCATGAAAAGGATTTTTAAAGCACCTCAGAACACTAGAACAGGATATTTTTTTTTCGTTTGGAAAAGTGCTTCACCTTTGTCATATTACACTCACATTTGGAATATTGCGGCACAGCAGTTTGAAAGTTGGGTCCGGAGAATTTTCATCGGAAAATTTCCAGCTGCAAAAGATTGGAAGTACGTGAAGTATCTGTTTTTCATTCTATTGTCGGGCTTGGGCGTTTAATAAAGCAAATTTGTGTATGCAAATCAGAGTTGTATAAGGTGGAAAATACTTAAATGGAAATTTTATAATACCAAATTAACAAATGATTGTTGCACATACTCCTTTTGTAGAATTGAAATTCAAACCAAATTTTGCGCAGATTATGCTGTTGTTATGGTTTTGTTAAAGTATGTTGTGTTCTCTTGCTCATTTATCAAAAATTTCTTTGTATTTGTACAAAACTGGGGTGAGATGGAGGAAAAATCACTTGACTAGATGTGTTTTTATAAGATCAAATCCTCAACGTATTTGAAACTCTGAAGTGATTTACTTTGTCCACTCGCACTGTGTGGAAAACAATTCAGCTAAATTTGTTAACCTATATTTTCATTTATGCACTCAATCATTCCTTCAATGTTTTATGAAGTTCGAGTTCGAAAACTGAAAATCTTATTCAGAAATTATTTAAAATCTTCGGTTATCTGTTCATATGCCTCCGCTTTTCGCTGCCATCTATTGTTTTGGACTTTGGTTGAATTATTGCGGATAAAAAAAATTCCTCATTGGTTGTACGTACTCGACCGTTTACTTTGAACTTTCTTATGGTATATTACAATTTGGTTTTATTGCTAAATTGTTTGTCTTTTGTATAGGTGTTGTGAGTTCAATCGTTTTATATACACATACATTTTTGTTTTGAATAACTATGTGTTGCCTTTTATGTTACTGAAATGATTAACTGTGTGTTTTTACTTGGTAGGTATGACAATCTTATTCTTCATAAACATGAAATTTGCTAGTTTTATACCTGATACAGACCCACAGATACAAGAGTTAATCTTAGTTTCTCAATTTATCTTTTCGTGTAGTGTTTATTGATGGACTTGATTTGATATATGTAATATGGAGTTTGATTGATCGTATTTTTCAAGATATGCTCGGTAACACATTATTGTTGTCTAATACATAGTCTAGAACGATGATACGTTTTTATAAAGTTTCTTGTTCACCGGTTGACTACTTACTCTTCTACCTAGTTATTTTAAACTGAAGCTTTGGTTTGCGGTTTCAAGTCGTGACCGTGCGACTTCGAGGAATCAAAAGGGAATTACGATAAATATCTATGATTTATACAGTTTTCAGTGAATATATATAAAGGTATTCATTCACTGTAGTGTATTATCCCGTTTGCGTCGCTGATTGTTTCATATCATTAATTGCAAAAAAAATATTTGGTAATTTTTTATTGCATGGAGTTGATTGTGCATTGCTTGGGAATGAAATGGAATGAAACATAACAATTTGGTTTTGTTTTTTAAATCAGATAAATTTATCCCAAAACATTGGAATGTTGTTTCAATTAACTGTCCAATTTTTTCAGCTGACTTGAATTAATATTTCGTCGGACAGTAACATGCAGGCACTATGTGAAAGCCATTTTCATACAGAAATTAAATGGATAAACACCGAGCTCATGGGCGACGTATGATTAAACTACAGTTAATAGAGCTATATTGCTATTATGGTTATTAACTAAATTAATGTCGACTTAGATTTCGAGTCACCACAATTGTGTACCAAAAAGCTGAATCATGAAAATGGATCCCTTTTGCAACAATAAATACTTAGACTCGAGACCGTGTTTTGCAGGATTACCTGGGTTTGAATCGTACACTTTCTTGGATCCACTAGATTATAACTACTTTCACAGACGTTGGACTTGATATAAAGTATGAATCTGGACTGGACTGGGAATGTGCAAAATTATATATTCTAAGACAACAAGGTCTACCTTCGCTGACGCTGACCTCCACATCCAATCACCCATCAATTTGTTACTTATATAAACGCATAAGATAATGGTAATTGCGTGACGTGACGTCCACTAATTTCACACTTGGTAGACAACAGAAACTTTCGTCGATCTCCAGGGAGGAATCGTCAATTACCCGACAGCGGATCATGTGAAACTTGGAGGTGAAGAGTTTACACGCAGGGAATTTCGGAAGAAAACAATTTCATTATCATCATTTTGACAACAAAATGATGCAAACATTTGCGAAATTCTTTACATGATGACTTTTCGCTCACGTTACCGCCACTAACCAATTCATCCCATTCTCACCTGGAATTACCTCACCCCCGATGAAATGTCGTCAAATCGACACATTTAACTTTACCACCTCACCCGTAAATGGATGAGATTATGCAATCGCAATGAATGTGTTGAAAAAGAATAGATCGGGTTGCAGCACACATTCGTCCGTGCTTGAGCAACTTACTTGTTACATCTGACCCGACCAGAGTGTTAACCATTCAGTATGGAATCTAACAAGTTTTGCTTTTGCCCATGATAACAAGAAGTATCATGACACTTCAAATTTGTTAATACTTGGCGGTTCACCCGCTTCCCAGATGAAAGGAATCACCACTGAATCTCGTCACATCATTCCGAAACTCCGCTAAGGTTATTTGGCTAGAATTCGTACGGGAGATCGCGTCGTGACGTTTGGCTGAATTTCTAATGAATCTGCTATGTTTCTGCTGAATTGACGTTCCCAAGTCTTCGGGCCGGGGGGATCTAAGAAATGAGGCCAAACATCAGACTCGGTGAGCGCGTGCATGCATTGTGTAATGTTGTAATGCGTGCGTGCACGTGCTCAATAGTTGTGGAGTACGCGGGCAGGTGTGATGCCAATCAATCCATTATGATAGTGATACATGCTCCATTCATAACTGATATTGGGGTGTAACTTTATCTTGTTGTTATTTATTTCTGGCAGTTATTTTCATATAATTGATTTTTTGTCGCGTTTAGCGTAGTGCAAAACTATGAAATGGGCTAATGGCTAACAACGGAAAGCTAATGAGGCTATAAAGTTTAGCTATAAAGGTTTATGCATTACAATCTTAATTCATAACACATAAAATAATTGTGTTTTGTTACTCAGTGCCAGATAAACTGAACTCAAATCTGTTTACAACAGCGTGGTGAATGGGTCTACCACTAAAAACGGACCTCTGATGTCCATGTTATCCTCTCGCGCCAGAAATCAGAAACTTCTGGTGGATATGGTAGTTTTTTCAGGTTGTTGTTGCTGCCCACGCCAACGAGAGAAATTCTCTTCGCTTGGCTGAATGTTGTTGTTGATAGAGATTTATGGACGTGTTGGGAAGTTTACTCCATGGCCGAGTAATTCCACCTTTGGTAGAATAAATATTTCTCTGAATGAAAAAAGTACGAAACATGATGCCACGGACATCGGGGTACGGTAGGTTTCGCTTTCAATTTGTTTTTTTTCTCACCTATGTTTTATTGTTATCTTTCTAGGCTTTCTTGGATAGTTTATCTCGTGTTATTAATCGATTGGGGATGATCGCTTTTATCCGTTAGAAAGCCGCTGGTCAAGTTTACCTTACATTGTATCTGGACCTTACCTTCCTCCCTCACCTTACCTTACTTGTATATGGACCAAAAACATACTACTGATTAACGATTATTGTTCTTAGTTTGTACAATCATTATGACCATGACCTCTTTTGCATAAACCGCATTGACTCAAACTGCATAGTTCATGTCTGGATTTTTTTAAAGATTTATGTCCTGTGTTGATTTGGGAGAAAATCTGATATGTAAGATAAAGCAGCTTTTGAAATCTTAAATAATCTTCCCACTTGCATCCATCTTAAAATTTTATTTCTCAGCATTATTCGAAGCTAATCCAGTGAAAGGATATGAATAAGTTGAATTAACTTAAAAAACTGTAAAAACCATGAAGTGCTCAATCTCGCCGCTTATAATGAATGCTTTCTATTTCAATCGGTCAAATCCCTCGTCTGATCGTCAATTTGTTGATCTCATGATGTTTACATATTGATTTATCCTAATTCACGAGTCCTACACCCACGCGCGCTCGTTCAAACATTCATCATTACACAAATGAGATATAAATAGATAAATATGCAATATTTTTCCATATTCTTGTCAATATATCCAGATAATGAATGTGAAAAACAGCAGATATAGACGAAGAGGTCAGAGCGAAAACCAGTTTATGGATTTCACCCTTTGATCGCCTCAAAGAATGTCCGTATTTCTTTTGTTTCCGATTGTATTGGGGATTTGGGTTTGGTTTATGAATCGTTGAGGTTGATAAACATATTGACTATAAACATATAACGAGATTCGAATCTGGAAACGCTAGTTTTTAAACATGACCTTACCAACCTGTTAGTAAGAATTTGTCAGTATATAAGTAAGAGCGCTGTCATATTCTATTCAGCAGAGTATGAAATAGGAAAGAAGAAATGTGTTTCATTCCTGATTTATTTTGGCGCTACAAGATTAACCGTTTTGCTTGATTACCGATACGTTTCTGACTGTCTGAACTTATCCGGTAAGTTCCAGTGAAATGAATGAAAACTCCTTAGAGAATTTTGTAGTTTGGTTATTAATGAAATTACATTAATTTCATACATATTTAGTATCGTACCTGACAAAGATCTTTCATCTTTGGTATATCGTTTTCAATTAATTCATTAGGGGACTAATTTTGAAGTTGGGCCACACGAATATAGATGTGGAATTCTGGGAAGGAACATGCTCTGGTTTCCGAGATGACTCTTTCACCGATTAACCAAAAACGCTCTCGGAAGTGAATATCTGATTGGCGCAAAACTGAAATCTTCTAATAAATCGAGATTTCTTTAGTTGGACTTGATTTCAGACGATGACAGCGCCCACTCTATTAACACTGGCCACTCTATTCAGTCGACGTTATGCCGACTACCCTTCACATTTCCCAAATGTACATCGAGGCGTTGATAGCGCCGTATATCAGGATTTACAAAAACCATTCGATTTCATTATTGGTTGGTCAGACTGCCTCAGACAGTCGATCAGTCAGTCAATCGGTCACCAGCCAGCCAGTCAGTCAGTCAGTGTTTCAGTCAGTCAGTATGTCAGCCAGTGAGTCGATGTCACTCGCACTCACTCACTCACTCACTCACTCACTCACTCACTCACTCACTCACTCACTCACTCACTCACTCACTCACTCACTCACTCACTCACTCACTCACTCACTCACTCACTCACTCACTCACTCACTCACTCACTCACTCACTCACTCACTCACTCACTCACTCACTCACTCACTCACTCACTCACTCACTCACTCACTCACTCACTCACTCACTCACTCACTCACTCACTCACTCACTCGTTCACTCACTCACTCACTCACTCACACACTCACTCACACACACACTCCCTCACACACTCACTCACTGACTCACTCCCTCACTGACTCACTGACTCACTCACTCACTCACTCACTCACTGACTCACACACTCACTAACTAACTCACTCACTCATTACAGTCGGCAGCGGTTACGCGGGAAGCTTTCTGGCCGCACAACTCTCAAGGTACAAGTGTATGAGAGTCTTGCTCATCGAAGCCGGAGGAATACCGACTTTTGATGCAGCAATACCGTTTGCTAGAATTCACGATCGTACCAAAACTGAATGGGAATACTACTCCACACCACAGAAGAGGGCGGCTCAGGCCATGAAAGACGAGGTTGTTGTTGTTGTTGTTGTTGTTGTTGTTGTTGTTGTTGTTGTTGTTGTTGTTGTTATTTTTATTGTTGTTGTTGCAACTGGTAACTTTTGCTGCAGAAAGTTCGATTGTCGATCGGCAAAGCGATGGGCGGCATGTCGGTTGTGGACAACGGCATTTACTCACCACCGAATTTAGCTGATTTCCATCGATGGTCGTTCCTGTATAACCTTGATGGATGGGGATATGTTGAAATGAAACCGTTCATATTTAAGTTGGTGAAAATTATAAAGGGAAATAGGAAGAAATTTTTATAGAAAGCAAAATTTACATTAATGAAAAGTTAAATGAGCTTGCTGGATCCAGCTTAAGCGTATTCCACGTACTTTTAATAAACTGAATTTAGATTGGAATCTGGTGGTGAGAACGGCCTGAACGATCCCGACCAACCGACAGCCCATACCACCGGTAGCAGGTCTGATGATCGACGATTACAGGTTAACAAATCACTTATAACATTTTAATGTTAAGATTCATTTCCACTCGAATACATTGTCATTTTTTTCAAACAACTCATTATTAGCACGACAAATTATTCCTGGCAATTCCATTGTTCCAAGACTCCCGGCATTTACAGGACATGCCACAGCACGAAATAATGGATAAAATACATAATATACGACGGGGTGAGGATTTGATGGACCCATTGAAAGCAGCTTGGCTTAAGTCGGGTGCTTATCTCAATACATCAAACGTTGACAGTGAGGAACAGGACATGTATTACAAGGGCGGGTTCTTCTTGCCGAAGAGTTAGTCATTTGTTATTGTTGTTGCTGTTGCAGTTGTGTTTATTATTGTTGTTGATGTTGTTGTTGTTGTTGTTGTTGTTGTTGTTGTTGTTTTTGTTGTTGTTGTTGTTGTTGTTGTTGTTGTTGCTGTTGTTGTTGTTGTTGTTGTTGTTGTTGTTGTTGTTGTTGTTGTTGTTGTTGTTGTTGTTGTTGTTGTTGTTGTTGTTGTTGTTGTTGTTGTTGTTGTTGTTGTTGTTGTTGTTATTATTGTTGTTGTTGTTGTTGTTGTAGATAATTGCTTCATCATTGTGTGTTTCAGCCATGATTCACAAAGGCATGAAACTAAACCCAGCCGCTCAATTTTTGCAAGGAACGCAAGAAAATCTGATCATTGTGAGTAATGCCGAAGTGGATGGGCTTTTATATACACCAGATGGCCGAAGGGTGGTCGGGCTGACATTCCGGTGAGTGAGTGAGTGAGTGAGTGAGTGAGTGAGTGAGTGAGTGAGTGAGTGAGTGAGTGAGTGAGTGAGTGAGTTAGTGAGTGAGTGAGTGAATATTTGACAAATGGTATATTTGATTTCAGTGATACACTTAACAATGCCACATATCATGTGAACTGTCTACGAGATGTGATCCTGTCGGCGGGACCCATTGGCAGCGCGCAGATCATGTTGCAGTCTGGTATTGGACCAAAGGACATGCTGAGAAGTCAAAATGTGAGTCACTCGCCCACTCACTCACTCACTCACTCATTCATTCACTCACTCAATCACTCACTCACTAACTCACTCACTCACTTACTCACTCACTCACTCACTCACTCACTCACTCACTCACTCACTCACTCACTCACTCACTCACTCACTCACTCACTCACTCACTCACTCACCCACGCACAGATCCCCGTACTTCTGGACCTGCCAGTCGGTTCCCACCTGAACGACCGAGTATCGGTGCCCATCTACGTAAAAGTGAATCGACGATTCATTGATGGCATTCGTGAACAGCTGAACAGTCCGGAGGAGTTTATGGATTTTTTGGAGGCGGGAAGAGGTTGGACTAATTGTTGTTTGTTGAACTACATAACTAAGTAACTTCAATACCTAACTAAGGGATTTATCAACAATGCGACATAACTCAAAAGTGAACTTCAGTTCCAATAGTTAAAACATGGTGAAAGAGTGAGCAAGAGAATGGATTCATGATTAAGTGATGTGGATGTAGTCTTTACACAAGGTAAAATATGTCAAAGAATGCAATTTTTTATTAACGACACCAACCGCTTGCTTTCCTTTTTCGTCGTAAGGCAAGCAGATTGAAGTAAAAATCAAATACCCGTTTAAAAATATTCAATAAAAAAGTTGTCCGCATTCGGCTGGCCCCTGTGTTTCCATCATGTTCATAGTAAAACAAAAAGCGAGTGCAACATGTGCGGCGTTCGCGCGTGCACGTAGAATTTATGATCATTGATGTGTGATATTTACGCTTATATAAATTGGCGCGAAGTTTAAACATTTATATGTACATATTATGAACAAAGTCAAATGCAATAACTTTTTTGCGCGGACAACCAGAAATCTAGACACACAGACAAACGAAAACACAGACAGACAGATAGAAACACGTATGTACATATACACAGACATACAGGCCAACAGTAAGACAGACAGACAGATGGACAGACAGACAGACAAACAGACAGACAGAGACAGACAGACAACAGACATGATTAAATAACAGGTATTCTGGCCAACTCATCGGTGGTCGGATGTGCTCTCATCCGAAGTGGTTTTGTCCGGGCACCCGATTTGCTGATGGAAATGAAGCCGATCGGATTACTGTCGAAAGATGAGTACATGGAGGAGAACAACTACAAGGAAGAGGTGGTTTAGCGAGTCTGCCAGTCACTCGCTCGCTCACTCACTCACTCACTCACTCACTCACTCACTCACTCACTCACTCACTCACTCACTCACTCACTCACTCACTTACTCACTCCCTCACTATTCAGATCTTCGATCGCATCGACGCCAACCACAACATTGCATCAGAGGGTGGCTTCGTCATAACGTTGACTCTGCTACGACCATTCAGTCAGGGCACCATGTGGTTGTGGCGTAAGCACGACGATACGTTTGTGCCACGGATGAATCCGAGTTACTTGGCTGATCAACGTGACATTGACTCACTTGTTAATGGTTGGTGCTTGATGGTTGAGGGTTTGGATCAGTATCGCTATGATCAACAGCAATCTGCCATTAAAGTTTTCAGACAATAACCTCTTGTTGTTGTTGTTGTTGTTGTTGTTGTATTTGTTGTTGTTTTTGTTCTGTAATGTAGTTGTTACATAATCATGTTAACAAGCTTTTCCATTCAGGCATTCGTCAAGTGGAACAGCTGATCGCCACAGAATACTTCGCGGCCATGGAAACCCGAATCTCGTACCCCCAATTTGATGGATGTCCAGCACCACTGCTACCCAGTACAGACGAGTACTGGAACTGCTACCTGAAACAGCTGGCCACGAGCGGAGGTCAACTCGCATCCACAGCACCGTTGGGCGCTGTGGTCGATGATCACTTGAGGTACCGCCGTTTTTTTTCGTATAGCCTGTTTAAGGTTTCTTATAACTCAGAAAGTCTTGGCGCGAAGTTTGAATTAAAAAGGCAGTTCTTGGTGGGCGTCCAAATTTTGAGACAAACAGCAACATAACCAGTGTTAATTTTGTCTAAAACGTAATTAATTTATTCAAAAATTATAAAAAAGACAATATTTTTTGTTTTTAGAGTGAAGGGAGTGTCTGGTCTACGCGTGATCGACCAGGCCATCTTCCCGGAGCCAGCCTCCGGTGGTGTGGCCTCTACGATTCTGGCCGTGGCCAATCGTGGATTCAGGCAGATCAGAAACGACAACCGATTAAGATGTTGATTATTTCTTTGTTGAAACATTACCTTCAGCTAATTATAATTCACGTGACAATCATCATTGTATTTATTAATGTAGAAGTTTCCGTAGTTTACTTTGAATTCACTTTTTTCTCTTCAAAGAAGTTTTTGTTTATAGTATCATCCGACTTTCTTCATTATGAATTTCGTAGCTTCAATACGACTGAGGCAGCTGAGAATATGGTAATCTGATATTTGTTATTTAAGTTTTTTTATCAACAGCTAACCCGTCGAATTCGATGTTTTAACATATTTTTTGTGTTGTTCGTGACTGTGTAAATCAGAGATCTTGTAGTAGTCGATTTAGTGGATTGAACTCGTGTCCGATAACAAACAAACGATGCAATATGAGAACTTGAAGTATCTATAAGAGTGCTAAGTCACATCAACTTGGCAACATTATTCTCTTTACTTTGTTCTCATGGCTGCTTTGTTTATCATCAATCATGGTCATGGAATAGTTCCCATAACTGTTGATTGATTTTAGCCTCATGGTCGAAAACACTGTTGCAATATTATTCGAGTATTATTAATTATCATAACAATTTACAGAATACACCAAATAAGTGAATTTTATTTGTTCGCGTTTACATGCTGGTCTTTCACATACGAATGTTGTGCATTTACCTTTATATATTTATTGTCTCAATGTTTTATTCATTGCCTTGTTTTTTTGTCGAGTTAATCGCAATCAAATCAATGAACGTGTCTTACAATAAATTACAGTATGAAATGTAGTTGAACTCGGTTATTCATGGCGTTAACGATTGAACCGGATTTTTATAATCATCTTTCCGGTTTATTTTACATTCTGAAGAAGTATAAGATAAATAAATCACAGTGAATAGATAAATGAAACTCGATATTTATTTCGAAGGCACCGTTATTGGTGAAATCAAGATGCTATAAACATATACATACATACCAGGAAATCAGGAAATTTACAACGATATCATAATACATATTGGAATGAGCAAGCTGGTATAGGAATTTCGAAACAAAACATTTGTTATAATTTGTAAAAATATCCTCATAATAAATATGTTGTGATAACTGTTTCAGAGTAGTTGCACGCACCGATGCATTGCAAATAGTTATATAGCATAAGTAAACACAATCATAAGTTATGTTCCTCAATAAATTATTTTATTAAAGACTACCAACAAAATATTTCATGAAAAATATCCTACAGTCATCGTAATAAGTATAAAAGTCGATAATAACACGAAACTGAATAATATTTCAGTTCTGTTTTTTATTTGATTTTTTGATGCTGTTTACATCTTTGCCTTATCCTTGCCAGTTTTACCACGAATCATCATCTCAAGTTGTTCCCACTGTTCGGGCTCTACGGCGTGGTACCCCGAGAACTCACCAGAGTTCAGTCGCGTTTCACCACCGTCAAAATCGATCATCTAAAATACAGAAGATGGTGATACTGATAAAGTGAAGGCATTGACTTGTTTGTTGTGTTGTTATCATTAAAAAACCTCAACATCAGTATTTTCAACCACCGCCACAACAACTACATGAATAGAACAACACTAATATCATAAACAATCAACAGAACAATTACAACAACCACTTCATTAAAACCAACAACAACAACAAACTCACCGATCCGTTCATCCAGCTGGAATAATCGCTGACCAGGTACGCTGCCAGGTTAGCCAACTCGACCCGTTCACCCAGTCGTCCGGCCGGCAGCTTTTGTGCCATGGTCTTGGCACCCTCACCAGTTGGGTCCAAGCGATCGAACGCACCCTTGAATCAAACACAGAATATATCTGGACACTCATAGAGCTACAATCAGGCAAATCAGAATAACCAGCGGGTAGTATAGTGGGGTTGGTAGATCAGCTAGATCATGATCATAGGTCTGAGCTGAGTCATAGTGTATGACTCATACACTATGACCTGACCGTCATGATGCTACACTCACCCTTGATCCTCATTTCAGATTTATACGAAGCAGGTACTTATAATCTGTTCAATCGAAACGAGATAACAATTACCCACCTCCGTGTAGATTGGTCCCGGTGCGATGCAGTTGAATCTCAGACCGTACTTACCCCACTCGGCGGCCAGTGATCTGCAATGATTGCCACTACTATTTGCATAAATAATCTCCTCATTCCGATAAATCAGTCTCGAGAATTAAGTTACAAGTATATGACAAAATTATTAGCCACTGACTTGCACATGACTTCAACACCGGCCTTGGCAGCAGCACTAGGCACCACGAACGGTGAGCCGGTACGGGCGTACGCTGTGGTTATCGCTAAGAAGGTGCCCGCTGAAATTAACATTCACTTATTTCCAAAGGTTAGATTCGAGGTAAATTCAAACATAAAAAACGTCGAGCGGAGATCTTATCCCCAGGATAGTATCTGCATAAATGTTACGCTTTCGAATTCAGTATCCTAATCAATTATGAAAACTTCTAATCTTATAGTGATACTTGTTCTGAAACCAGAAATATTCAATAGATTAAATATTCAACTTGAGTTAACAGATTTAGAAAATAAATCTAGCGTTTTTTCTGCTGAATCAGTCGCTTGGCGACCTCAAGCGTGACAAAGAAGGATCCATTAAGTACGATGTCGACCACAGACTTGAACGCGTTCGGGGACAGACGCTCGGTGGCCTACAATTATGAACATGACATGCTACCCAAAAGTCAGATATATAAAAAAAGTTATCATATTGAACCAATATTATTCTAATATCAGTACTAGCTTTACATAATAATACTTCACAGCAGTAAGTATTCAAAAGTATCCGAAAACTAATAACTACATCGCAAAACAATGATATCCTACCACCATGATCTTCGTTAGCATCAATAACGCACCTGTATAACTACATCACCACAGAAGAATATCATTGTCAGCAACAACGCACCTGTATAAAGTTGCCGGCAGCATTATTAACGATGATGTCGGGAAGTCCAATCAGTCGTTCGCATTCATCAACGGCCAGTTTGACTTGGGTGTGCTCCTTGACGTTGAGCTGGATGGGAACAACCTGAAATCAAACAAATAAGCAGATGATATTTTTCACTTTCGATTGGTTAACGGTTTAAACTAACATTAAACAACTAAAGATTTGACATTCCTACCTTATTTCCGGTCTTGTCACTGATTTCCTTGGACACATCTTGCAGCAGATCAAGTCTTCTGCTGGCTATCGCCACCGACGCTCCCAACGAAGAGAACATTTCGGCCATGGCCCGACCGAGACCCGATCCACCGCCCGTTATAAACGCCGTACGACCTGAGTGATAGTTGGGGATAAATGGTCTAGTGGTTACTTGTTGCGTTCAGAAAACGGGAGAACACTAGTTCAATTACACTAAAGGTTGTAAATTAAAGTACGCTTTCTGTATGAGGGATAGGTCATATAGTTTCCACGATGAGATGGTCGACGGACCCAATCATTGAAATGAATGAATGAGCGAAAGAGGACAGACATACAATAACGAATCTCTCAAACTGGAAAATCATGGAACAACTATAATATTTTTAACGGAAGATATGATTAGCGTGGACGAGCGAATGAATAGCGGATACAATTGAAACATGGCCAACCTTTCAATGCATCCGAAGCCAGCATGGCCTTGCCCACTATGGGAAACATCTTGGCGCCGTCTTTGCAAGCCATCTTGAAGTAGCGATTACCTGAAATGAAAGTAAATTATATGAATTCGTGACAGTATTCCTAATCTTGAATGCGTTTTAGTGAATATTATTGTTGGTTTGGTGCTAATGGGTTTTGGTTGTGATGCCCAATTACCGGATACTTCGATGCTGAGTAAAAAATTTCAATTAGCAATCTTGATTGGAGTTCACCCCAATATGTTGCCCTCACCCCCATATTTACATAGACCAATATCGAACAGTGCAAATATTTTATTTCACAAAACCGGTTATCACCCCGTGCTACAATCGTTCACCCTCAGTCAATCTGGGTTGTCCTAGCCAGCAGCAGCATGTACATGCATAACTCGTGGGTTACCAGATTTATAAAAAAAGTAATGATCTGTTTTCGACAGGTTCCGATAAAAAGGCAAAGAAAATAACCGACCCAATCGTGATTTAGAATGTAATTTATTTAAGATTCATTATATATGGAATAAGACATAAAAATTTCATCATTGAAGAAAATATTACACAGAAATCTGCCATCATAAAACAACCGAGAACAAAGCGAACTGTGCTGCGGAACTTTAATATTGAAAATGCATTTTAATCGACGAAAAAACTCTTAAAACGGTCACTAAAAAACAGGACAACATAAAAAACTCACAGGATATTCGAGTGGAGTATGTACACAAAGGGCGGTGCGAATACTGGCGTATATAGAAGTCTAGACCTAGAAATCTGTAGCATAAACCTAACTGTTCCTAATTTACTGATCGCTGATGATTACATCGCACCGAACATGCAAAGGATCAAATGAATTAACGTGCAATAACTCACAAAATAATTGCGACATCAGTGGATTAATGATATAACAGCGGATAACATAAAACAGGATAAAAGCACATAATCATCATAATAACAAACAAGAAATTAATCAAAATGATTAGACTGCAAAACAACGGATGTATGGAGCAATGGTGACACTATTCAAAGATATAAGATAAACCGAGATTTGATGAAGTTTTTCGTCATCTTGGGTGCTTCGAACACTCATCAGCAATAATGAATTGAACGTATAGTGGCCAGTTTGGTGCTTGAAGTACCCAAAGTATCGAACAATAAAGACAAGTGATAATGAACCGTATTGTTAATCATCAAGACAACTTGAATATAATCAGACGAGCGAGCAGATTCAACACAGATTACATAAAACCGGCAAACGACACAATATAAAACCCATATTAACGGCTTACATGTATTGTTAACTAAATAACATAGCCGACTAAACAAATAATAACAAAAAACAGGCAATTTGGTGAAAAAGTACCGGAAAACAACTACGTATGTTAATATTATACTACCAGAATGTGTTGAACACAAAGTATAAATGAAACTAACCGACGCTTTTGAAACATAGCAAACCCTGAATTACGTCAGCGACTTCCACGAATCTATAGGGCTGATTGACTTCTCCTTACTGAAATGACCAGGTAGATAATGACACAGACAAAATTACCAGAAGCTACTTATATCTACTACGTGGTTGGCAAAAAATCTAAACAAAAAAACTTCAACTAAGCTAAATCGTTAGGCGATATTTCAATGTTGTACTGAATAATACCGTAACAATATGCAAGCAACTGATTACTGGAGGTTGACTTAACAATCGAATGGTTGATTGATTGTGCGTTATGCAAAAAAGAAATGATACAACTGCAAGTCAACCTGTAATAAAAACATGTTACAAAATCTAACAATGGAACGCGTGACTGGTGATGGACAAAGTTTAAATTGGCGGTGCAAGTGCTGAACATTTTTTGTATTGACATTTCTTGTACTCAATACACATTCTTGATTAAATCAGAGATAGAATACCTGCGAGAGAAAATAACTAGAACAAGCTTCAATAACAATATTAAAATAAGTTTACAGCCTACTTACAAACTCAGCGATTGCTGAAATAATATCTAATGTTAGAAAACAAGAAATGTCAAGCCAAAACTATTTTTTAGATTTTCATACCTCAAATATGAGCTTTTATTAAAGTAATCTGATCGTCATCCATCGCACAGAATGACGGGTACCCGAGAAAAGTGGTGGTGGAGTACAGGGTTGGCGACCGGTCATCATTAAAACAGGCAAACAAATGCGACAGCCGCAACATAACAACCTGCAATGAGAATATCAGGTTATAAAAATAGATGAAAACAAGCCACTTTACTATTTGGGTGGGCTCGAAAAAAGGGTTTCTAAACGAGCAGAAAAAAGGCTACGTGGCAAAATGTTCAATTTCCGAGATGCAAGCAAATTAGTGTCTGTCTCAGTAAAAAACGCTAACCCACAACTGTTTGCTCGGGTATAAACAGTATCCGAGAGTACAAAGTATAAACATGACCCAACCATAAAACAATAACTCACATAACAAATGATAACGAAACTACGACACGTCAGTCCACCGGGATTTTGATGATACCAGATCTGATCTTCTCGATAACGTCGTGTGGGTGCTGGCCGTCAATTGTACATCCAACCTAAAGTTGAAATGATTGATAGACAGTTCGTCACCAGAATAGCTGAAAAAATTCAGCTTCCTGGTGGGACTCGAACCCACGACCTTATTTGGAGTTTGTAATTATCCCGTAGTCAATAATAAATCGAGGACGAGGATTGATCAACTTTACACTGACAGACCAAACTGTCCAGTGTTAAATAGGAGGAAAAACTTAGCACCACTAGTACCATGTGCTGTGGATTTAATTAAGTGATGATTTTTCTTAACCCCCCCCCCCCCCCCCCCATCTTGCCCTACGCTGGACGGCATTAAATCAAGACACAATTTTAACTACAACCATCGATATCGCGGTACTAATAACCAATTAGAATGGGAACACCTTTTGTATCCCTTAGCGGGAAAAGCAAAACTGAGTTTTTTTTTCAAAATATTTTTGAAGATGAGTTAAAGTACATGACGTTGGTCGAAAAAACAGTCAAAGCATGAAATTTTTTTTGATTCAGCATGTTGAAACAACCAATATACCGGTACGTACAGTACTATTTCAACGATAACTCACCGATTGACAAGTGCCAAGAATCTCTTTGACGGTGCCCTCGAGCTTCTTGGCCATGGATCGCGGCCTCATGATGCGCGCGACGTTGATTACTTGTGCCACTGACATGTTACCCGAGTGTCTGCCTGAAATGTCATGTCATTCGTTAAAGTGTGGCATAAATGAAATGGCCTAAATCGATCCGATTGATGCGTATGCGTGTATATTTAATTTTATTCGCAGCATGTAAGTAGTGACGGAGCGGGCGGGAAAATTTAAGGCTGGCTGTGGTCGACTACAGCTTAGCATGCATGGCGAAAGTTACTACGTCAAAAGATCTGACTCGCTTAAATTGTTAAGCCTGACAATCAAAATGCATTTGAAAAATCTAAAAAATTTCTCTTGTTCGACTTTGAAAACTTTTTCAGATAGCTACTTCATCAAAAGAATACTTGCGAATTCATCAAAAGGCGACTCAAAATGTCCTTTTGTTACTTAGAATGGAATCAGTGAAAATGAATTTTCAAACACACATAAATTCTGATCACGACGTATCCGAGAATCAATCATCACCAGCCCCTTAACATACATCAAACTTAACTCAACAACAACCCAAACCAACAATTGCGACCGCTGGTGCGATCGTGGTCGACCTCGTTCAGTTCGCGGCTGATGAGCGACGCCGCCGAAGGCACAACTTCGATTTTGGCCTGGTGGTTCTGCACTGTGAGCTTGCAGGTTACCTTGGTGCCCTTCCATTCCGATGTGGCTCGCGCAATGTCGAACACCACTTTATGTGCCGACTGAAAAAAATAAACCGAAGTTTGAAACACATCGTTTTCATCCCCTTTTTGACTCTATCGAAAACGTTTCTTGTATTTTGAAAAACGAAATCGGGGCTGACAACCCGCCAACTTATACCAAACCAACCAATCCCAGTGGAGCAACTTTGGGCTGCAGTGAAGCGGCGGCAGCGAGCTCCCCGCCCATACATCGAACATAGACTGGAAAGTTATACAATACGATCAACAAACATTATCAAAGCCAACATATACTCCCTCGGGAATATATAGTTCTGTAACAATTCGCACATACAAATAGAGAACACTGTTGCCACTATAGGGTTGGGTAAATTTTATGCCGTAATTACGATAATTGAATTAACACACACAATGTAATCAATAAATATATTGTAATACAGATAAATGACACATGGATTGAACACACAATGTGATGACAATTGACATTACTTGTTAATAGCTGGAAATCCTTACTATTATCTATTCATAACCACTTACGAAGTTTAGAGGAGTTAGAGTGCTATTTGGTTTAACGTTAGAAGATCAAACGACGCATTCAATACAGGTTGGTTTAGAACAGTTATAGATGCATCGTTTGATCTAAATATTTGAATTTGAGAAAACGAATTGTGATAGATCGCATTATCCCATGTTCTCTTACCGATTTTAATGTCGCTCTGTGTAAGCCGTTTGGGATGCATCATGCTCGTCACTGCAGGTTTCTACGGCAACCTAATGGGAATAACCTGAAACATAAACAATCAGACAATCGAAATTACAAGGATAAACTACCAATTACATCAGATAAGAGTTTCCACACGGTAATCGCGACCCGTCGACCGGTCGACCCGTCGACCGAGATCGGTCGACCGGCCATTTGGAGGTTTTTAGGCTGCCTACATAGCTGGATAGGTTTAGAAGGTTAGGCATGAGCATCAAAATTAGGTTTCTGTGTAGGCTTAGGCTTAAGCTTAGGTTTTTGCGATAGGCTCGAGCGCTACGCGCCCGAGCCCATACAAAAACCTAAGCCTAAGCCTAAGCCTACACAGAAACCTAATTTTGATGCTCACACCTGCCAAACTGTTAGTATAGTGCTCCAGAACAACTTTTGTAAACTTAAGTCGGTGCTAGGAACTAAGCCGAAGCCGTACAAACAATATCAAAATTCTGGGTCGACGGGTCGCGATAGCCGTTTCCACATTGGAAAGTATACAAAGTATGGCGTGAAATTGCAACCGTGATTGCACCATCATGAAATGTACCGTGAAATTTTTATGACGTACATAAGGACACCCTACACCTAGAAAACTGAAGCGAGCCTTAATTGGATTAATTAAATGAACAGTTTATCACAATATTCTAAACTAATCAACAGACATCGAACGACCGAATTGATCGATTTTTGGAGCCAAATAATTTTCGAATTTTGAAAAATCCAGGAACCGGTAAAGGACATGTCTGTGATTTAGAAAACCACATTTTAAATTTTCTCACTTGTTTTATTCCAAGGAAAACTAGAGCAATAAAAGAATAAATCAAAGGCTGATGCGATAGTGAAAAGTTAATTGATTTTTTTTGTTTTTTGAATAGTTAATTTAAGCAAAAATGTGGTTTTTCAAAAAGTATGAAGTCTGCGCTTTATAAACTTTTGGATCAGTGCCGAATTTCGAACTGACATGTTCGGACATGCGCGAAAAAGTGGTGTTTAATGTCATTTTTAATGTCATAATAAATGTATTAATCGAGCGAGAAACTGATGAACATGCGCCCGTTTTTCTAGGTTTCACATGAATTACAGCAACAGGTCAAAGAGAGTTGGAAGGGGTGGGGTGTTTCAGCGCCTAAAAAAATATATGAAAAAAAAATTCTTGGCGAGGGTAGATGAAACATCTTCACTTCGGAGAACCATAAAGATGATTGTTTCAAAGGATTTGATCGCAAATAACCGCTAGATATTGCGAAGAATACCATCATGAAGAACCCACGTTTTTTCAATTTCAGGTGCCGGGATGTTGAACACCAGTGCCCGCGGCTGTCGAGTAATCGCTTCGTGTTCTTCATCGAAAACTGGACATTTATTCCCACACCACTTTAACTTATTCACCCTCCAGTCATGTTGTGTCAGTGGCAGTCCATTTTCATATGGAAAACGTAAACGAAAGGTATTATCTTGTTGTTTCTCTCACTGGCGGACGAGAAGGGTGGGAAAAGTGGAATTCTCCCAACTTTGGCGGTTTCAAAAAGTCGAGCTTATGCTTGTACCCTGAAGTGTAGGTGAAATAGCCTCATTTCTGAAAATTACCCACTTTTTGGGAAGATTCCCCTCTCTTTGAAGGTTTGGCTCGTCCGCCAGTGGTTTCTCTTCTCTTCCCACAACCGCGTACTATAAAATATTAAAAGTTAAACTTTTATTAAATAATTTTTTTATAACAAGAATATCTGTGACAATTTTTTTGCAACGCTGCTGAAACACGTTCTTTTCTTTGTAACACTGCGGTTCCAACCACGCCCCAAAAAAACAGGTCAATTGATTATCTTTTTAAATTCGATCATTTTCTTCTCTCGTTGTGCCAGTATCAACCATATAAAAAAAATTCAGCCCCTTAGTCAATCGGCTCTCAACAACGAAGACGTATACGCTGATCTCATAAACTTCGATGCCCCGCCCAACGCCACCATTATAGATCTGCCAAAGCAATTGGTTCGGAAGGATGCCAAGCGGACCGAGTACAAAACAAAGAAGAATGTTGAGTTCTATCGTAAATACGGTGTGGACAGAACTCGCAGCAATACGGTCATTTCTGGTTAGTAAGGTGTTAGTATGTTTCAGCCAATGTTTATTCGTCTAACAACACTTAACTTTCAAATTATTGCTTGATCACCTTATTGTGAAATAGAAAATATTTTCTATCCGCCGTTATTATTCTTCATTTCTCTTTCTCATTAACTTGTGTCCTGACGAACTGCATTTATTTTCAGCCAAGGGTTTGAAGGGCGCTGATCTCTCACATTACGACGGCCAACGCTACGATCTGACTATAGGTCTGAAGAAAGATGACAGAAAAACTCCGGTGAAGGGCAGTTTGCAGTTGGTGGCCGAGAAATGGCTGAAGAACACAAGTCGCGGGCAGTCGTTTACAATCAATCAGATGAAGCGCAAGGTAAAAAACTATAGAAAGTAAAAGAAAAAAAATAATATTTGTTATTAACATAACAATATTAATATTAACACAAGATGTACTGAGAGTCTGAGACATTAGGTGAAGCGCTTTAGTTTGGAACAAAATGTCTGTGTTTTCATAAGCCTTGGTAACATGGTTCATATGTTATTGTGTTTTTTTTATCTGCTGCTGTTTTTATTGTATTTTTTTCAATTCAAAAAACGTTAAACGGTTCTTGCTGATTTCAGAAATCGTTGTTGGACCGTAACGATGACGTCGCTGATGAACCTGATACGTTCACTGATATCTTGCCAACTGATCGGGATTGGGTGGAGTTATCCAAACTTTTGGAGATCAAATGCGGCATCGTGAAGCCGACCTCTGTACAAGCGAAATCACTTAGTTGGTGAACTACTTAATTCAAACTCTTATTTTTTTGCATTTGGTGTTTAAGTTATGTACTGAGAAACTACGAAGAAATCCACATGGTTTGTTCACAGAACCTGCACTAACTGGTCGTCACGTGTATGTAGCCGCTGAGACCGGATCTGGGAAAACGTTGTGCTATGTGCTGCCATTGATGCATAAAATCATGAAAAGAAGACTAACGGAAACTGGGAAGTCGACAGTGGGTTGGTTGGCTTGGTTTTATTCAACTTGTTTTCCAGAAAGTTAAAAACCAAAGTATTGAATAAAACAACGAGAACATAATTTTTTTTAATTAATTATCATTTCATTGTCGTGTTTCACAGCATGAATATAGAATATGTATTCTAAAAAAGTATAAGGATACGAGTAAGCATGTGAGCAGGAAAAAATTAAGTCATTTTGTATCCTATTTGACTTCAGCTGTCATCCTTCTTCCCACGCACGAGCTTGCGGTCCAAGTGACCGGTGTTATTCAATCACTAGCTGAACGACTTTCCCATCCGATATCTGTTGGAACAGCCGAAGATAACCCTGATATCGTGATTGGGGCACCTCAGCGGGTTGCCAACTGGATCGAACGGGGTTTGATAACTTGTATTTTTTGAAGCTGTTTGATAGTGTTTCTCGTATGACTTTATGAATATTTTAAATTTAGGACTTTTGAACCCTGAATCAGTCGAAACGGCAGTGATCGACGAGGCTGATACACTACTCGATGACTCGTTTTGCGACAGTACAGCTCGTGCTCTAACTCGGGTTAGATTGATCAGTTTTATTTCACTGTTATCATGTCTAAAGTGATCATTTGAGTGTTTTTCTGCTCTAATATTCCACAAATCACCACTCATAGTCATAACATTATCGATTTTTTTCTATTATAGTTGCGGATTCTAAATGACTCAGCGACCGAAGAATCCGTGAATGAAAATGAAGATGAGCTGCTGGAATGTGACGATGCTGATGGCCGACCCCGTTGTCAGGTGTTGTTGGCTTCGGCCACACTCACCACTGATCTGGATGCAGCTCTGGCCAGTATTGGATTAGAGCCAAATGACGTCAGTGTTATATGCTCCAAGCATGTCGGGTATCTAATGGTTGGTGTGGTTGTAGACTTCAGAGGAATAAGGAACTGGCTCACTTGATCAGGGTTTAAAATGTTGGTGTCTATTATTGAAACTATTGCTAATTAATTTATTCATGGCAAACCACATTAGAAATACGTCTCTTCAATTTTATAGGTGGAGGTGGTTTTATGGAAACTCATGTTCTGAATATTTTACATTAGAATCATTACCAATACCACTACAATGAAATATACTATAAACATGTGTTTTTAGCATTCCCGTTCGCGCCATACATTTTTACGTGTAACAGCACCGATGAAAGCGGAACAGCTGCTGATTCGATTGCGTCAAATGTTGCGACCGCCGGGCAGAAATCCGGCCAAACTGTCTAAGCCTGTTAAGAAACCACCGCGTCCCTCGATCATGATATTCGTCAATCGAACGATGACTGCCACCTGGTTGCACGAGTTCTTGGATCGGTTGGTGATTTTCCAAATGTATATTGCCGTTTGAAGGATTTTTTTATATCGGATTCGTATTCATGTGTTTTGGAATATTATCATTTCCAGTGATTTTTGTGTCTGATTAAGTATATTTTTAGCAGTGGCTTCGAGTGTGTGTTGCTCTCCAAACAAGTTAGGGATGACGAACGCGATGCCAACTTTGAGGCGTTTCGCTCGGGTGCCGTGCCCATTTTAGTGTGCACTGATGTGACGTCGCGTGGTGTTGATATCACACAGGTTGGTATTCTAGTTGATTGTGGCTGCCAAGGTTTCTGATTTTCCATCCGCTTGGTTATTTGTTCATATGAGCGAGCTTACTTAGCCGTTCCAAGTTCGAGCTTTTCATGTAGATAGGTGACAATATTCCTGATTCTTCATCCTCTTCTGATTATTCATTCCTTTAGTATTGTATTTGTTGAAAATAATTCCGTTGTCTTCGACTTCAGGTGACTCACGTGATCAACTATGATTTTCCGGTTCAGCTGGTTGACTACGTTCATCGAGCGGGTCGGGTGGGTCGAGTTAACCAGAAAAATGTTACAGGTTCGGGTTTCCATGTTAATTGATATTTTTTTTTATTGGCTGTATACAACTGTTTCTAAGTACAAGTTTCAAGTTTCATTGTGTTGTCTTTACGTCACAGTACAATCTTGCTTTTTAACTGGTGTGTTGTACTTCAGGCACCATCATCTCATTCGTACAAAAGCGATCCGACGTGAATCACGTGTGCACAATTGAGGTCTGTTCCGTCTTTATATGTTATCCACCTTTGCAAAGTTAATTTTTATGTAACTCACTTTTTGTCATAGCAGTTTTATTTATATAATATATATATTTGCATTTTAGAGGAGCATCAGATTGGGCACGGCACTGCGTGGTTTGGATACGAACACGCCGCGATTGGCTGATGAGCACGATGAAATGAAGAAACGTCAGAGAGAAGCTGTGTGATTTGTAAAACATTACCCGTATTTCCAACGTACGCCAAATAATATAATAGAATTGTTATAACTTCCATACAAGTAGTCGAACTTTGTTATTTTTATAAATTTGCCTGTTCTGTTGTTTTGTTTGTTTTAGATTTTATTGATTTCTACATATTTGCTCACCGTCTTGTATACATATTTGCTCAATAAAAATCCAATAAAATGGAAGCGGAAGAAGTTTCTGTTACGATCGGTTGTTTACTCTTTGCAAAGTTCACTATATTCTGAACAACCGACTGGTGTTGTTATACTTTTTCGAGGTGTCAGCAATCGGCATTCTACAAAATTTTCTATTCGTTTGACCTTAATTTTTCTAGCAATTTTTGCTCTTGTCTGTTAATTGTCCTCTTGTTAATTTTCTGAACGAATAAAACTCTCATGAAATTTTTTTTCAGACAATTTTATAAATGGCCGGGCTAAAATCTGAAGACCAACTAAAGTCGTTGTCCGTCCAGGAGGAGGATATGGACGTGGATAAGGCCGAAGCCGGTGGCAAGAAGAAAAAGAGCAAGGGCAAGAAGAAGGGAAAGGGTTAGGAAGATGTGTAATTACTTTTTTTAGCTAAGTTAAACAAACATTTTTATGTAAAGCATTGGGTTTGTTGTAAATGTTTGTTCTGATATACAAAATATCAGACGTATAAAAATATTTTGACAAAAACAATACACATTTCAGGCGGCGGTCAGAATGCGGCTGCCGAAGATGATATTGATGCGTTGATAGCACAAATTGAAAGTGATGCACCCATGCCCAAGAAGAAGGGCAAAGGAAAAGGTAGTTTTATTAACTTTTTTGTTTTTATAATGAACGTCTTTCTCCAGCACAACAAAACCAATATAAAGATTAACTTTAACTTTTGGTTCTATTATTGAATTTCGGCTGATGGCTACAAAAAATTTCAAGCCGGTTAATCCCACTTCACGTTTTTCATGAGTTGGAGCAGAGCAATTGATATGATTGCTCTTAACTTACTGCTGTTGTGCTCATTTCAAAGCTTCCGTCCTTTATTAAAATCTAATAAACATATGTGATTTTCTCTATTTCTTCTTTAACATCTCAGGTAACAAAGATGCGGCCACGAATGGTGAGGCGGACAGCACCGAAACACCGAAAAGTCCAGCCAAGGCGGCACCTGCCGTACACGACCCGCTGCTCGAAACCCGACCCAAACTTCCGGTGGATCAGCAGTTTCCCGACGGCAACTACCCGTACGGTGCCATCCATGAATACCCGATTGATAAGGATGAGTTGGTGCTGATTTTAGGTTGCTTTTGAAACTTGAAGAAGCATTATGATTCATGAAATTTTAGTTTTTGTGGTATTCGGCTCGCTGGCTGATGGTCAACCCAACAATAAAAACTAAAGAATTACTTTGATTTGTTTCTCTTTTCATAATTTATGTGATTGTTTGCAGCACAACAGCGATCAACCGCATGACCAATGAAGAGAAGAAGGCGCTAGACAAAGGCCACGATGAGATCTACAAGGTTTGTGTAGTAAATTGCTTTCGAAACTGTTTTCAATTCAATGGGTACGCAGCAAATTTCTATACACTTGTTTTCTTTTACTTTTACATACGCTTTATTCATGATTCAAGTTTTCAGGACTTCCGTCGAGCCGGTGAAGTGCATCGACAAACTCGTCAGTGGGTGCAGAGCTGGATAAAACCCGGCATGAAGATGATTGATATTTGGTGAGTAAACTGGTTGATTTAAAGTACAGTTATAATAAGTAATTTAAACTTCCAGCGAACGTCTAGAAGCGTGTTCACGGCACCTGATCGCCGAAAAGGGTCTGGAAGCAGGTCTTGCTTTTCCGACTGGCTGCAGTCTGAATCATTGTGCCGCTCACTACACACCCAACGCTGGTGATGAGACCGTGCTGGGCGTGGACGATGTCTGCAAGATTGACTTCGGTGTCCATGTTAACGGTTGGTGGCTCAATGATCATTCATTAACTGGTTGGAATGGTGATCATTGGACGGTGATCATGGTGCTCATCAGTTAATGTTTGGTGGGGGATCATCATCATAATGGTTGCTGGTTGGTATGGTGATTATTGATTAATGGTTGGTATTGTGATGATTGGTTAATCGTTAGTATGTTGATCATTGTTTATCGGTTGCAATTGTGATCATTGGTTAATGGTTGATTTATTATGGTGATCATTGTTTAACGGACTAACGGTTGTTATGGTGATCATTGGTTAATGGTTGCTATGGTGATCATTGGCTAATGGTTGATATGGTGATCATTGGCTAATGGTTGATATGGTGATCATTGGCTAACGGTTGGTATGGTGATCATTGGCTAACGGTTGGTATGGTTGTCATCGTGAACTTTGTCTCCTTTCAGGCCGAATCATTGACAGCGCGTTCACGGTCACGTTCAACCCGAAATACGACAAACTGGTGGAGGCCGTTAAGGATGCCACCAACACCGGCATTAAGGTTGTTAATCCAATCGAAACTTTTGTTGGATTAAACCTGTTTTTGTTTTGGTTTGAGATGAATTTTTCGTGTACTTAAATTAAAGACTTGATTAATTTATTAGTACATTGTAAATCCTTTTATTTTAGATGGCCGGCATTGACATGCGTTTGTGCGACATCGGTGAGAACATCGAAGAGGTCATGTCTTCATACGAGGTATCACGCATTCATACATTTATTTTTTACATGTTATTTTAACGAAGTTTATTTTAACATAGTGCAGAGGTTTTCATCGAATATCATTCATTTTTAAATCTATTCTTGCTGTCTAAAATGCAACGAATCTCGAATCTTCTGCAGGTCGAACTGGATGGGAAGACGTACCAGGTGAAACCGATCCGCAATCTGAACGGGCACTCCATTGGACAGTACAGAATCCACGCCGGCAAAACCGTGCCGATCGTAAAGGGTGGCGAACAGACTAGGATGGAAGTGGGTTGTTGTTGTTTGCTTAACTTTTTTTGGCAATTATTCATTTTATTGTTGTTGTAGATCGATGGTTTACTATTCACCATCTTGATTATTCTATAGCATTTTTATACTAAATTCCTGTCTCAGGAGAACGAATTCTACGCGATCGAAACGTTCGGCTCGACGGGTCGTGGCTACGTGCACGATGACATGGAGTGCTCTCATTACATGCGCGATTATGACCTGCAGTACGTGCCCATCAGGTTCGGTACTACAGATGTAATTGTCACATGTTATGTTTGAATACTCACTGTTAGAAATCTTTTTTTTCATACTGCCTATCACTTTCGACTTCATGTTGTTACATTTTGCATACTTTTTTTGTTACATCGCAAGTTGTTGTTATTGTCATCACAAACTATTGTTGGGTTACATTATTTTTGCTGTCACAGGGAACTTACGTTTTGCTGTCACCGTTTACTTACCTTTTGCTGCTACGTAATTCGTACTACATATTTTTATTTGCTGTTGTTTCAGTTTATACATTTTTGTTGTTACAGGTTACAACGCAGCAAGCACCTGCTCAACGTCATCTCCAATAATTTTGGCACACTCGCCTTCTGCCGTCGCTGGGTCGATCGACTCGGCGAGACCAAGTACCTGGCTGCACTTAAGGTCAACTTGTTTTCCCTTTAGTTGTGTATACCTTAACATTCAAATCGAGTTATTCCTTTTCTTTTTTAAATAAAAGTCTGTAAAATTGTTATCTCAACAGCGTCAAACAAAATCGGTTCTAATTAACTAGATTTTTCAAACGAGTTTGTTTTATAGGTGATCGAAGTATAGTTTTCCATGTCCTTGGTATCATGTTTTATTTAGGAAATTCCTGTAGATTTATATAGGTTAACTGAAAGTAAGATAGTTTTGATTATTGAGTGGCTAGACGTAATAATTTGTTCAGGATCTATGTGACAAGGGTATAGTGGAAGCGTACCCTCCGTTGTGTGACGTGCGTGGCTGCTACACGGCCCAATGGGAGCACACCCTGCTATTGCGACCCACATGCAAGGAGGTGGTCAGTCGTGGTGATGATTATTAACAACTTATCTTCTTTCTAATGTTATGGTCAACTTTTATCTCGTCTGTTCTACCACAGAAATGGAGACTAAAATTAATAATCCCAGCTTGTCCCTCCCAGAAAAACGAACCCGTTGAGCAATGTTATCATCGAAAAGTGACCGATGAGACGAGAAATAGGTTTTACTATATAATTGTCAATTGATTGTTATGACTAATGGAAAGGTCTTTGATGGGTCACACATGCAAAGCTTTTTGTTAGAATGGACGGATTGTGTGTGTGTGATTTCGGACTTTGGATTTGTGTATCCTCAACTTTATGATGAACGAGTGACCAGTTGTTTATGACCTGAATTACCGTTTCTTCGTTCTGTTTGCTAAAGAAACTCAGGATTCGTTACAGTTTTTGTTTCACGTCGTTAAAGTATCGAGTCTTAATACAATTGTGTCGAATTTAAGTACGTTTGTTTTTCCCCTGTTTTGAAGTCAAATAATTTACCATCTAGTTCAGCCATTTACTCTAGTTCAACAAAAAATCAGTTCAGATTTTTATCTATAAATCTTCCTGTTACCTCTTTCAGTGCGATAAGATCGTGGTATTGTACCGTGACACGCTGTGGTGTCGTTTAAACGAAGTCAAAATTTTATTCAGGATAATCTAATTCTGAATTGTCACATTGTTTTTTCTTTCTGTGGCCATGTCGGATTGAAATACCGTTAAGGGTATCATGCCCATTTAGGGAACGTCCGATTTTTCGTTTTCAATTGATATTCATGTTGCCGGTTTATTTTATTTTTCAGAATTTTTCAGTCAGTAAACTGCAACATCGTTTACTTGATCGTTTGATTTTATTAATGATTATCACTTAGTCATCCCTGGAAAATCGAGTTTTTTACGGCTCGGTTTCCATCAAATGTTGTCGAGAGTTTTTTTGTTTGGAATATATGTAATGACGTAATGTTACCTTGTATGTTAGCGAGTGGTTTACCTAATACCGGTTCAGCTTGTCCCGTAAAAGATTATATTACTTTCTGTCATTAATGGTTTATATTGCTTCTGGTGTAGATGCGTTTTGAGGAATGTTCCTTGATTTGTCACACCAATTTTGGCGCATCTTGAGCAGCATTACAGTTGAATAGAAACAACATCATAATATTGTTGTTCTCACATTCGATTTATATTTTATCATATTATGACGATAATGAAACGATTGAAAAGCTGAGAATAAATCAAATACAGAGTATAATGATTTTCGTTGGGTTTGGTTCCACATTGATTTTATGTGGTTGATTTCCAATTTACTTACATAAAGTTATGGTATTTCATTGAAATGTTTCATGATCGATTACACTTCGTTAGAAGATGATTCGCAATTTTTGCAACCAGTTAAGTTGTCGATCAAATTTAAAAACTATCGTCAGCACTAGACTTGTGTTCTTCTAATTTTTTCAGGAAATCAATCTGGCAGTGACTTATCCAGTCTGGCCTTCAGTACCCGATCCCGAATGAGCGGTGGGCAGAGCAAGGTTTATATTAATTACCTTTTATCAGGTTCATGGTATGACTATACATTAGTTAGATCAATGTGTAAAAAGAAGTTGCTTAATATTTCCTTGACAGTGCAATTCCATGGACTGGCTAAGTGGCAATTTTGAACAATAGTTTCCAAAAGTGTTGTTTACTTGTATTTGTTTTCAAAATATTTAAGCGATTGATAGTTGAAGGTGTTGAACTATAACGACGACATCTGCCTGTACGAGTGCGACCTGCAACCGCTGACCACGGACTCGACCTGGCTCAACGATAACTGCATACACTTTTGCGTGCAGTACGTCATTGACACGCAAAACGTTGCCAAACAGGTCTATTAATAGAAAAATACATCTGTTAGAAAACCATCTGAAACTGATTAGGGCCTATTTAAAATGGCTTATATGAATACATTTTACTGAGATGATGTCATGAAATTCAACTGAAATTCGAGTACAGTATTTGGCTCAATCATCGTAAGTTCTGCTCTGGGAATGGTTTTTCATTTTTTTTTCTCATTATCATTATCATAATGGAACAATTGTTGTTATAATGTTATTTATTTAGGTGTGCCTGGTATCACCGGCCCAAGTACAGCTGATTCGTCATAACATCGACATCGAGCAGATACTCATTGGTTGTGGATACACGGAAGACACTGAGCTCGTGTTGCTGCCCATCAATAATAGTCAGGTTTGTACTTGATGCCTAATTTTTTTCTTCTTCACAACCTTGATTGTTCGATGAAACCGTGCTGATTTTTACTTGATGTTTTTGTCCAGTCATTGATGCATTTGTTCGTAGGATCTGGGCACGGTTCTATCTGGATCGCATTGGTCGCTGTTGGCTTACTTTGTCGAGCAGAAGGCATTCGCTCATTACGACTCGCTGTCTCAGTCCAATCTGAGCATTGCTAAACAGGTACTCACTTTTACTTGTTTATGACTTGGTGCAAACAGAATGATTTTATAGCCCAAAGATTTTTTCACAATCGGCCGTATTTTGGCTGGCGCAATTTTTGTATCTAAAGTTTCATCCCGTTTCGCATAGTATAACAAAACTGTGTTTGCCTTACCGCAACTCACGCACTCACTCACTCACTCACTCATTCAGTCACTCATTCACTCGCTCACTCACTCACCCGCAGGTGGTGACCGTGTGTGAATCGTACCTTCGCGGTGCTCGTCTACTGCCCGTCAAACGTGTGGCACAACAATCCAATTCATCCGACTGTGGTCTGTACACAATTGCTTTTGCCCAGCACCTGATCGAGAATCTGCCGTTCCAGAGCGTGGAGGACGCTGATCTGGGCAGTGTGCACGTCAATAAACGACTCTATTGGCTTGAGGTTGGAGATTTTTTCGTCTTACATGTGCAATGGTTAGAGAACCAGTTACGGAATCTGGTGATCGTGAGTTTTCGAAACGACATGGATGGTAACTCCTGTGATCCGTTTCTCAGTGTTTTTATTAGACATATTTTTGATTCTGTGAACATCGGAAAATCTTCCTTAGTTATCATATAAATCATTAAAAATTTTGGCATTTAAAAAACTGATAATTCACATGATCGATAAGCCCGTGTTTCAGACGATCAAACGCCTGCAACAGCAGCGTGGCAGTGAACGTGAGTCATGATCACACCCTTGTTCTCGCTCACTCAGGATGATCAGTTCGTTATACTTCATATAAAGGCACCGTTGGCAAAGGTTTGCGAAAATTTTGAATATTAATGTCATATAGATCCTGCTAAATTATCGTCGTTGCTTAGAACATTAATTCCATATTGGGGTTGAATTGTAATATCTGTTTCAGTTGTTGTTTTTGTTGTTGTTGTTGTTGTTGTTGTTGTTGTTGTTGTTATTGTTGTTGTTATTGTTGTTGACAACATGGATAGTACATTACATCATTCAAGTCACTGTTTCAGATTGCCGACTGCGAGATCGAATTCGATGGTCGTGAGTGTTACTTCAGCTGTAAACCGTATTACCTCAGGTTGTACTTGCCGTGTGGCGTGACGGAGAACGGAGACGAATCTGCCAAATATGATCATGAAACGAGTTGGTGTGGTTTAGTGTTTTTTTATTTTTTTCCATTATGTGATTTAGAACGAATCATTGAATGTTACACTTGTTGAATTTCTTTAAATACGCAGACTCCTTCACCATCATCATGCCCAAAGCCAACGCTGGCGAACATTTCCCCGGTCTGGATATGATTACCGAACTGCTTACTCCACCAAACGCACTTCATACGACTACCAATCTCATTGAGGAAGTGGATAATAATAAACATGTTAGTTTTTTTTCATTCGTTAATCCAGTGCTATCACATCTGAACTGAAATCTGAAGTTATTACCTGTTAGTAAAAGAAATAGCAATCTTTATATGTGACTTTGTTTCATGACTTCATTTTGTTTTGTTGTTGTCGTAGATTATCTTTTTAACGCTAGGTGACGTGTCCAAACGACAGAATGGCCAATAAATATAATGTTATTAAATTGATTTTTGAATTCAGATGGATGACGATGAAGAAGGGGAGGCTCAAAGCAACGGCGATGACTGGTACACGGAACAGCAGGTACCGGACAATAAAGAGGACAATCAAGGGGTTATCGTAGAGAAAGAAAAGTTACGTCTGTATGGCTACGGATTCGGCGGCCTGAAATGGAATCTGTTCGGAAGATTGTCGGTTGGTTTTGGTAGCAAGTATTCTTGTCAGATAATTAGGGTTCATTATTCGTGAAGGGAAGTTAAAATTTGTCACTCCGCAGTCCGCTTCATTTAGCGCTGAACGAGAGTTTCAACGTTTTTCCTCAAAAATCTAGATCATGTTTTATTGATTAAACTTGACGAGAGACTAGTATTTTGAATGGTTGTGGCCAGGGGTTGGCCGGGTTTTTTGGCGTTTTGCAGGGGGTGGGGGTAGAATTTTGAAATCTCAGTTCCCCCCCCCCCCCCCCCACCCCCACCCCGAAAAGTAAGAAGTAAGGTCGGGTAGGGGGGTAGAAAAAAAATTTTCGCAAAAAAGCCTAGTTTTTTGCTTGTTTTTGCTAAAAAAAATCTTCTATTATAAGGTATAAACATCACATGTACCGGTTTTTCAGGTTTTAACCAAGAAAATTGACCCAGAAAACGTGTTTGTTCGAAAAAAAATTCTCACAGCCAAAATTTTTTGAAAAATGAGCCTTAAAATCGAGGTATTGAGGCCGATTTTCTCAAAAATTTCGAGTAGGGGGGAGGGGGTAGGCGACCTAAATATTTTTTCTAGGGGGGGGGGTAGGCTACCCGCCGACCATGAAAAGTGTGGGGGGGGGGTAACCCCTCCCCCCCAGCGGCCCGCCTCTGGTTGTGGCAACAAATAGGTTAATATGTACACATTAACATGATCAAAAAGCCATTCGTTCAGGACGAGCTCAAGTACATGATTGACGTGCCCGATCCCGACTTGACCAGTGTCAAGGATCGACGACAATGGGAGATGGAACATGTCGTTGACCAGTTTGATCCGGAACATTATCTGTTAGTTTTTCCAACAGTCTTCTGGTTGTTTCATCCTATCAATTCAGTTAACTTTTTCACCCGTAATGTATTATTTATAATTCTTATTCTTATTGTATGGTATGGTACTTACTTCATGGAATGACCTGCTGCGCCTGACTATTATAGTAGTTGAAAAAATTTATAAACCTGAAAAAAAATTCACATGTTTTATTTTCAGCGCTGACTTGTACGAACCGGACGATGGGCTGACGGAATGTCTGGCTTATCAAGTGGGAAGCTTCAGCTACCAAATTACTGATGAGAATCGTGCCGTTTTGAAGGTGAGTGCTGACGACATTATTCGACGTATAATCTATGTTGAATTGTTCAACTTTTCATGAAATGATAACGACTAGTTGTTTGCATTTTTACGGTAGGTAAATATGCGTAACAAGATTTTTATGGATATTTATGAAGAGTTTTATGGTAAATTGTTTCGATATGAGTTCAACTTAACAGTTGCGCAGATCATTTTATGTGTTTTGATATAATTGTCAGTATGAACTATGTTTTACGTTACCAGGATCTGCCCAAACGTCGTCACGTACTTGACGATCAGCAACGGCATCAGTGTCTCAACCAGCTGGTCGACATTCTGTTTGCTTTCTGCTATGATCGTCGTGTAACGTTGGGGGAACACTCGGTACGTTTTTATCAATTTATTTTTAATATAATAATTTGTATTGTAATTTTTTAGTTTATGCAAACTTCCAAGATCCATTTCAATGATCATCTAACATACATGTGATGTGACAGTTGTAAATGAAAAGATTCAGTGCCGTATCGTTTTTAGTTTACTATCTTACAGTATCTCAATTGAGTACAATATGTTCACTTGGTATGAACGTTTTAAAGTGTACATTAGGTAGTCTTAGTTCCGGTCTGTCAATCCTTCTGGAAGCTTTATATTTAAAATAGTTAACTGTGAAAGGTAGCTGTTTCATTTTGTAGATCGAATCGGCCTGGACGATGACGCACCTGAGTCCGAGTCTGAGCAGCCTGATCCACTACGATTCGTTATCCGAAACGGTGCATTCTTGCATCCGTCGGGCGCTGTCCTATCCGTTGTATAGACGGTGGAAGTTGTGCACTGCTGTACTTGGGGACGTGCTGTTGTTGTTGAGAAAAGGTTATTACTGTTGTTGTTGTTATTTTTTTCTGAAAAGCTGCTTTTGAACGTGCTGATGGTGAACATTATCGTCATTACTTGTTTGAAAATTGATTTATGTATTGCGCTCCTGGTGGAGCAGAAATAATTCAGGATCGAATTTTGTGGAATATTGTTTTTTATATGTTGTTGCGCAACAATTTCAATATAATTATTGCAGGTCCCGAAGCTGTTCTGACGAGTTTATTGGCGACTCGTCAGTTTATGATCGACGGTGGGGAATACCGGTATATATTCAACGATCTGTACATAACAGATTATGTGATATGGTGTCAGACACTCAGGTTATTTACGACAACGTTTGTTGATGTAACAACGTTTTCCCACTCACTGCTAATCATTTATTGAACTGATTTTACGTAATTTCTTAAAATTGTGTTAAACATGAACTGAATAGTAGCTATTATGTTTCATTTTCGTACAAGTTCAACACTGTTATTACGTGGGGTGTCCCAAGAAGTTGTATAATAGGATAGGATTAGTTGACTAACTGGTTCTGTTGGGGTCATTCGGTTAGACGTTTCGAACGATCATTCTCGACATTGCAGTAATGAAAAAATGCGTAATTTCAGCAACACGAAACTCGTCTCATTGGCCAAGGATTTGTCCAACATATCTCTCTCCAAGTCATCCGTTGAGGGTCTGGACCTTGAAGACATTGAATTGGCCGCCGAAATGCAAGTAAAACTGGAAGTTTCTTCAAACACTGAAGCCAAAAAGACGCCAACTTCAAAACCGGTTGAAAATGAGTTCACTTCGGAACAGATTGTAAAAATGATCTCCGAACATGCGGGCAATGATGAACAAACGGATAGTGATGATGACAGCAGTGATAGTAACCGTTGTGATAGGAGACGTAGAAATGACTATGATGATGATGATGACCCCAAAGCGGAGTGATAAAACCGACTCCTGAACAAAGTCATTTTGAAAACACCTTTTCTGTGAATTTGCTCATCCGATCCGCTATGGTGATCGCAACTTTTTTGTTGCTGACTTTCGTATCCATTTTTTTATTTTGAAATTTCCATACTGTTGCATAACTTTTACTGTCGTTTGTTATTCTTGAATAAACGTGCATAAATATTATGCTGTTGTTTTCCTTGTTGTTTGTGTGATGTGAACCAGCCCTGTTAAAACGTTTTGTCCTTTCAACGTTCAAGTATATTTTCCTCGATTCACTCATCATTAGTACTATTTTGTAATAGGCAATTGGCATGTCATTTTAGTTGTTTCAGCTTTTGAAACAAATCCAACCACGATTCTATTGAGATCGGCCGAAGCAACACAATGGCAGGTTGGTACTAATCTATGATGATGTTATGTTCACTACGTCTGAAAAGTCTGCTAAAAGCGAGATTTCGCAGCCACAAACATTAACAAGCAGAATTTTTCGATCGACATATTTATTTTTTTCTTTTTATCCACGGTTGTCAGTTGCTCATCTGATTTATTTAGTGTTAACTCTCTTTCCAAAGCATTGCTTGAATAAATGATAATATGATGGTGATAATGATCCATTTTCTAATCGCCAGTGTAAGGATGATAAACGAAGTCACCCGCAAAGTCTTCATTTGATGATCCATTCTTCCACGTGGTGTTTCCAGGTACGAGTTTGCGAATGTACCGTCGCTATAAGGGAGTCATCGATCAGTTCCAACGCGAGCCGCATCGTATCGAGTCCCGTGATCTGTCGGTCACTCTGCGCAAACAGCTCAATCTGGCTTTCCGTGGTGTCGACGTGGTTGATGCCGACGCACCCAACACTTCGCAAAAGGGTCCGTGTCTTGGCAAGATATTTTTTCTGAAAAATACTCCATTGTCTTGAGAAACCATTGGTAGAAACCACTTGAATATGGTATGTGTTTCTTTGAATAAAGAATAAAACCTGTCTTTTAGCCATAGCCGAATCGTCAATGGATGCACGAGTGCAGGTGCGTGACGTGACTGAATGCACGTTGATGCTGAATGCACTGCAGTCCATTGCCAGCAATAAACATGCACAACTATATAAACTAAAACAACCGTTAACCACCGGACTACACTCGATCACACACACTCAGATCGAACCCTATTTCGCCATGGAAAGAGCGGTGAGCTATTTTTTATGTTCTTAATGCGGTTGCTGATGCTGTAATTGGTGGTACATTAGTGGTTGTTGTACTTAGAGTTGTTGTTGTTGTGGATATCAAAGTGGTCCCAAAGTTTTATAAATTACGTCTACCACTCAACACTCATTGGATTGGATTGTACTGACTTCATAAATGTACTCTTTGTATATAATGTCCAAAAATTTTTAACTAAATTTGAAGACAATTTGGTGAATTTAGATATTAATCTATGAAATGTTCACAGGTGTCAGACAAGAAACCGGGTCTATTGAAGCGGCTTGGTCGCATCCTATTCGCCAAACGTATGGCCAAAACCGTCGCCGCTGAAGAAGCTGCCAAAGCACGTAAACAGCAGACGGGCAGCAAATTTACCAAGATTTTAGATGGACAACGGTGATAATTATTTTTAGGAAAAAATTTAAACGACAACCAATGTAAATTTAATTTCCAGATGTAATGAAATTTTCATTATTATGATTTTCGTGTGCTAAAGTTGTACATGATGTAGATCAAAACACATTCATTCTTCTGATATGATGCTCACTGGTTGTCGTTGTAGTTTGGATGTTTTTTTTTCTATTTATTTTTACACATCTCGTTGAAATTAGTTATCGCTGCCGACATATATATTGAATAGAACCGCTAGTAACTTCGATATTGCTCAATTTCGTGTTCATAAATTCTAATAAAATAAACTCATGCCGGTTTGTTGGATAGTTGCTTTGCAAGAAAAAAATTGTTTTTAGAACCAACAACTACCATTGAATTCAGTGGTAAATATATTTCGATCATCGTTTAAACAGCTCTATTTACGTATATTTATTGTTGAACTGGACTATGATGATGTTCGTAGTCATAATACTTGCCGCTCGCTCTCTTTATACAAATAAACAATCAAGGAGAACAGAATTGTATCGATTCCTTGTTGCTTGTTGTATGTACATCACTCGTCATATGTTGTTTATCTTTATCGAACCACCCAGGCAATCAAATTGAAGTTCATATTTTTAAGAAAGCTAACATGTCAGTCTTACATACGCTTGTTGGAGAAACATTTTATGATCTTCTGAAGAGATTTTTTCCAAACTAATTTTTAATTTGCTGGTCGCTCGACTAGCCACTGCCGTTAGAGTCTGTTCAGTATAGAAGTGCTACTAATCAATAATACTATTTTAATAACTTGTGTAAAATAGCCTTTCTCTTACTTTCAATTACCATTTCGTTTTGAGTTGGTTCGCATCTGTGTATTATCCGTTGTATTTGGTTTCGTTACGCATCCCAAATATGAACCCGTTTGTTCTTCATTTCGCTCACATTCTGCATTACTATTCATTCTATCTTTAGATTGGTGGGAGTGAGCGCGTAGTGTAGTTTCATTTCTTTCAAAACGTAACAAATAATAAATACATGTGGTCGTAATCAGTTTTACAAAGCCGTTTGCTCTATTTTGGTCACTGAGGATTCCCTAACATTAACAAGAGAATGATAAAATGGAACAAATAACATGATCTTGTCTGGCTTATGGCTATATTTTTATGGGTTCAAAGCATTTGGCTCTTATAGTGAAAACTATATTTTTGTCAATTGAAATCTTCCCAAAAGGGAGATCTGTTATGCTGGTTTATCATTCACTGGTTTTTTCTCTCCCATCCTAGTAAAGCGAACCATATCCAGTACTGGACTTATTTCTTTATTTTATGTTTACATAATTCTACTTCTGCTGAGAGGAGAAAAAGACAACCGGCTAGGTCGGCACGGCCTTTTTCTGATTGCTCAGTTCATTTTGTTGATGGGATGGGCGGACATTATCATTAAGGACCCTTGAGAATATACCTGTCGTAAGACGGCAACGGCTATTTCTTTTGTTCATATTCTTTAGCGTTTTCTGGCTTACCCTACCCTTTATCTTTCAATGATATGCATCCGAATGATACATCAGGGAATCAATAGGATATTTGGTAATGCATCATGGTTGTAAAACATGTCGTAAAATATCTTGATTTCAGTATTAGGTAGTAAGGAACCATTAGTGTCAAGAAAATGAAATTTTGTAATATAGCCATGTTTAGTTTCGTAACTGCACGCCAATCTTGCTAAAATACACACAAAATCGCTTGCTTATCTAATTTGTATCACACATGAGTGATGTAGTGAATAATAACCGTTTATGTTATTATGATTTCCCCTATCGAGATATGATATCGGCCCCATCACCGTCGCGTTCAGTAGCGGATTATCGAGTGAAGCTTGATTGGATTATCATCAATTTTTGTTTTGAGACAGAAATAAGTGAACAATATGTTATTGCTAAAAGGATATATTTATTTCAAACTGATCTTTTTCTGAGCTGTTTGTTTGCTCGTCCGCAGCCCACTGTGCAGAATCGCTTTTATATGCAATCAGGTCTGGAAATCTAGACAGGCTGGGCTGGGGTGTATTGTATCTAGAATAAATGTATCTTAAAAATTCCGTGAGCTATCTGACATGTGTTTGCACAAAATTGTTTGTGTTGTGTTGTTTTGTATTTCTTTTAGTCAACTAAATTTTATTATAAAAACTGTTTTTAGCATACGATCAAATACTAAAACATTTATTTTTTTCATTCCAACAATGGTCCAATTCATATCATTATAATATCCATATTTTGTATACGGCTGTCAGTTACCACCTGCACCTGGACGCCACGATGATCTCAAATAGTTCGAATCTTTGTTCTAGTTTCCCGTTCTAGTCTGCTAATCATTATATTATTATATTCACTCCAGAAAGTTATCTGACGCTGACCTAACAATATAATTAATTTCAGGCATAATGTCACCAACCAATATGCCTTCCACTTCAACATGTCAAACTTCACCTTCTACTTCAAAGATTCTGGTCACCAGCGCCGACCAGAGTCGCATCACCATGGATGCATGCAGTCGTCTGATGGATTATATAAAGAGTAAGTGATTGTCGTCGTGTTTGATTGGTTATCGTTGTGATAAGTAATAATGTTTGATTGGGTACTAAACGTGTTTGAGTTTACTATGAGTCGTGAGTGTGTGACGCTATGAGTGTTTTTTTGCGTGAACGTACATACTATTATACTATACCAATGAACGTTTACACTATACTCTTATTATGAATGATAAAAAAGTGAATTAAGATTTGCTTGATTTTCAAACCATAGTTGCAGCGTCACCAACACCATCTGATAAAGAGTGTGATCACCAAGACGACGCCCAATCAGACTCCCCACCCCAACGTGCCCAACCAATGGCTTCTCGTGCCGGCGGACTGATGGAGACGAAGCTGCGTCCATGCTCTGTTGGAATGTTGAGTTCGGTGAATGGTTAGTTTCACTGAAGCACGATTCACGTTGATCTGGTCTGTTTAATATAAAACTGATTTTTAAAACTTGTAATCAATGAGTTGAGCAGGGTCCACTGGAATAAAATAGATATATCGCCGAAATGTCAGCGAAATCGAGCGAATTTAGATTTTTTTAATTCGGCGTATGATTATGATAACACTTACAGATCACCACCACCCGCTACGGCACCACATTCACCCGACGTATCGCCAGGATCTGCCCCGTAGTTGTGCACGTCGGCCATCCAAAAAGTCCATTCCATCCAAACCACCATCGGATGCGCTGAAGATGATTCATGACTATGACGGTCTGCTTGACTACTTCGGTGTTGACTCCAACCCTCTGCGATCACCCGATCATGTGGCCTATATTGGGCACAACAGGGCAAGGCTGGCCGTGGGCACTCTGAGTAATATCAAGTTGGTTGTTGTTGCTGTTGTTGTTGTTGTAATTGATGTTGTTGTGTTGTTGTTGTTGATGATGATGATGATGATGATGTTGTGGTTGTTGTTGGTGTCTTTGTTGTTTTTGTTTTTGTCGTTGTTGGTTGTTAATGAGGATTTTGTGGTTATGGTTGTTGATAGTGTTGTTGTCGGTGGTGTTATTATCTGTCGTTGATGTTGTCGTTGTTGGTCGTTGTTTTTGCTGGTATCATTGTTGTTGTTGTTTTGGTCTGTCGTTGATGTTGCAGATGAAGGTTTTGGAAATTATTCGTTGATAATAAATTCTCACTTCAGCCAAGTGATCGCTAAATGGGCTCGATCGAAGAGCGCTAACCAGAGTCGACCAAAGAAGCGGTCCGGCAGGTTTGTTTGGAACAGATGGTAGACAGAACAGATCATAGAGTTTTGAGAGAGAGACCAGTTTACTGTTGTTAGTGTTCAGTGTACATTGTACATTGTAAGTCAATGATGGTAAGTAACTTTAGACCAAAGAAAGGCCATAAAAAGTCAAAAGAAAGAAAGACCCCAGTAAAGCAGAAGGACATCAGGTTGGGATTGAATTCGTATTTTATTTGAAATGGATGAAAAAAATTCAATTCGTTGTGCTATAACTTCCTTTTGTGTTGACCTTATGATTTTGTCTGGTATAGAAATTACGACACTCCAACAATCAAATGATGCTCGTTAGCTGAGACATCAATTTGGTGAAGTAAAAAAATTGAAGTATGGTTCAAGTTTTTTTCACTAAATAGAAACAAAGAATCTATATACAATCATGCAGAATGTTCCATATTTCAGTGTCACCGACGGTCGTTCACCCGAAAAGTCGACGAAAAAGTTGCGCGTCTCTCCGCTGAAACTCAAACTACCGCCCAAACAACGGCTTGCGGTGACGAAGAGTTTGGATTCATCTATCAAATCATCGAAGATACTCGATATGGGGTTGAAATCGAGCAAATGCAAATCCTCCAGTTCTTCCAGCCAGCAGAAGTTGGTCAAGGATATGTTAGTGGGATTAATAGTTTTTTTTATTTAGCTTAATACAGAGTATTTTTAATAGCCCTTAAGTACAAGAACTCCACTATTCTGGCCACCAAGACAACACAATTGTGATATGGTATCAGCGTGCTCTGCTGGCTTCAGTAATAAACAAGTCCCGGAAATTTCTATTACAAAAAGTTTCCAGAATCAGATTGTTGTCTATACTTAACGCTCGTTTCTATTTCAGCTCACATGCCAAAACACCAGAGAAGATGCATCGTCTACCAACCGAGGAGGAGATAAATGAAATGGGTAAGTTGATTGTTGATATGAGACTGACCGCATTTTTGTAAGCTGAAATAATCGGTTGTCGTTAAAATATCAGTCTTCATAATATTTATTATACTGGTTGTGAAATGAATTGTTTGAACCACACAGATTCAACGTTGACCCGGAAGCGAAAGTGTTAGTTTGACCGATTTGTCTACCTTTGTTGCACTGATGGTTGTGATTCTTGTCTGTTTGCTAATGTTGTTGGTAATGGTTTCAACTCCTTTCGACCACTAGCTGGGGTTGTTCCATGCACTACTAATTTATGGGTTTGTCGTTTGATAGGTGTGGTTGGGGTTTTTATAACTTATTGGAAAGGCTTGGCAAACGTAAATCAGGTTAGTCAGTGGACGAATTAACGTCAAAAACTCGGATAACATATTGGTTAACGTATGATTCTATACCGTAGTGTAAGTTAACGTTACGTTTACCTAGCCTATGGTGTTTTCCTGGTATGAGTTTGGTTTCCTTTAACCCTGCATAACAGTCTTTGTTAATTGCTCATTATGTATTGTTTCAGCCAGTCAAATGGTGAGTCGCAAGATGCAGTCTTCACCAATGCGCAACAAACTCCGGGAGGCCATGGCGAAACTGAAAAAAGCTAGTGAAGTTTCTCCCCTTGATACTAAATTTGTATAAAAAATTGGGAAAGGCCAAAGTTTCTTGTAATTGAATGCTTTATAGAAAAACAGTGTTTAACATAAACTAAATTTTAGAAATCGAGCAGCTGCTCAACAACAACACCGGTCACTACTCCTTCTACTACCGCATCCAACAACAACAACACCAACAACAACAACACCAACAACAACAACACCAACAACAACTCTCACCAACCGCTCACGATAACGTTGTCTTCGAGTTCGGAGGGCGGTGGCGAAAAGAAGTCTTCGGATCAGCCCAGAAGTATCCTGAAATCGTCCAATAAAACGGATAAACCCTCAGTTGAATCGGATAAACCCAAATCTGTAGATACATCGAAACCGGTACCCGATTCGACACGTCGACCAGCCGAGGATTCTTGGCATTCAGGTTTGTGTGGAGAGTCTGAACTGAGATGTTGTAATGAGTTAGATTTGCAAGAGTCTACCGAATCTTACCTTTATGACTTCGAAGTAGAAAGACCAGACTATGGAGATGTGTGTAAAATGGAGAAAATAAACTTGAATATCTTCAGGTCCCGCCAGCAAGCTGAAAATCCCGCGTGTTAGCTCGTCCACCGACACCGGCCGGTCGACCAGTCAAGACGAGAAGGAGGATAAGGCAGATAAGAAACGGGCGAAAGAGGCCGAACGACGTCCGACCAGTGACAAGCTGAAACGGTGAGTGATGATTTTGAAAACAAAGCGGGAAAGGTACGGTAGCTGTACTTGGATCTGTTGAAGAGAGGGAACTTTTTTCGTTCTTTTCTCGTCCGCTAGTCCTAGTATGTAGACTTGTATATCGAATGGAGGTATAATTTATGGAAATTTATGGAGACCTTCAATAACAACAGACACACAACACAATTTCACATTGTAACAAATTAAATTTATTTTGAGTTCAGCGATATTTATTGTAGTACACACGATGCAAGAGTTAGCAAGCCGAAGATCGACTCGAAGAAACTGCCGCCGTCCATCCAACGGAGTCTGATATCGGCTGGCACCTCCAGTGGAGTCGGTGTCAACGGTGGCCTCAGTATGCTTGTGCAGAGAAGGGAGGCTGCTAAGAAGGTTGCTTCAATGTGCAGGATGATCGCCTCTTCTCATTTATCTTATTTCTTTGCGTTTTTCTTTCTTTTGTTTGTGTGTTGCTGATTGATAGCTTTCTCATCAATCCGGTAGGAATGCGTTACAATTCTAAAAGCACAATTTTCGGTGATGCTTACAGATTTTTTAGCGTATTGAAAATGTGGTATTTAACCGTTGTGTAGTTGTTTATTCAACTCTTCATATTGATCATTGCAGACTCTGCCGCACCCATCCGACAAGTCAGTCCGATTATCAACGGCCCGACCGAAGCCACCACGCGCCCCGCAATACGTGTCTGTGCCCGGTTTACATCACGAAGAACCCGGCATACGTCTTAAACCGGTTATTTTTTCTCTTGTCTTGTAACCTTTTTTGTAATATTTTATATAATATAAAAATGAATTATTTTATGAAGTGTTACTAAATTTATTGTTTCAGCTGCTTCAACGCGATGTCGTCGGCATTCCGCATCCGTTCAACAGTCGGAACGCACTGAGACCGTTGGTTGTCGTTCAAGTCGCAAATAAAATTATTCTTTTTGTATCGAACAGAGTTATTGATCATTAAAATAAAAATTTGTGTTTGTGAATCAGTGTGCTTGATATCATAGTTTAATTATTGCATTTTAGCGTGCCGTTGCATCGCAATCTACTGGCCCGCTACAACCTGGACGCCGTTGACATGTACATTAGCAGGACGCGCATGTATGTCGAGGTAACCTTGGTTATTATTTTTGTTCAGAGCTAGTAAAACATAATAAAAAACTTTAATGCCCAATGGATTATTCTGAATGAACTGTGAAGGATCATGCCATATTTTATGATAATTAATTTCATGAGTATTATCTAGGAAGATAGATCTCCATCGCCTAAGCCACGGCGGTCGAATGACCGCAGCAGAAATCGGGAAAGAAAGGGTAAAAGTCGAGATAGGTACAAGCCACCTAAAGATCGAAAGAGATTGACTGAAACGGAGGAAGTGTGTTGGCGGGATGTCTGGTTGTAATATATATATATGGGTGAGGTGGGGTGGGGCAATCGTTTTGAATTTTGACTTGTGTTTTTAGAATGACGATGACTGTTTTATAAAGAATTTTGTCTTGAAAATAAAAACTGACCTCATAACTGACATTTCGTCGGTTTTTATCAGGGAATGGCCAGAGGTTCAACATGAAAACCATATTTTTGAATGTTATGTTATAGGAGGAAGTGAACTGCACCCGTCAACTAACCGACTACCTGACGATGCCATCGTGTTGGGCCAACAAAGAAGAGTATGTGACCGCCAAGTGTCTGCCCTGGTTTGAGATGCAGGTACTGCAGACTCGGTTTTACATTTGATTTATTTTCCAAATTTTCTAAAGCTTATCAATGCCATGGGTTACGTATACTTGCTGTCCTTCTTTGAAGAATCATTGTGTGAGCGAACGTGTTTATTGAGGAACTGACTTGGTGAAAATGGAGCTGATGATATAGAACTCGACGTATGTTGACTAATGATTCATTGGTTGTCGTAGTCGCAGGTAATTCCCACTAATTCATATTCGTTCATTTCAGGGTTGGTCCCACAACAACGACATCATGCAGAACCTGACCGTCAAGGCCACCAAATCGCGACGGCAGAACATTGCTCGACGTGATGAGGTCCCCACCATTGCCAGTTGGTTCATTTTAAGTGGCAGATTTTTGAAATATCTGTTATCGAACTTCATTGAGTTTTAGGCAGCTTTATTGCTTTTTCATTCACAGCTCGTGCTTGTTTATAAAGTTCATAGAGAAGTTCAAAGACTATGCTTGAATGTTAATGTACATACTCTTCTGATGTTGTGTGTGATGTTTAATTTGTATTTCATCTACTAATAACGATTCGTTTGTATTTCAATGGTATCAAACATTCAGGTTCCAATGATCGTCCACGATTCTCTCACGTCAGTCCGTACATGCCCGTTGATGTGTCCGGTTATGATCGGGACGTAGCCCTGGAAAAGGCCAGGAAACAAAAGTTGGCTATAATCATGTTGCCGACGGTTCATTTTTTTATTGATTAATTAATTAGGTCCAATTAATTATCTTTTTGCCATTGATTATCCTCTATGTTCATGTTTTCCACCCGCTCTGAAGTCAATACCAAATTACATTCCACATGTGCCCTCAATTGTTTCACATTTGAAGTAAAATAAAAAAAAATTATTGTGCAGGGCGGCCGAACAACGGCAGGCGGCACCCGAGGTACCGGATCTTCGCGATGCGGCACGACGTCGAACGGTGGACGAGTTGGATTCGTATATAAAAATGGTGAACTCGGCCAGACCCAGGGAGTGCATGGTCAAGAATGTACTGCATCTGTGGCTGTTCAAACCGATAAGTCCCTATGGCGATACGGCCAACACCTGGAGGGACACTTTCGAGGTTACTGCCATGATTACTGATTGATTGCACTATTAAGTTACTCGTTTGTATAATGAATATCTTAATTTTGGTTGGATTAGTAATGTTCATGTGTACGTTCATTTCATGGGTATAAATCTAAACATAAAAATGTGGGCATAGGACTTGAGAACGTGTCGTGTAAATGTGGGTACCGTGCACGCATAAAAGTTGACTCACCCCACCCGAATTTAGAAAACAGAAAAAAACTATCGTGGGTATTCTATGGATCCCACCGGTCTAACTATATAATTTTAATGCAATATCCGAATCCGAAAATCCGAAAATTTTATTGCCATTTAAGGTAATATAGAGGGCACAGAAAATGACTAACAAGTTAGTCGTGACGTAATGTGCAGAATAAAAAAATTAAAGTAACTGAAATTATTAATTTACATTATGGAAGAAAAGAAGAGCCAGCAATATATCGTTGCATTTTGTGGACCATATAACGATGTATTGCAGCGACGTCGCGGTCGTGCCGAACCGAACGAAGGCCACCAGTACGTGCAGCTGCTCAAGGTGTTGGATGCGATGACTAGGGAGTACAGGGGCAACAAACCTATGCATAAAGCCATGGTCGAGGTGAGTGGCACACGTTTATATGAGTGGATTAGGCTGTTGAAGATAGAGAGCTGGTCAGTTGGTCATGTGAGTTAGTTAGATGTTGGATTGAGAGAACAATTAAGTTGTTCATGGGATTGGGTTTGACCGTTGAGGTGAGTGAGGGTAAGCTTTTCCGATATGTAGAAAGGTACTACCAGCGAGATCGTTAGTTAAGGAATGAATGCGTTTGGCAGGCTAAATACATCTATTATTGTTAAAATCAATCAGTTAATGGTAGGTGGAAGGTAAAAGGAATGATCTTCGCTTTTTTCAGTACATACAAGACTGCGAGAAGGCGGAACAGGAAGAGCGGATACGTCTACAACAAGGTTAGATTGGTGGTTTACTGTTAACTGTACATTGGTAACATGGTTCACTATTAATGATAACATGGGTGTTATACGAATAGTTGTAACATTGCTAAACGTCTGTGTACTCAATGTTCGTAATCTGAAATTTCCACTACTGGACTAAAATTCGTCCATTAATTGCAGAGATGCTGGCACATGAGGAGCCCGGTATGGACATGGTCGCTTCTGGGTCCACCGCTGGCTACATGCCGGTTGGTGACTGAATGCGGTAGTGAGTGGATGATTCAGTCAGTTTGTTGTTACTGACTGAATTATAAAGAAATTCCGTTTCAGCTTACATATTTATAGCTATGTAAATTTAACAAAATAGCACACGTACATTTTGCAATGTAAACCTTTGCTTGAAGTGTGTAAAGAAGCTGGATTACTTTTTCAGTTTTTTCATCACTAGAGACTGAGTTTTTATAGTTGTGTAGCTTGTGTTGGTGTTATTATATTACGTTATGTTTATTACAGCAGCAACAGTTCATGGTACCCCCTCCGAATGTGAGCAACGCACCCCCGCAATTCTACCCACAACCGATACCCGCCAGTTTTGGTCAGATGCCCGGTATTGGAACGTTGATGCAGACCTGTGTGGGACAACCTCAGGTAATGTTTGGCGTTCTATGGGGATGCAGATTTATATTTATGTTTGTGACTTGTTATAATCGTTCAATAATATTTACATTTTTATGTTTCTCGAATTAGTAGGTGATATTTTGTTTGAACTGTAAGTAGCAGCATGCAAGACCAACATGCTCGTGTTCACCAATGATTTCGGATGAGTTTGATGTTTTTAATATTTTTGGATTCAAGCTAATCCTTTTTCTTTGCTTTTTCGTTTTCGGTTGTGTTTATGAGGTGGAAAGCTAGTTTTTGTTACGTTTACGTTTTGAGTGTATTTGTTTCATTCATCGTGATGCGTATGCTTTTGTTTATGTGTTAATGCTTTGTGACCCCTCTCAGGTAGCAGGTGGTGAGTATAGTAAACACTCGCTTGTTAGTAATGATTGTGGTCGTGATGATGACCACCTGGACAACAACAACAACAGCAACGTCGAGGCAGCTGCCGGTACTGCACCGAGGAGCCGTGTGCGTCATCTGGGCGGATGGTCAAGTAATTCACGATACTAATCAGTATGACAAAATTTATAACTAGCCTAAATGTAAAAAGTATTGAATTGTGAATGGCCTTGCTGGTTGTCGGTTGGTGAATTTGCTTTCATCACAACACACCCTGCACTGAAACTGTAAATGCACGAGCACTCAACGGTATGTATGTCTACCTATGTTGCTTGCATTATGATTTATGATCCGCGTGTCCCAAATTGCTACTGGCTTTATTGGTGACTGGACTGACAAACAAACAGACATGACTTGAAGGTGTGAACACAGATATGGAGCCATCTTCGTGAAGAGCATCCACGTACAACGGGTATCCTAGTTTGCAACTTGCAACTAAGTCGATCATAAACCATGCTTGACAAAAATTTCGTTTTCTCTCGTCTTTTTTATAGTTACCTATATGATCAGTTTCACAGATAACATTCTTATTCCAGGTGAGTGTGTGCTGGTAAAAATGTAACACGCTCTATCTTGAGCTAAGCCATGCACTTACTAGTAGTAATACATTGTATATTTCAGCAACCGATGGTGGCCTACCCTCCGAATACGGTGTATTGCGATCCGAGCACGGGTGCGTTCGTGCAGCAGTACGACTACGCTCTGCACCCAGCCACCAGCCAACATTACCAGTATCCGAATAACTGGTCATGATCATTATTAATTTGGCGTGATTTTGAGTTAATATCCTATGATTTTGTGAGTTTTTGTCTGAAATTTTGCGGTTTGATATGCAAGTTTGGTCACATACAGCAGTTACCGAAGTTCATTTTCTATTAACAGTATTTGTTTGCATCAGCTTTTGAAAAACAATTCGGGAAATTTATCAAATCATTGCGGTTCAGAGAATGACATATTGTGTATCTCATTTGCAGTTATACTTTGTCGTTTATAACTACTGCATTTCATGGTTTTCATTTCTGTTTAAACTATTGATGGTCTGTGGAACGAGTGATTTATTTTTCAGTGTTTCATGTTGTACGCTGAGTTAATTCCAGTTTCATTTCATCAGTACCAATAATCATTTTCTCTTAACAAGCCGTAGTTTTGCCATTATTCACCACACATGTATATTTACCCAGTGGTGGGCAGCGAATTTGGCCAAAATGGCGTTACGGTCATACACTTTTTCAAAAATCGGTCTTACGGTCAGGCACCCTCCCGGGTTTCGATTTTGGGGGGGGGGGCGTGACGGTCAACATTAAATGAAGTCGAATTTTTTACTCAAAAACATCAGTAATGGCTTGAAATAATGACCGAAATTTCGGCATTTTAAAAGCCGCTGATTTGTATAAGAAACATAACAGAAAATTGACAGACTGAAAGCGCGCGGCGCCGAAATTTTGGCATTTTGAAGCCCGCTGATTTGTATTAGAAACATATCTGAAACCTGACAGACTGATTGGCGCGTAGCGCTGAATTTTTTTGCATTTTGAAGCCCGTTGATTAGTATTTAAAACGTATCTGAAAACTCACAGGCTGAGTGGCGCTCAGCGTCAAAACTTAAGCATTTTGAAGCCCGCCGATTTGTATAAGAAACATATCTGAAAACTGACAGGCTGACTGGCGCGCAGCGCCGAAATTTCGGCATTTGAAGCGCGCTGATTTGTATTAGAAACATATCTGGAAACTGACAGGTTGACTGGCGCGCAGCGCCGAAATTTTGGCATTTTGAAGCTCGCTGATTTGTATTAGAAACTTATTTGAAACCTGACAAACTGAGTGGCGCGGAGCGCCGAAATTTCGGCATTCGAAGCGCGCTGATTTGTATTAGAAACATATCTGAAAACTGACAGGCTGAGTGGCGCACAGCGTCGAAACTCAAGCATTTTGAAGCCCGCTGATTCGTATAGGAAACATATCTGAAAACTGCCAGGCTGACTGGCGCGCAGCGCCGGAATTTTAACATTTGAAGTGCGCTGATTTGTATTAGAAACATATCTGAAAACTGGCAGGCTGAGTGGTGCACAGCTCCGAAATCTTAGCATCTGAAGCCCGTTGATTAGTATTGGAAACATAGCTGAAAATTGACAGGCTGAGTGGCGCCCAGCGCCAAAATTTTTGAATTTTGAAGCCCGCAGATTTGTATCAGAAAGATCTGAAAACTGACAAGTTGACTGCACAGCGTCGAAACTTCTGCATTTAGCCCACTGATTTGTATTAGAAACGTATCTAGTGGCGCGCAGTGTTGGTTGATAATACAGTACTGAGTATATCATCCAGCACCATACATCAATCATCGTATCGTGCATCGAATCGATCCAACGAACACTGATTTTAAAACTTGAAACATTTTCGACCAATTTTTGGTCAATTTTTTTGAATTTGAAACGTTTTCATCCAATTTTTGAAAAAAAATTATAACTTGAAACGTTTTCGACCAATTTTTGGTCGTTTTTTAGGCGATTTCATGTAATTTTAGGTCATTTTGACAGTAAATTCTCTCAAGTTTTGACCGTTACGGTCAATGGGTCAATTCTGAAAATCTCTCTTACGGTCGATCGATCAAGGGCACCCTCCCGCCCTGTTTTTTTGGGGGGGCGCCCCCCCCCGCCCCCCCCGCTGCCCACCACTGTATTTACAATACCCAAATATTGTGTCTTCCGATTCATTTCTATTCCGATGCGGGTTACTGCGTTTTTCCATGTCGTCTAACAATTTCCTTCACCATGTTCATGAAATTATATCCATGTATTTCTGGTTTTGTTTCGCTGCTCATAAAAGTTTCTTGTAGTATCACTTTTATCTGTAGAGATTATTGATCTTATAAATTTATTTACGAAGTTAATTGCTCATTTAATCCACAAATTCTGCCTCCACCTCGCCCATCGTTCCACCGAGGAAATGTTATACATGCCTTTTATATAGTATACTTCATGCTAGAACATTTTTCATATCATTTTATGCGTTTATGTTTGTCTTTTTTCACTAGGTCTTCCATTTAGTTACGCTAGTTCGCATTTATCATTCGTGAATATTTGTAAATATTCAAATTATATTACGGATAGAGTATATTTTGGTTCCCGGCATCTTTGTATTCCATATATACATACAGTTTATTTCTTATCATGTGGATCGATGTTTTTTGTTTTGAAACAGTGCACTCTGAAACGAATAAAGTTCAACACTACTCGGTTGGTAAGACGTTAATTATAAAAAATCTCGAAACAACAGCCAAAACATTAGATAAAAAATACGAACACAAAACGAACCATTTAATAAAAAAATATGAACACAAAACGAACCATTTAATAAAAAAATATGAACACAATGAAACATTTATATAAAATTGGAACACAAAACTAAATATTCGAATCTCCATAATCATACAGTCCGTCAATCTTAAACCACAAGAAATCGTCTAGCCTGACCCAGTTCCATCATAATTCGGCACCAAGTCATTCGTACACCTCCATTATCACCAACATGGTACATGTTTTTCACCGGATACCGGCAACACTTCATGTGGGTTACAGTCATAAAAAAGGAACCAACCATGTGAATGGCGAAGAAAACCTTGTAATGTATTTTTGAGTTGCTTGTATGTATGCCTACAACAGTCAATCATAACAATTCATAACGCAGACTGGCGCGGCAGGAAACGTCCATTATCAGCATAATTGCAGTCGTGTCGCTTATGGTGGTTTGACTTATTGGATTGTGCGCTGTCATGGCGTTGGAGAAACGGTAGATACTCAAAAAATATATGTTATGTAACTTTGAGTTGGATGGTTGAGCTTGAGATCTGGAGCTCCAAGTTTTCGAAAGCTAACTATGTATGTGTGTTTACTTAGGTGTTGAAGTGTCTGGGCAACCTTCCTTATATACGAAATTCTTCTGATTTAGAAAGGGGATCCGGAAGTACGAAATACAGTTTGGTAAACATAAAAAGATATATAATCATTGCGTTACGGGACAAGATATAGGATGGCTGCTGTGGTGAAGGCGACGGCTCTGATCAAGTGGCAGGACGAGTTGAGCAGCGAACAGATAAACGGTTGGATAACTTACTGATACATCTTTCTACTTTACATGAATCTTTTCCTATTTAAAGAAGTGTAAACCTGTCGGATGTGTGTTGTAAAATTGTTATCCGTTCATTGTGAACGACTTCATGACAGGCTATAGTTTTACTCATTGGGGTCGTGGACCGCGACTCCGTGGAGTGTGGTCGCATTTTTAATTTCTCGCTCAAAAGTCATGAAAGCAGCAAGTTAATGTTTGATTGACAGAAAAGTAACCAAGTTAGAACCTGATTACTTCGTAGCACGTCAGATACTTATGATCCTGATTTCTATGGAACTTATGATATAAAGTTTTATAATGTTCGCTTGTTTACTAGAATTTTGGCTGGCCTTCAAAGAGTACGATGTTGACGGGGAGGGCTATGTGCCATCATCATCTGTTGGTTGGTCGATCAGTCAGTCCTCCAGTTAATCAGTCAGGTGATCATTCATTTATTCAGGAAGTCAGTCAGCCAATCAATTAGTTAGTCAATCAAACAGTACCACACAGCCGAAGATCCAAATTCAGGTACGATTCTACGTTCACTCGGCGAAAACCCGAACGAACAGGAGTTACATGAAATCATGAATGAATTCGATGCAGCGGGTAAGTTTTATGATCAGTACTTGTGCTTAATCATTTGGATTATGGGTGGAAAGGGCCCATAAACTCAATAGAAAAGTGATTGATATCCGTTGTTAGGGAAATACGAAATTTTTCATTAAATCGACTGAGTTTTGGTAATTAAACGAACAGTTCAAGAAAATAAACTAACCAGACCATGTTCATATCGGCGTTCATATTGTTGATATTGATGTTTATTGTTAAGGTAGGTGTTTTTGGTAAATGTTGTTGTTATTGAATTGAAGGTAGCGCCGACGTGACGTTCGACATGTTCATAACGCTGATGCATACGAGGATGCAGAACCTGGATGTGGAGGAGGAAATCATGGCAGCGTACAGGGTGTACGACATTGATAATAAAGGTGGGTGAGTAGATTAGATTATTACTATACAGATTATATGACATTGTTGTTGTCATTGAATGGTGATTATGTAAAAAATTGGCTCAAAAGGGGTTCGACACAGTCGTGCGTTTATCTCATCCGTATTTGTATTGAATATACTCAAATGGATATTTTCCACGTATGGATGTTTAGCGAATCTTTTCTAATGAATTATATTCAGGATTTATCAGTCGAGACGAGCTGTTCCACATCATGCAACAGTTCACTGAAAAGCTGACCGAGGAAGAGATTGATGACATGCTGAAGGAAAAGGATAAGGACCATAACGGCAGGATTGACTATAACGGTTGGTTATCGAGTAACACTTTTATATATTTACATAATGGAGTCTGAAATGAATTTGGTGAACTCACGGCAGTTTACGTGAACTAAAGGCACATCTTTCCAAAAAGCCCATGATTTAACATGTGCGTAGGTCAATGTTTCTGGAAAGCTAATATGTTTTTTTCATTTACAACATTCCCCAATATTATCATTAGCTCATAATTTCAATCGTGTTTTCAGAATTTCGACATCTGTGTCTCGGACTGTGAAAAGGGTGATTCGCAATAAAATTGTATCTGTAAATATCAAACTTCGGTTTCGTTAACTGTGTTGCAGTGCAGTAAAATAAAAAAAGTGCATATGACAGACACTATACGGCTAAGTATCCTTCCAAGTTCAAAATCATCACGAGAATCACAAATTTTCATTCACATAAAAACGCTGCCGAACAATTGTGTAACACAAAATTTTTGACAGAACCCATATAAATGCATATAAAGGAACATTTTCAGAAATAACCTGTTTAAAAAATCATTACCGGGAGGAAACCATTTTTTCAATATAAACTATTTGATCTGACTTGTAAATGAATATTAAAATGATTCGTGATCAAATATTCAAATATGTATACACGAGCTTAGCAAACCCATTACGTTTTTCAAGTCAGAAATTCCAAAAGTAGTTTTGATTTAAAATTTCATCTCATCGATTTGCTACTCAAATAATCAAAATACACAAAAATCACAATTGAAAATTTTCACTAGAATCAATGCGTCCTGCTGAGATCTTCGACGATTTTCAGCAACTCATCAGGTGTAGCTTCGCGTTTCATGCCTGCAAGCAAGGGTGTTTCTGTGATCAACCTTAGCAACAGTAACAACAACAACAACAACAACAACCACAACACCCGAATCAACAACCCACAGCAAAACACTACCATTATCAGCACCTTCACAACAACAGTTAACAACAACAACAACCGAATCATCAACAACCACATCAACAACAGTCAACAACCAACAACAGCCACTACCACCATCAGCACCCCATCACAACAATAACAACAACAACCGAATCATCAACAACAACAACAGTTAACAACAACAACAACCGAATCATCAACAACCACATCAACAACAGTCAACAACCAACAACAGCCACTACCACCATCAGCACCCCACCACAACAATAACAACAACAGTTAACAACAACAACAACAACAACAACAACAACCGAATCATCAACAACAACAACAGTCAACAACCAACAACAAACCATTACCACCATCACAACAACCAACAACAACCGCAACCAACAACGAAAGCAGACATAACAAAGACAACCACACCATCAACATCACCAATAACAACCAACCGTCCTCCGCGAGTGCGGGCAGGTGTAGTCCGTTGCATATCTTTTCCAGATCGGTACGTGTCAGATCGAGCAACGATTCGATCAGATCGCCATCAACAACGGACGATGACGGAAACGTGATTCGTTCGGAGTGCCATTGACGCCAGACCGAGTGATCAAGACGACCACACGACGGTACTACTACCTCAAGACGCTGCTCCAGTTCCTTCATGAAACTGAAAACAAACGTCGGTCGGTCGGTTAGAAAAACTATTTTTTCCGGGAATTGTTCATTACTGGAGCCTTCAAGGGCATACGAATACCGTATCACACAGAAAATTGTCTGTAGCGGCCATCAATTTTGAATAAGATGACGGGCATTGGCAGTAAAATCGGGGATTTCCACTTACAATTTCAATTTAAACGCATAAACCTATCATGAAGATAACCGTAGTTTCGCTTTATGCATTTTTGGACTGAAACACTAAGACATAAAATTGTAATACAACATAAAGATAATATTAGAACAGCTCCGAACCAACTTGAACAAATCTGGCTGCATCTGTGCCACCATTCCGATACCGCCGTCAACCGTCCCGAACAGAATCGGGGTGGTCAGTTTGGTGGCCGTGTCGCCGGCGTTCTCCTGCATCACCAGCGATCCGTGACGGAACACGTTCACCATCTGACCGATGTGGAACAGGCCGACGTCCTGCAGTCAGTCAGTGAGTGAGTGAGTGAGCAATTTAGTGAGTGCGTGAGTAGGTGAGCGAGTGAGTGTGTGAGTGAGTGTGTGAGTGAGTGATCGTGAGTCACTGATTTCATCATTTCCTTACTAATCCAGTTAGTCACTCAATCAACCAACCGCCAACTCAATCCGGTCCTCCTCCCGCTCCGGCAACGAGCTCTTCTGACAAGTGAAAATATTGAACGAGTTCTCGCCCACCAGGAAACTGTCATCGTCAATGATCTCGACGGCTGTCGTCCAGTTCGGGCGGTAGTGCCTGAGTAATAAACGTAGTAAATGTGTCAAAATGTGACATGAAAAAAATTTACAAAAAAGAGAAAACTCATTTCTTGAATTAGTGAGTGAGTAAGTAAGTAAGTGAGTGAGCGAATGAGCGAGTGAGTGAGTCATTCAGCTGATGAAATTCGATTCCCAACCTGGCACACTCGTCAAACGTATTTTCCAGCGGTTTGTAGGTAAGAACGTTGATGGATCGCTGAAGGTCACCGACCACCGCAAAGTCACCTTTCGTCTTCAGGTACAATGCGACCGTGTAGTTGAAGTGGGAACATTCCAGCCTGGAAATTCATTTACTCTAATACGTTATGTAAACAATGATGAAAAAGTTTATAACAACAACCACAAAAATAACAATCATCAAACCTGAGCTCTTGTTCAGCCAGCCACTCGAACAGTCGGACGCTGCTGTTGACAGCCACCAGCAACTTGCCATTCAGTACTGCTATACTGTACGGCGCACCCTTTATGTCCCGTTCGGTGATGAACTGCATTAATTTAGATAGTGAGTTAATGACTAAGTCAAATAGAGAGTTAGAGAATCAGGTACGGTCTAATAAATGCCGAAAGATAGAGCGAGTGATTGCGTGAGTGAGTGATTGTATAGGAGAGTTCGTGAATGAGGGAATATACAATCACGTAACGACTTCGATCAAACGAGTCGTATTGGACTGGACATACGATTCGGCAGATAATACACCAATTAACAGAGTGGAAGAAATTGAACCAACTAGTAGTTTTCCTTCATAAATGAGAACCAAATAGAGTGAGTCAATGAGCAGAGGAGTCACTCAAGTTAAGCAAACAACCAACATTTAGCTTGCCATCTCCCTCGTACTGGAAGACGATGATGCGTCCCTGTTTGGCCTCGGTGTCATCTGGGTTCACGATCGCTGTGCCCACGATAAAGTACGCATTCGGATCGTCGCCTGAACCACACAACTATTCTTTGATATAAAGTTGAGAACACTGTCATTTAATGAAACTAACGTACGTCAGGCTCTATATCACCTACCTACGATCGTTTCTAAGGTTGCGCTAAACATGCTCAGGTCTGTACTGTAGGCTCTATATCAGCTAAATCAATCAACCATCACATAAATTATTTCAAATCAAGCATCACACAAACTTCCATATTCAAAATAATAAAAAATCTTGATTGTCCACCACCAACCGAGAGTACTGGATATCAAAGACATGGCCATCTCATTGGGCCCGAGCTGATGCGCGTGCTGCACTTCGAATGTGTTCTGATCGATGACGAGCAACGAATTCACCTCAATTTCCTCACTGTCGTGATGCACTATCACGCCTGCAATTACAAAACTATAAATTGTAATTGAGAAAAACTAAATCTTTGTCATACATACACACATTGAAATCGTCTCATGATTGAACATTTTATAATTAACGATGTAACATGTTGTGTGATATCGTTTGTTTACTACTTACATATGTCTACTATGACCAGCACAAATTAGATATTATCCATTTCCGAGTCATGGCGCAGAAAATATCCGACTTTTTGTAAAATTTTACTCACCTGACACGACAAATTTTGTAACTTCAAAACAACTCAACAAGTATGACATCTAATCCCCAGAAACTTGGCAACTCCCCAACCTTCTATTTAATAAATAAAACCACAAACCAGCATGCGAGTCGGCTGTTGTGGACATTTTGGGTGCGACACTGGGCGCACCGGCCATCGCACTCTGACTGATCACGGGTGCGAGTGTGGACGCGGACAGACGAGTGTCGATGGCACCGGCACTCACTGCCTCGCCATCCGTGTAACGAACCTGAACCAATCATTGATGTCGAGTAAATAAATAGTGCGAACATCACTGATTGTTGACCGACGAATTTTTTTATTTGACTTTTATTGCAACTCTGCTTGACTAAATATCAGCTAATTACACAAGACAGCATTAGCTATCACTGCAACCATCACATCTATCGTGTCACCAACGTTGGTATAACGAACGGCCTTGATGAAATTTCATGAATCATAACTATAGGATGAAAATGTGTTTTCCAGTCGACTTTGAAAACATTTCTAGCTATTTTTTTATCTGAATTACATGATCAACCAACCTCATTACGCCAGCTCAACACGCCGAACGTGTGTGTCTCCGGCTGATGGGCAATGCGACGCGGTGTTTCGCCCAGTGGCACAGTGCGGATATGCAGCTTTTGGATGTCATCCACCGTGCCTACAAGTTGATAAAAAATAAGAATAGTATATAAAAATTGATTTTAATCTGATTTCGACCCACTGTTTCAGAGATAAAACCATATAATCATTGTGAGACATTTTTTGCAACGCCTCTTTTTAAAACAGGATTATGCACTGAAAGAGGTTAAAATCAGCGGAATCATTCTTTTCAGTAAGTAGATAATAGTAAGTAAGTGCACGTGCAATAAAAATACATTGGTAAGTCATAGTAACATGTTAAATGTGTTTTCAATGTGTTCCTCGATGTTTACCGTTGACTATTGACTACACCACCGACAACCAACCAACCGATCATCAGTGTCTGTCCATCGGACATGGCCAGACTGTTACGGTAGGCCGCCGTGTTCAGCTCACACATTCGGGTGACCAGTTTTAGGTTGACGTTGGCAAATATGAGCTTCTGAAATTCACAATTAACAGCAAAAACCAACAACAAAACAACAACATCAACAACAACAACAGCAACTACAACAAAAACAACGACAACAACGTCAACAAAAACAACCACAAAAACGAAAAGAACAACATCCAACCTGATTAGACGAGTAAATAACGGCCGGCCGATCCGAGCATGCGAATACATTACATGCCGTGGTCTGACCATCCGTTGACTGGGTGCTGAATTGTCGCAGTATTACGGGTTGCGTGCCCAGTGTCACCTTTTTACGATCAGTTACAGCACCTGAAATGAAACACATTTAACAGAGAATAACAAATCAAATCCGAATTTTTGCCGATGTTTGTGATTTGAATTTCTTTCACCACGTTTAGCCACTAACTCTGCACTGGATCAAAAGTTGTAAAAAAATTGAATGAAAGTGCAGCAAGTTTTGATTTCAAATTAATGAAATGCAAGTAAAAACCGCGCAAGGAGACAACGAATTTTTAATAGTTAAATTATTCATGATATCTTTAAATTATTTCAAGGCAATCATAAGACTTCACACGTGAGTGTGTGTCAGAAACTTAATGAAACTGAAACCTAACTTAAGGTTGCAAAGAAACTGACCAGTGGACGAGTCCATCAAGTAGTAGAATAGTGTGCCATCACCCAATGCCACCAACAAGTACAGCTGCTGTTCAAATGTGCACATGAGCACGGATCGGGCCAGAATCTCGCCGCCCAACGGCTCATTGTGGATTTCGGTCAGATCGGGTAGGGTGAGCAGTCGTACCGAGATATCAGACCAAAGTGCGACCGCACATAGAGACGGTGTCTTCGAGTCACCTAAAAATTGAATAGAGTCGATAATGAATAACCTTCATATTTTGGTAGAGGAGTGACAGTGGAATACAAAGAAGAATATTGCATCGACGGTCCGAATATTATACAGGAAGGAACGATATGTTGCGTTACGATTATTATTTGAAAAGGGCTTTCCACTTTTGCCTTTTCACCAAAGTGGAGAAGTTTGGAGCTAACTCAGACGCCGCAGCGGCTGAAAGGATAATGCCCCACACTCAATGCCTTTCTTTTGTGGTTCATTAATCGAGGTCCTGAACAACCAACCGACGGTGGTGATGTCGATGCAGGCCACCTCGTGCTCGACCGTCTGCTGTGCCAGCACCTTCAAGTCCAGCGTACCTTCGTCCACGTGCAGGTACGTCTGCAAACAGCATTGGGATGAATGAATTTCCGTTCCACCTAATTAAAGCTCAATAAATTTTAAGTAACCCATCCAAAGAAACTCACCAATCTGGGTCCCTGTGCCACGACCATCTGCCTGCTGGCTTCATGACCGGCCACGGCACTGATGGACGCTGTGTCGTCCGACTTCCACGTCTTCACCAAACTGCCATCTGACGAGTCCAACAGACGAACATCGTCCGATGAAACAATCTTGAAGAAAGAAGCATACGTTTAGTTAATTCTCATGGATTATATTATGAAGTAAATAGAATTACACTGTTCTCGCTCGCCACATTGATAAATTGAATTTTTAATGACGTTTAACTGGCACCAACTATTATAAGAGACCGACCACCGCACTTGATGTTAGCAGCCCAGAGACACTGTGCGTTTTGACCGACACCTAAATGATACATTATTAATGAAACAACATTATTAACACCATTAACAACAACAAAGACAACAACTACAACAACAACAACAACAACAACAACGACAACAAACAACAGCTAACCAGGTATTTCCACCTGTTCCACATCTTCATCAGCCACCATAAGTGCTCGTGTCTGCGATACAAAACTCATCAACAGTAGGTTGTGCTGACTGGCGGTTTGTTTGGCCCCGTAAGCCAGTGCCCACATGCCCTTGATACCCGGCAGGTCGATGGTGGCCAGCTCGTTGATGCCAATACCATTGCGGATAACACGCAGTGAACCCTCCTGCATTGAGAAACAGTTTCATATAGTGGCCAAATCTGTACGCTCATTGCGGATGTGGAGCGATTTTTTTCTTTGACTGAAAATTTTTCCATTTATAAGCGGTATGGGAACTCAGAAGATTATTAGATACACATTGCTGAGAAATTGAATTCGATCGAAAGTACAGTGTTATAAATTTGTTCAAACTGTTCTGACATCAATTTATTTAAAAAAAAACTATGCTTTTAGAATAGAATTTAGTGCTGAGCTAATTGTGTATAATTATATGCATTACCTTAAATGCACCCGAACACGTGACGAGCTGCGTTTGATTGTCCATGTCGACCAGACACATGTCGTTGATGGGGCCCAGGTTGGTGAACGATTCTAACACCTAAAATTTAGAAAAATACCACAGAGAATAAAAAAAATCATTCAAGTGTGTCGAACTCGAAAGTCATGATATAGTTTATCCAGAGGTTCTCGCTCGAGGACCTGCACTTTCACAGTCAAGAATCAAACTTTCAGGGGTTCACACAGTGAGATAACAACAGTTCAGCAGTGCATCATTTAACAAACATCTGGAAAAAAATTGCATAAAGAAACTATTTTGACAGCCAAAAAACTAACACCCATCTGTAAGCAATAAACCGACCTGCACAAAAGTGCCCGTATCTTCGATGGGTTCGGAGTTGAGTCGAATGAGCTGTGAGTCGCCGAGTCGACTGCCGAGGAACACGACTCCGTTGTCCAGGTACTCTAGGCGTTCAGCGATCGTTGTTTCACCGAGGTACTCCACCTGAAACACAAACAATTAATCCTTCGTTTCAACTTGATGAATGTGTTTCGGTTGAAAAGTATTATAATCAGTCAGATTTGAACTCATTTTATAAGTGAGACAACTAAAATATAAAATAATATAATTCACACAGTAAGACAATTTAAACTGATACAAATAAAGCGCAACCTTTATGGACATAATCTTTGTAGCATCGGCATCTGTTTCCATGACGAGCATGAACAGACGACCGGCCATGTCACCGAGTAAGTACCGTAACCCGGATGGTTCGATCCGACACACGCACACGATCGTCGACTGGTTGATGAGTAAAGGCGCCACCGCTACGTAGTCACCGTCACCTCAAATATTTGGTTGCAATCACAAGTTATTTAGCTGAAGGATATTCGGATTCTGAGTTTATTACATCATTTTTTTACTTGGCTTCGTAGTTCATACACATGTATTTGTTGACAAAAACAATAGTGCAAGCCAACCTTTATGATAGGACACGGATTCCATGCCAATGAGCAGACAGCCTCCGTACGGCGCCGCCACCGGCACCAGTGTCGAACCCTCGGCCTTCAATTACAGCAAAAACATGTATTTCCAGAAAAGGTAATGAAAACTCTGGATAATGACCAAGTCGTTGAGTTGATGTAAAACATTCGAACACACGAGTAATTGTATGCCAACCCAAATAGTGAATTTCAAGCTATCGCCCGCTACTTAAAAATCATAGCTCCCATAAATTATTATTTACATAAAAATAAACACTTAACTATCTCATTAACTGATTAACTGCTGAAACCAACATCGACATTTTCCTGCTTCCACGGTCCGTCCAGGAACTCCTTGTCTTCGACGCTGATTCTCAAGGTTTTGAGGTGCCGTCTGTGCTGCTGGTTGTTGTGCATCTCGTTGTACACGTACACCAGTGTCGGCTCATCTGTGTCAGTGAATGAGTTAGTGAGTGAGTGTGAGTGTGAGTGGGTGAGTGAGTTAGTGAATGAAATAAGTGAGCGAACGAGTGAGTGAGTGTGAATGTGACTGAGTGATTGAGTGAATGTGAGTGAGTGAGGGAAATAAATGAGTGAGCGAGGGAGTGAACGAGCGAGAAAGAGTGAGTGAGTGGATAATTGGGCTAACGGCGGAGTTATTGACTGAGTGGAAAAACGAATTGTTTGTGAATTGGGAGTGAGAAAACGGGTTATTTGATGCACCAACCGCATCCCTCCATGAACATGAGATCTATAATATCAAAGTCGTCCACTCTCACATTCTCCACGCGCAGTTCGCGACTCTCCGGATTCCACGGAATGATCTTGACACGGGCGTCGTAGATGCGAAGCGCGATCATCTGAAATCGACCAAATATGATACGATAAACACAACAACACCACTGACACTGACAACAAAAACAACATTAGCACTGACAGCCACTTCCACGACAACACTAACACTGACACCCACAACAACAATACAATACCATTTTTGACAACCACAACAACATTATTTTTTGACAACCAAAACAGCATTACCACTGACTACATCAACAAAAAATTCGTCAAACTTCACACATTTAACCAACCGATCCAGTGGGGTCGATGGTAACTACAATACCGGATTCGGAGGGTCTGCCAAGACGATCACTGACGTTGCCATGAGCTCGGGTGACGATCTGACCATTGGCCGAGTTGAACTCGAGTATGGCTGCCTGGTACTTGGAGGTCAGCAGCAGTAGCAGATCCTTCGTCTGCAAATGAACGATTTATAAAGTTATCCATATATTTTCACTAATACATGTTTCTTATCCTGTATATCCACATACTTTCAAGTCAACGAACAAATTAAAAAAAGTTACTTGTAAATAGTATCACACAAACTGAACGACCGTATGTTGACTGAGATAAGCGATTGAAACGCGCCGTTAAGAAGTACCGAATAAAATGGTACATGGAGCAGGAATCATGAAGCGAGTATAAATGAACATAAATCAGTGACATAACAGGTAACGAATTGAAAGAATTTCCATGCTCGGTGTCCACAAAACGACATCCAATTAACCTCGTTTTTCGGCCGAAATAATTGTATGGCGCATACACGGCCAAAAATGGGGATTTCCTGGAGCGGTTTGAGACCTTCTTCAGTGACGAGGTACAGGTCGAGGTGATCGGCCTTAGCCACTATCAAGTTAACATCGTTGGGACCTGCAGAAAAACTCCTTTTATATGGGAAACTTTGAATTACATAATGAATTAAATACAGTGTAACAGTTTCAACCGAAGAAATTATTGTTTCAATTTCAGGCAAGAAAACGCATCAGGGTCATAGTTGAAACTTTTGAGAAGAATAGAATTATTATCATTACAGATTGGCTTTTCAAAAATCTACAGTCAAGTTCAACGCGCAATAAAACAAGAAATTTTAATCAGAACAACTTGACAAATGGTTTCAACCCGTGAAATTTCCGGTTGTGGTGTAAACGACGGCAGTCGGCTTCTGCGCCGATACGTAGTAGTTTTGCGCCATTATGGGATAGCGTCTGTAACAACAACATAATCAACAACAACATTAGCAGCATCACCCACAATAACATTATCCACAACGATTAAAATCATCAACAAAAATAGTTCACCATTCTCATACACCTTGTTATAAGTTGAATTTATCTTCCACAAGAAATGACACATTATTGAACGATAACCAACAAGAAATGTATGGTTCACCGGTAACCGACTCCTTTTATGAATGAACGGCCAAATGAAAATTTGCAATACGCAAACAAAAAACCGAAAATTTTCACGTTCACTGGTAGAGTTCATTCGGAATAAATTAGATGGGACAAAAGTAATCACAATCAATAGTATAACTAAATATGCCAAATATTACAGCGTGTAAAAACTTTTCATGTAAATCACAAATTTTAAACAATAAAAATCAGTGATAGCTATGCGTCGCAAAGTTTTACAACGGACAAATTATACCACATTAAATGGGTTGTGTATGTAAATAATTGATGCACTGATATGAACACCAGGATTAGAATCGCACGGAGAAAATATATCAAGCTGAAAGTTGAAATAAACATATACCTCAATATAGAACATATGACGACAGCATAAATATGTATCTACAGGTTAGATTGATTCACCAAGTTATCAATTTGACGACAGCATTTATATGCACTTAATTCTGACACCACAAGCAGTCAACACCAGTAAAACATGTAAAAGCAATAGTGAATAAATAGCAGAGCTATAATAATCAAGCAAAAGATTGAGATTTCACAAGGTGGGTATATAGTTTTGAATAAAGGAACGCGTATGGGCTATATAATAACATACCTCTGTAGCAATTTATTGGTTTATCTCTTGGGAATATGAGAAGTATGAATAATAGTAATAAAAAATGGAATACGTAAATGCTAGTCACTTTGTATTCGCATTCACATACGACGAGTTTTTTTGTCAAGAATAACTGTTTTCCCAGCGCAATAAGTTAGATATTATGGTAGGTAAAAAACCTATAATCATTGGAAGTCAATGCAAATATTAATTCCAAAGCGTGCTTATGAAACAAAAATTATATGTGGATAGTTTAGGGCATACACGTTGAAGAGCAAGGCAATTTCAATTGTGCCTCATAAAGCACTATTAAAACACACATACACAATGACTAAAGCCGTATTTTAACCAATAAGCACAGAGTAAATTGTGCTAAACTTGATGCTGATTGGCTAATTAAAATATAGTTGTAACTCAAACGCAACGCAATTAATCACTCAATTGAAATCAATTGATCAATATCACAATTAGAAGGACGGCATGAGGAAAATACAATCAACCAACCAATTTTAAAATAGTTAACCTACTCAATCAACCAATCTTCTAACAACTAATCAGTATTATCAGCTGACCTTTGACCGCTGAAATTCAGGATCAGTCGATCGATTTTTTTGAGAATACGTTTTACAACACGGCAAAAGCAAATGGGGGAATAGTTTTGACAACAGAAACATGTGTTGCTTTTTTGTTCGCTAATATTGATACCCGACAGTATGTTTTACACCAATTTTGACATCTTATCATAATACCACGACAATATGATGATATATAATAGAAAAATACGAGTGACTTGCATTCAAAACCGGACTTTATACGAATTTCAGAGACATTTGAATGACAATGAAGAAGGAAAATCATCTAAATGAACATAAAATGGGCGGTAATGATCACAGATTGTTGCAAAAAGTGCTTGGATGAGTGTGTAATCCAAATAGTATCTGTATAAGTAGTAGGTCAAGGTCATGCACAACTTTTCAGACATTCTGAATAAACCAGAGATTTTTATACTAGAAATGTATGTTCGTTGCGACATCTTGAAGCCGTGTCGACACAAATTTTTTTACAAAAATCATAGATTGTAAAAAAATTGCAACATGACCTAATATAATTTTTTAACAATGGGTGAATAATTTCAACAGTAAATATAGGTGTCAACTGCCACTACACCATAGCCTAAGTCTAAGCCACACTAAGACACCATATCCTCGGCCTGAAAACTGCTGTTCACAAAACTGGCACTGCTGTCTAGTACTGATGAGGATGACTTGCCCGAACCACGACGACCTGCAAATAAAACGATATAACAACAACAACAACAATAAAATAAACAACAACAGCAACAATAAATTAAACAACAACAACAACAACAATAACGACGACGACAACACAACAACAAGAGCAGCATCAGCAACAACCAACAACGAGAACCTTAACAACAACAACACAAAAAACACAACAAAAACAACCAACCTTTCTTCTTATCCTTGCCCTCCTTATCCTTCCTGGGTGTGGGTGTGATCACGGCCATCACGGCTGCCGATTTATCAGCGGACAGACCGGCCGTGTTGAGTCGACGACCCGTGGCTACGAGCCGTTCATCGTCACCCTGTAGGAAGTGAGTGAGTAGGTAAGTAAGTGAGTGAGCATGTGAGTAAGTGAGTGCATGAGTGTGGGAGTAAGTTAGTTTGTGAAGGAGTGAATGACTGAGTGCCATTTTCAGTTAATCATGAATGCCACCCACCTCATCATCAGCCGCATGTTTGGCGCCACGGGGCAAATGTTTACTGCGTTTGCTGCTCAACGATTTGTCCAGACTTGATGTATCGCGGTCGTCTTCCGAGGAGGAATCGGCCATGACAGCTGTTTCAGGAGGTCTGCCTTGATGTGGAGGAACTGGTGGAGGATGTTGGTTATGTTGTTGTTGATGTGACTGGCTTATATGTTGCTGTTGTGGTACTCTGAAAATCATTTCGATCGAAATTTAATACTATTAACTTCGGGTGACGACACACCAATCTGATTACACCAAAATCGCCAAAACTAGAAGAACTAAAATTGACCAATCTTTCAACATCCAATTACAAACATGAAAGTTTCGATTATGGTAGGTTATTATGAAATATTAATAGCAACTTCAAATCCACATACCTGCTAACAGCAGTATTGGCAATCACCACACGCGTATTAAAGGTAGAAGCCGTTGATGCTGCTGATGTGGCTGTGGACGTTGGTATCGTGGGGCTGGGCGATGCATTCACCAGGATGGAGCGCACTGCACCCGCTGGTTCGGCAGTCACACTAAAAGTTGGACAATTTAACTAGACAGATTTCAAAAAATAGTTTATGGAGAGTCCGAGTCCCGAGTTTCAATTAGCTGTTGTTTCATCTACACATTTATTACGAACTCCATTTCCAGACACTTTCCCAATAACTGTAATTCAAAATTTGATGAAATATTTCAGTCACAAATTTAGCTTTTCACGTTTGGCACTTCATGTACACAAGTCTCATTCCATGAGAAAGTTTACAGTTTTGATGCTGCCTGGAAAGTTATTTGAAATAAAACATTACCTAGACACTGTAGTACGGACTGTTGTGGCCGAGGTTACTGGAGGTGGCGGAGGGATGAACGGTAACGGTGCAGATTGTTGCATTTGTTGTTGTTGATAATGATGCGCTTGTTGCTGCATCAGTTCATGCTGTTGTTGTTGCTGCAACAATTGCTGTTGTTGTAAATATTGTTGCTGCTGCAATTGTTGATTCAATTGTTCTTGTTGTTGCTGCTGTTGTTGTTGATACAGCTGTTGCTGGTGAAGTTCTAGTTGCTGCTGTTGAAACAGCTGTTGTTGCTGCAGTTGGTATTGTTGTTGTTGTTGTTGTGGTTGTTGTTGTTGTTGTGGTTGTTGTTGTTGTTGTGGTTGTTGTTGCTGCTGCTGTTGTTGTTGTGTTATGGGTTTTGGTGCCAACGCCGGAGGCTGTGTCGATCGGATGTTGGATAAGGCGGCTTCGTTGTGATGACCGTGCAACGCTGTTGACGAGGCCGTGGACATGGCTGGCATACAGATCGCCTAAAATGATTATCACAATTTGAAATTATAATTTTCAAATTTTGATATTCATTGTGTTGCATACTGAAACTGAAACTAAATTTAGCTCAGATATGAAAGACAATTTGCAGACGCAAAACCATCATACACATTTTTTTATTTTTTTAAATTCATGGAGGTGTTTTCAAAAAAATGAGTGCTTACCGAAATTTTTGCAAGCAGAAAACTTTGTTTGTGCTCATACTAGCTGTCATCATCTATAGCAGCTCAAAAACTAATGGATGTGCTGTGCCACCCATGAATTCAAATGCGAGAACTACTCGCCAGTATGGCTTACGACGAGCAACTAAATCTGATTGCTACTTGGTTGAAACCTGATGTTTGGATGTGACCGGCACAGAATGACATTCATCCCACTCGTCATTATCGATCAGCGGTTCATCGTCAACCGAGCTCATCTCAGCCAGTCTGCTACCGGCCACAGTCTTTACCAAACTCTGACTGTCCTGGCTCGTATTCAGGCCAGATTCAGTTTCGTCATCCGCGTCCTCCTCGCGTTCCGATTCTTCTTCGGTGGTGCTGGCCTGGAAATACAAAATCGATTTTCAAATCAAATTAAAAAAAATGTTCCACATGCCGGTGTTCCATGAATGTTCCACTCGGTTGGACAACGCATGAAAATTGAGATGTGTTTTTTTATCGACGGGTTTGATGAAACTATTTTCACTAGCAAATCAAGAGACGATGCCAACCATTCTCTGATGCAGATCCGTAGCCGACCCAACGCTGTCTGTATGGGCTCGACTCTGCGGCACACACAACGAACCGTCTTCATCGGCTTCAACCTGATAATCAACAAAATCTTATTTATCAAATAATTTATTTCATTTTAGGTTAATTTTTTGGTATGCGTTAAAAAACATTTTTTTTCTCATTTGGATTTTATAATATAAAAAAAACATATCACCTAGTATTCATTACACAAGTGATAAAGGTATTACTGTGAACGATAGTCATTCTATGAACATTATACTAAGCGATAATTTGATAACGCGAAACAATGGCTCTATGAACGTAAGAAGCCAGCGCTTAATGGCAAGGACGGCGGCTCAACCGAACCCACTTGTTGAGCGCGTTTCTCCGTGTATAAGGCCAAGAATGAACGAATACATTTTCCCAAACGAAATAATGACACTCACGGTCACGAAGTATGTGAAGCTTCAATCAGGTAAAAAATCAGTATCACTAACGAGTTGGCAGTACCCGGCCATGCGTGTCGGTCGCACCGGACCCGGCATGGATGCTCCATCGATCACATCATCTGAAGACAACACTCAAGTATTTCTCGACGGTATGTGATTGTTATTGTTGTTTCTAATTAAAACGCGAAAATCGTTCTCACAGCTTGACTTGTGTCCATTTGAAAACAGTACAATAGTAAGCTCGACTCGACTACGGTAGCCAACTTTTTGTCTCAAACGTGCAACTATAAAATATCCCGTTCGTTAATCTAGTTAAGAATAAAACCGAATAATTGAATGTTATATCACAGTGTAAGGAAAATAAATATCGAGCAATGATAGGACAGAAAGGCACTCACGATATCGAGTGGATGGACACTGACCGGCATATACAGGGTGACCCAATATTGAATACAGGGTGTCCCAATACACATGTGTCAGCACAATCACGTCACAATATCCAATGAAGGTAGAAGCAAAACCAAATCGGTGCAACCAGGGTGTGCGTATTAGCTTGTTATTATTAATATCCATGATACACAACACAACACGAGCACAACTATTGACAATAGGCTAAACATACGAATGTATGAAATATCACAGTTGCAAACGAGCAAACGCCAAATCCAGCATCACAGCAAAACTATTAAAATCTCTATTATAGTTTGAGGATGTCCACGTAACAACACCAAATACAGGGTGACTCAAATAAAAAGGCTACTTCCAATCTAAATATAGCAGAAGGTCGTTGTCGGGTTCGTTTATTGTTTGTTTCCAGTTTATAAGCAGAGGCGGGCCGCTGGGGGGGGGGGGGGGGGTATGGGGTTTACCCCCTCCACTTTTCAGGGTCGGCGGGTAGCCTACCCCCTCCCCCCTACTCGAAATTTTTGAGAAAATCGGCCTCAAAACCTCGAACAAACACGTTTTCTGGATCAATTTTCTTGGTTAAAACCTGAAAAAAAAACCGGTATATGTGATGTTTATACCTTATAATAGAATTTTTTTAGCAAAAACAAGCAAAAAAAAGAGGTTTTTTTGCAAAAAAAAAATTTCTACCCCCTTACTCCCCCCTCCCCACTTTTCGGGGTAAGGGGGGTAATCTGAGATTTCAAAATTCTACCCCTCTCCCCCCCACCCCCTGCAAAACGCCAAAAAACCCGGCCCACCCCTGTATATAAGAAAAAAATATTTCCGCTATCGAAGTTGATGCTGTAACCTGCAAACAACAAAAAAATTTCTGTCCTTCGGACCCAGCAGAATTTCAAAGTTACCTAATTGACATGAGCCAACCCTCGGTTGTAACTTCTACACCCGGTGACATGCACTATATAAAGCGAATGATTGGGTTCGAGTTCGATCACCTACTTTTAAAAACATGTATAAAAACATGAAGAATGAACTAATATTAAATATAGAACCCAACCTTCGCCACGGAACGCAACCCTAGAAGCACCGGTACTGCCACATTAATTTAGATTTCAATAGAATGAAAAATAAGCCAGTTTCAAGAATCAGCAGCATAAACCAATCTAACTTAGATGTATGGTACTTGCTACTAATGTCCAGACTGTCCACCAGTCAATATTACAAATAATAACATGAGACAAAATATGGCAACTACATGCAGGATAATAAAACGGTTAAATATGGATAGATATGGCGAAATAAAACCCTAATGATTGTGTGAAGCATATAGGAAAGTGTGAAGCAAAAGCAGGCAATTAAAAAATTATTAGTGAAGTGAATCACAGGAAAAAAATAATATTTGAGAAATACCGATTAAAGGATACAAAAGGCAATCTTGTTAAATTTTTTCCGTTTGGTGAATCATAACTATCGATCGTCCATGCAACTGTAATTCTAGATTGTGGTCAAAGTAAAATTTTTATGAAACTTTGGGAAACCTGTTTAAAACGGTTATCACACAACGTACTTACGTACACAGTCACAAACAATATCATCAAAAGCTCATAATGTGTGAACGACCAACTAAGTGCACTACAAAATGACTGGAACTCATTTCATAAGTAATGATGTTTGGTTTGGTTATGTCAACAGTAAAAAAGCGAATCCTAATTCAAAAGAACTTATGCAAAAATGTTCTTCCTTATTGGAAGGAAGTCTGATACCTCTACATGAAACCTTAATGGTAAAACTAATATTGTTACCACAAAATGAGCTCCGTCACATTATCGATATCAGCACGATTATTATTGCCATAATTACCTTGTGGCGTGGGCGTCGGTTTGCCACCGGATGGCGAGGGCGAATCCTTGAGGGTGAGTTGCGAATGACTGGTGATCGTCGGCAATTTGTACAACTGTTGTTGTTGCTGTTGCAAGTGATGTTGTTGTTGTTGTTGTTGCGATAGACTACTGTTGTTGCCACCGGCGGCCGGCTTGAACGGTGCCGCACCGAACGGATCCCGCTCGTCCAGCGTCATGATCAACGATTCACGCGATTTCACGTTCGATGTGCCTGAAGTTTACAACACATAAAATGAACGTTGATGGTCAAACCAGGTGAACCTGTATTTTTGCAAGTTTTGAGAGAAAAAACTGTGTTACTTGACAGCTACATGTAATTTAAAAACCTTGAAAACAAGGCGACCCAGAGGTATTATAAAAATAGACGTTGCCATTTGTTCGTTAGACTGCGGTTTTGGCGAATTGTTCCCGAGAAACAGTTGGAGCTGCTTCAAGCATGCCTTAGAGAAGGGGACGGATTCATCAATTTCGAAATCTTGTTAGATGGCGAGACAAAATACGCTGCAGTTCCTATAGTCTATAATTAAATATACCATAAACATGAGAATGAAACACCAACTTGACTGTGAATCAGGTCTATTAAGCGAATGCATGATAACGGGCGATGGTTTAATAGGCGGTACCACGACCGAAGCGGGCAACGGATTGGGGCCACGACGTAGACCATCGAACGCATCACCAAAGCTTTGGTCGTCCATCAGTGAGTCGTTGAATGGGTTCCAGTTACGAACGGCCGCATCTACTGAATCGCGTCCCACACCAATGGTTGCACTCGCGGCCCCACCGATTCGGGCATCGGACATGGATGCCAGAACATGCGATGCGGTTGGCGAGTTCGGGTCTAAATTAAATTATTAAACTTAAATTCAGATGAGAAAAATATATATTTGGTCGTCTCTACACAATTTTTCTCGCCATTTTTAATTTGTATTCTCCGGGATGTGGTTAGTGAATGACCTCCAACGCTAATCACTACTCTCGTTTATAAACTATAATCGGAAATATAGATAAAAACAAATGTTAATTCTAACCAAAAAGCAGCGCGGTTTGGTCATCTGTAGCGCTGTGAAGATCTACTGCCGATCGGGCCCGATCTTCATCCTCGGATGCCTGATCATATAAGATAATTATATTACAAAACATTTTACAAAACGAGTGCATAAAAGAGTTCTTTTTTATGTTACTTTAATGGGTTTCGTTCGTTTTACAAAAATATCAGGCTGAATGGATCACGATGCGTACGTTATAGTGATCGTAACCAACCAGCACGTCGGTGCACGGTTGCGTGGCCCGTCGATCCACCAACTCTGAGCGATACGGTCTGAAATAACATCACATCAAGCGAATCAGACAAGCATTTTTTTTATTGAAACATAAATTGCATTCATTCTTTTTTTGCCATAATCACAGATTTTCTTCCTAAAATTTGAATTTTGTGAAAAATTCATCCCAAACGCGAAATATGCTTAAAATAGACCGTTTGTAAAACACAATGCCCCTTTTGAAACAATTTTCAACTTATCCACCTCAAACGGGTCTCCGACCGGGCCACCGCACAACTGCCCAGTTGCCCACCACACACGAATGTTCGAAAAACAAACGCATTTACTTGACTAAGAAGTTGTAACCTGAAAGCACTGGGTCGTTGCACGTCCTGCACGATCATGTTGGCACCGGTCGTGTCACTGACGTTGCGTCGATGACCTGTCACATAGAAAAATTGCAATATTACTTTTTAAGTCAACAATCTTGGTGTAGAATATGGATAAAAAAAATATAACTTCATAATTTTGACCAAAATAAAACACAAGTTGAAGCTGACCTCTTGCTTGAGCGGATGAGCCGATACTGGACGACCTGAGCGATTCGACGCCCTCGACGAGCAGACCCATTGGGACTTGTGCCGCCGTCGGTGACACCAACGAACCCGCAACTAAACAACACGTTTTATTATATTATTTAGATAAATCAAGTGTATGATTTATTGTCCAATTCATCGGTGAGGCTTCGATGAACAAAATTCGATTATGCGTTTGTTATTTATCTTGCTCTCATGTAACTCCTGAATCCTTCCTTCCTGAGTCAACCTACAACATTCAAAAGCAAGTTAAACGGTAGAGGACAACACCAACCAAGATGGGGCGCACTGGCGGTGGCATTGCTGTTTTGTCGTGAGGGCGGTGCCGGGATGGGCTGGTTGACGTTGGGCACATTGTTGGTCACATTTGGCGGATTCGTCTGGAACGTGGCGGCACTGCTCGAAGACGAGGACGATGAAAGACCGGTTGGCGCTTCTGCAGAACAAACGGGAAGGTGAGTAATAACAACGACGAGTTCCTCATTATTTAAACTACAATTACCTTTTTAGTAAGATCAGTAAAATGGTATTATCGGCAATAAAATAGTATTATCGGTCGTGGAGTGTAACTTTTACAGAAGTTTCTCTGAAAGACTCGTGGAAGACCTCACTCGAACGTAAACCTAAATCAGTATAAGGTTCTCAACGTACGATGACCCTGCTAAAAAGGACCCTCTACTGCAAAACGGATCAACGCAATCGAAATTAATTTCGTTATAATCTATAGACTTCTGGGATATCATGTACATGATCCGATAGAATGTTGAACTGAACCGACCCAGGTCTCTGAATCCTAGATCAGCTGGGCGCAGGAAGGTTTTGTGTTTGCCGTCGGGCGATCGATGTACGTCAGCGGATACGGTAGTCGTCGTCTGCTGCATCGACGTTGACTGAGCAGCGCCGCTTGATGCCACGGGGGTTCGCAGAATTTCGGCGTTGCCTAACAGATTTAATGATTGAAAATCAATACTTCCGTAATTCATTTCATAGATTCAATGAGAGATGAGATGCGACATACGATGAGCGAAATAGAATACATCCGAGAAGAGAAACTGAGCTACTGATCTGGCTAAGTGAGAAACGGAAGTTGTAAAAACTCTCTGTCTCTGTATCATCTGTCTAGGGTGTCATAAATTCAAGCTGGGACTGAAAAGACTATCGTTATCTGGCTCTGGATCAGCAAAACCCCGACCGAACTTGAAAACTACAAGGTAATTTAACGATTTCTTCAGTTTTAAGTTTGAGAATTTTAGTTCTCAAAAACCAAGTAATTTTTTTATTGTAGTTAACCTTTTGGTCTGACTCGCGGTGCCACTGATGTGGAAGTGACATCAGCCCCACCTTGATTAGTCGTATTACCGTGTGTGCTGTTGGACGAAGTAAAAGCCTCCCGTTGAGAGCGCTCGTGCTCGTGGAAACGCTCCATGATGGACTCAACCGTCGGTTTGGGTGCCCGCTGAAATAAAATACGTTCAAATTATGGGGTTAAGTTAAAAAAAATCTCCAACATTTTTGTTCTCGACCGGACATGACTGACGCGAGCAAAGTCGAAACGCCAGAGTAGAGATCTGGTAGATGTCGGGTCGACGAGTCTGGTCGTGCTCCAGTAGGTAACCTTGAATAAAAAAGCATATGTCAATGAAAACTGTTGAAAGGAAAACAAACAAAAGGGACGACATGATTCGATAGGAAAGTCTAAAATAGTCATATAAAGTGTAAAAAACTTGTCTTGAAACTGTGAATTCAAAAAGAACAATGAAACAATATATTCTGTTACGGCACCAACGTATCATGGCCTTGATTTCGAGTGGAAAATCAGGCGAGTCGGGGAAGACGAGTGAGCCGTTCTGAATGGCCAGAGCTGACTCACCAAATGGAAGACTGAAGTAGCACAGCTTGTACAGCATCACGCCCATTGCCTGAAAACACAACAAAATCATAAAACATAAAATAAAAAAAAACTGAGTTTCAATGTTTTATATTTTTCGGAAGTGAAAAGTGTGTGCTTAATCTCAACACCGATTTCATAAAACCTAAGTTCGGTCAAAAAAACTGAAAAGTCAATCAATACTTTTAGGTGATGGTCATGTGAAAAAAGTTCCGGTCCGTTGATGTATTAATATAAACCAGAAACCAATTGAAATCATAAATGCCAGGCACTCACCCAAATATCAGAGGGCAGCCAGATGGATTGACCGGCATAGAGGTCGATCATCTCAGGTGCCCGATAGCTGAGTGTCGTGTACTTGGTGACTTCCTCTTCCACGAAATGCTTGCCTTGTATCTCCATTGAAGCTTCCTGCAGTGAGAAATCAGTTTCCATAATTGCTTAAGTTAATTTCAACTTCATTCAAGCTTCACAAAAAAACTACGTATAAATAATCTAACCGTCGAAGTGGCGCTGCCAAAATCACACAACACGTAGATGTTGGGCTGACGCCTACGGTCGATTAGAATGTTTTCCACCTGCATGATGAAATATGAATTATAGCTATAGGAAGGCCATGTGAAAAGAAAAAACACGAATGTCAAAATGAGGAATAGTTTTCGAGCCACATTTATGGGGCATACACAATATCCGACTTAACTGCGTTCAGTGTTTAACTCCCCCCTCTACTCCTTTTAAGAACATGGCAGCATAAAACATTTGAACCTTCAAATCGCGGTGCAGAATGGGGTTTGGCTGATGATGGTGAAGCAGTGATACGGCTTCGCAGACGTCGCACAGAATAGCGAGCACTTCGGCGATAGACAAATGTTGCTGGTTGAGTATTCGGTCATTCATCAGCTGTAGTACGCTGTCTGAAAAATAATAGATGAAACACGTCATATTGTTATAATCACGAATATGAACAGAAAAAATAACTGCAATTTTAAGTTTGATCTTGTACATTCTCAAATAAGCCAACGACCAACATGAATAGAACTCGGTGAGTAGCATGTATTCGAACACTTCACCACGTCGATCAAACGAAGACGCAATGTATGTGATCATATTTTTGTGGAAGCCGAGTTCGCGCTATAAGTGAACAAATAATATAACGGGTTATTTTTTACACTTCATATTGATAATTATATTTTTTTTTTTTTATTGTTGGGTTGTCTCACTCGGATTGAGACTTTGCCGGGTCCCAATCACGAATGGTGCTTGCCATAAGGCATATCATGGAACAAGTTCCAAGTCACTCCATCTGATGTTCAAGGCATATTATTTCACGACCATCAGCCAGTAGGTCACACTTCTGTTTTGACTGCTATAAGGCTTGTTGGTGACGGCCCCGGGATTCGAACCCGTGTGCGGCCGGCCAGGCGGTTTCAGAGTCTAGCACCTTAACCACTTGACCAGCGAGCCTTTGATTGATAACACAAAAATTAATCAGTAACCCTGGCAAAAACTAAGTTCAAAGATTCACTTATTATTTTCGGTGAAAATCCCTGCGCTTTGAATATCCTACACAACGCAGTTTGTCATAATCGATTAAATTGCGTTGGTGGGTCAATCATCGTCTATCTTCGAACCCACTGATCCTACATATTCACCCAATAAATAACCTACCAATAATGTGAACGAAACTACCAACTGAACTCACCACAATCTGACATTCTGTTCGGCATGACTCGATGTGCCTTTCATCATCAACACTTACGTACTGCCGTTTCAGAGCGTAATCGTTGCCGTCCGATGTGCGTCGCACCTTGTACACGATTGCGAAACCACCTAAATGTCTATGTTTTATTTTCAAATTCCACGTGATATTTATATGATAAACCTGTGAAAAAACCACGAATAAAACATTTTAAATAAAAACCTTCAGCAAGTTTCTTGTCAATGACGACGTCAACATGGCCTTTACCCGTACCGATCCGAAGCTGCGTATTCTTCAATTCTTTATCGTCGTTACCGCGCCCGCTGGTGATCGCATTCTTCTTCTTATCGCCACCGAACAAAGCGGCGAGCGGCATCACTGATTACAAATGACGAGGAGTTTCTTAAAATAAAGATGATTCGGTTGGTTACATAATATATATTAATAAACGAAAAATAGTCCCTCTTAGCACAGTGCACAATTTAATGCAAGTTTTGTGTAAACCAGTGCGATCAAATTTTAATCAAAAATAAATATCGAGGCGTATTTATGTAGTATAACTTTAAAATGAGTAAAAAACAATAAAATAGAGAATCAAGGCAGTTACATTGATTAGAAAGCTAAACTGCATATATACGCCTCGATATTGGATTGAAATTACGATTTGACCGCACTGGTTTACACAAAACTTGCACCAAATTGCGCACTGTGCTAAGACGGAGTAATTGACAATTTAAAAAAAATCGCATGCCAACTTTTCAAATCTAAAATGCAAAAAAAAGTTTTACACTAGGAATTTTGTTTACCAATTATCGTAACTTTTGAATATTTTATTTACGGTATTTTGACAATAAAGCTGAATTTTCATGTTCGTTATAAAACTTGGGTTTGGGTGCATCGTTCAAATAGCTTGATCAAAGTATCTTGTATAAAAAGTTGTTCAGATATAACCACACGTGCAAAGATTCAGGATGCTGTCATAGTATTGTTGCAAAAAATTGTAGTTTTTTCGTTGCTTTTCATGACCTGCCGAAGCAGTAAGTCGTTTTCTGTTTTTATCGCTTCCCTTGTCAAATGGTTTTAACCTGAAAAGGCTCCGGCCTCATTAGCCGATGGTCCTGCCACAGCGCATTCAAGTGCGCATTCAAGTTGTTGATGATCAGTGATTGTCATTTGTAAATCGGAAGACCGTTATTTTACTATTTGTGACTTGGTATCCTACTTTGCTATTATGGCATAAAAACTAAATAAGTTTGATTTTATTTGAGGTCAAATGCTAGAACGATTTGGACACGACCACAATCAGTTAAATTACCTCAAAACAATAGGTTGCAGCTGTATTTGGGCTAGGTGGCATAAATTTTTGTTTCAGGTTAGCCTAAGCTTAGGTTAAAAAAAAGAATTGGTGCGGAACTTGCTTTAACCTAAGCCTAACCCTAACCTTAGACCAAAGTTTTATGCCCCACTTGCCAAAATGCTTAAATGTTGAAAATACCTGCCTATAAATAAGCCTAAGCCGATTAGTAAGCTGGCACTTGCTCAGTTTAATCTATACATGAGTATTCAGCTCGGTTGTTATAGATCATGTTTAATCTCTATGTGTTGATCCGAAGATTTTGCTTCCTGCTTTTGGTCGTGACGGTTCACTCCTTCTCACAGTTAGTGTCTGCTATTTAGGTCCTTGAACTATTGAACGATTTTTTTGATATGCCGTACCTCAATGGAAGTTAAAGAATTTTTTTTTAAACGCCACAGCGATCTTAAGGGTTATGCGTGTTAGCTTTGGCATCTGTATATTTCCTTGAGAGCCGAGTGAAAGTACATATTGTTAACAGTGGAAATTAATCAAGTGATTTAATTACGCTTTTTTATATTATTTCAATCACACTATATGTATTTGTATTTATGTCTTATAATTATACTGACCGAGTTAAACAAATGTTTCTATGTAGGCTTAGTAGTTTAAAAATAATATCTTATTGTTCTGAAACTAAAATCTGAGTCATTTGTTAGTTGTTACATGCTATACTTACTTTCTCTCCCGCATAACCCCACCCGCACCACATGTTGCATTACATTGAATCCCACATTCCACCTGAGAACTCGTGCTCGTTGGTCATGTTTTGATTAACATTATCCAACGAGCTGATAAAGCTGTTATTCGGTTGGGAAACATTCGAGTTTCAACCGATAAAGCTTCGAATCGAAAATCCGTGGGACTGGATTTTGAACTTTGAATAATGTGGCGTGATATATCCAATGGTATAAGTTACCATTGGATCTGGCCCATCGTCAGTCGTTTTCGTGTTACACCCGGCCAACATACTGAGCCTGAGTGTATAACCTGAGTTGAGAGTATGGCCTGAGATGAGCTTATTCCTGAGATGAGTTATACCCTGAGTTACACCGAGAGCTTGTAAATACCTGAATTTTAATCTACGTTTCCTTGAGTTTTTTTATAAAGTATCTTACCGTGCTCTCATTCCTGAGTTCAACCTGAGTCCCATTGAGTTATAAATATCTGAGTTTTCTCGAGTCTAGAGTTATTTACCGTGTTCCCACACCTGAGATGTGACCTGAGTTCCTGTTAAACAATTATCTTTCTTTTAAGTAATTACTATCTTATATTTTGTCTGAGATGATCATGAACTTATTACATTGTTTATTTGCTATTTACACATATTGCCTGAGTTTTTATAGAAACAATTTGTCATTGTTATAATTTATATTTTGATCTTATTGTCTGAGTTTACTGGAAATTACACCTGAGCTATGGGTTGTTTTCAAACCTGAGATTATTGGCTATGTCTTGAGTGTGATTTATATGTAATATATGTATCTCAGTTTCTACTATTTCTCGTATTGGTTCATCTGGTTAATTTTGTCAGTAATGTATTTTCTAATTAATATTTAAGATAATGACACTTTTATATTCATCCACTTCCATATGTCCTTGCTTTCTTTTAAATATCTTCTTTCTATTGTAAATACATTTATTTCTAAACCAACAAAAATAATTATAATACTCAAGTAATTTGATTTGGTTGCTTATGAAAAAACCCACTGGAGAACCCAGATAAAAGACGAGTAAGGAGTAAACTCCAGCTTGTCAACAATATTATATGGACAGGGCATGGTTCTGTAGACTAGTCTTTCTATGACTGGATAGACTAGATTGGCCAGGGTTGCTGGTATTCATTTTATTATGCGTTTCCACTCCCAGTTACAGTTTTCAAATATGCAGCTGAACCATTCGAAACTTGTCCAGATGTGAGAAAAGATCAAATTTTTCAAGATTAATTTATAGACTGTAATGTGCGTTTCATATGATCAAATTACTTTCAAGAAGAATATTGCTGTGAAATTTATTTAATTTCCATGTTGTCCGTTGTTCATTGTTGTTATTCCTCCAAAAATCACTAAAGTTTTTTTATATTTCCATTGACAGGACTATTATCGTATACATCTTGTCCTTTTGTGTTATCCAAAAGTTTCTTACCTGTAACTTTCTTTAATAAGCAACATTTATACACTAATCTTTCTATTCCAATATTAATTTTGTGCAGCTTATTGTAATGACCGATTGTATATGTCGTAGGCGTGCGCGTGACACCGCCGTATAATATGCGTGACATGTCCATGATTTGCCAAGGCTTACGTGTGACAGCAATACAGTGTTCATGTTTATTGTGTGTTGTTATATTTTTTCTCTAATTTCAATACAGTGTTCTAATATCTTTAAATTTTTTTCTTCTTTTAATCTTTTTCATTACTTTTCCCTTTATTAACTACCAATATTTCAGGGTGATCTAATCTTATCATGATAACATACTTTTTATTTTCTAAAAAAAAATAAAGAAAATAAAAAAAATAAAAATAATCATATATTTTGTTGTCCGGTGATTCTTTTTATTCTTATTTTTAACATTTTCCTCTACTAAAAATTACAATTTTAATTACACTAAATAAATTTTTGCTTATTTTACTTCATTGTATTGTATCATGCACATCACGCCATGACTAACTTGTTAGTCATTTTTTGTGCCCTCTTGTCAGTATACACACTGAATAAACGACTTGATGATGATGATGATGATGTTTGCACATATCAATAATGTCAATACAACATGGTCCATGGTTCCTTTCGAGTAAATAAGTTTGCCAGCTGGAGCTTTTATCATGGTACGACTAGCAGCACATGTGTAATGGGCTACAACTTCTGTGAAAACCCAATGAAAACTTGAAACTTGAACTTGGAAATATTTTTAAACGCGGACCAATTTCTGGTTTGTAAATACTTTGTTCGCAACGCCACTGATTTTCTACACTTTTTTTAGAAAATAACTTAAATTGAATAATTTTTTACGTTCAACTCAACTTTTACTTACCGTAATTTTTTACTGTAAATACACGGTATTAATCTATTGAATAAATCCTTAACCAAAAACGTTAAAAAACGTAGATTTTGGATTTGAATTTCGACGATGAGGCTTTCCAGTTTTCACAGTTTTTTTAATAAATGTCGGCTATCGCGACCCGTCGACCCGTCGACCCAGAATTTTGATATTGTTTGTACGGCTTCGGCTTAGTTCCTAGCACCGACTTAAGTTTACAAAAGTTATTCTGGAGCACTATACTAACAGTTTGGCAGGTGTGAGCATCAAAATTAGGTTTCTGTGTAGGCTTAGGCTTAGGCTTAGGTTTTTGTATGGGCTCGGGCGCGTAGCGCTCGAGCCTATCGCAAAAACATAAGCTTAAGCCTAAGCCTACACAGAAACCTAATTTTGATGCTCATGCCTAGCCTTCTAAACCTATCCAGCTATGTAGGCAGCCTAAAAACCTCCAAATGGCCGGTCGACCGATCTCGGTCGACGGGTCGACCGGTCGGTCGGGTTGAAGCAAATACCTCCAATCAATATATATCCGGATATATATGAATATATCCGGATACATAATCATATTGAAATATATCCGGATATATAGCGAAATTGCAATATATCCGGATACTTTGATATATATGATTTTTGCGGCAAATATATAACCTGATACATTTATTTATATCCGGATATATTCGAAAGTTAGTTTTTTCGGATTTCGTCAGCTTAAAATTTGCTAGCTTTTAACATTTGGTGGGCCCATTTGATTGTTTGTATGGCTTCGGCTTAGTCATTAGCACAGACTGTTCGTTCTAAGCGAGATCGCCGAGTATGAGGCTAAGGGTTAGTTTTCAGTTTAGGCTTAGGATTAGGCTTAGGGTTTGGGAAGGGCTTGGGCGCGTAGCGCCTGAGCCCTTCTCCAAAGGCTAAGCCTAAGCCTACACTGAAACCTAAGTTTTATGTCCCCGCCTTGGAACGTTAGCACCGCGAAGCGGAGGTGTTCAGCGTGGTTTCTCTTGTGATCACGAGCCGAACCATTAGGCAGAACTATATATAAATTAATATATATGTTATGTTATATTTGTATATATCCGGATACTTTCAAATATATCCTTGACAAAATATTCTTGCCGAGTTTTTTTATATATCCGGTCCGGATACTTTGATATATATCCGGATATATTGCAATTTCGCGATGTATCCGGATATATTTCAAAGTATCCGGATATATATGAATATATCCGGATATATATTGATTGGAGGTATTTGTTTCAACCTGACCGACCGGTCGACGGGTCGCGATTACCGATAAATGTGTAATTAATCAATCTAATAAATGTTTTATAGTACATATATAACTTTGAATCATTGATGATGGCATCTGCATCTTCCACCGGCAAGCAGAGGAATCGAAACCATGGCGGGCAACGTACGGCTGAATCCGGTCAGGGAACGTCGTCGGGCAGTTCAAGTCAACATCAGCAAGTGGTTGATGAGAAGTCGATGAGTGTTCCGTTTGTTCTGGATGACATGGATGATACGTACTGTCAGCAATCTACTTCGGCCTCCGTTGTTGCCATACAACCATTGACTGACCAAGAACGCTTTCTGCCTATTTGTTAGTTTTCGTATTGTTTTTTCACCCAATCACGAAATAATTATAAACTTAAGGTTGTATTATTGTTGTATGTACTATGTGTTTCAATGTATAGTTTTGTATTTACAGCTAACGTAGCTCGTATCATGAAACGCATGGTCCCCGATCCAGGCAAGGTGGCCAAGGAAACAAAAGAGTGTGCTCAGGTTTGGTATATTATAACAAGATAGGCTGTCGAGATCCATCAAGTCATGTCATACATTGGGTTTTTTTTAAATTTATTCGGAGATTTTTTCTAATTATAAAATGCTGTATTTTGTTGTCAGTGCAAAATCAATCACAACTTCATGACCATCAATGTTATCATTCATATATCAACTTGTTTTGTTATTTGAAACTATCAAATCAAATCTCGTTAAAATTGTACACCTTTTTCAGGAATGTCTGTCCGAGTTTATCGGTTTTATTGCATCCGAAGCTGCCGAACGCAGTCAGCAGGAGAAGCGCAAAACCATCAATGGCGAAGACATTCTCAACGCGTTACAAACGCTCGGATTCGATAATTTTGTTGGTGCATATACCCTGTTCTTGGCTATCTTTTTATTCAAAACTTCATAAAATTCATGGGAAAATTCCATACATGAGCTATAGTTACATACATGAACTTTTTGTATGTAATCTCTCCTTTAATTTTTTTTGCAAGTGATCATTCATGTTCATGGACCTGGTAAGGAACAAGCAATCGATTTCGTGTAGTTATCGTCGTTCGCATAATACATTCATTACATTCACTTCAGATTGACCCTCTCAAGACGTACTTGGTAAAATATCGAGAGGCGATGCGTGGCGATCAGTCGGATTTGACGAGAAACAAAGAGGTGCTAGTGACAGACGGTGATCTCGATGTTAATATGTTCCAGGTTCATTGTTATTATCTTATTACGTTTTTATATTGTGAAAAGTTCAGATATTGTGTAGATTGTCATAGTTAACATCTAGATGCCACATGCCAGTTTATGATATGGTATACGAGTCTGTTCTTATTACGAGTTCGATTAAGTTAAGTCAAATATCTAATAATAAGCTATTATACTGCTAGTATTTACCGTTTTTATAATTAAGGTGCACGGCGATGGTGATGCGACAACGATTACACTGCAAGCAGTTAGTACTATGTTTACCATCGTTATCTTGATATACATTTTACAAGCTAAAACATGCTTGCCAAAACACGACTTGTTTGTTAAAATTTTGGCGGGACGGAAAATAAGTCAAGATTCTACCACATGAATATCAAAAAGTGTGCAATGAAATTGACACTACACCCGAATGTTATATGTAAATGGTATGAAAATCTTCGGCGTCCACGTCATGATCAACCGGTTCGTTATATTATGTAGAAATTTTTTCAGGCTGACGGCAAAGCACTGGCGTCCAACAATCAGAACGTGATTTACATGGACCCAGCCACAAACAAAAACTACATTATGTTGCAGGTTAAAAATGCGTACTTCATAATTAACTTTTATGTGAAAATTTTACTAACTGGTCAATTGGGCTTACAACTACCTACTTATAACAATTCAATCCAACAAAGGACCTTGAAACTAATTGAGTAGAATGGTTAAACTTTCTAAAAGTAAGTGTTAATAATAATTAATATGGTTAATATTTTTCAGGGTGCTAACGGCCAAGTACAGCTGATCGAGGTTCAAACCGTATTACAAGCAGATGAAACCTAGCTAAGATTCATGTCATTTTATATATTATTTTATAACTTTAATTTTTGAAATGTTTACTTTTTCTACTTTCGTAGTTCTGGCCTGTAGTTGTAGATTTGACTTATTTTTTCGATTTTTCTTATTTTTAGTTTAAAATTCATTTCGTTTCGTTCGTTTCCAATTCATTTCGTTTCGTATATGATTACGCCCAAGTTTTTTATATAGCAAAAGTTATACCGAATCAAGGGCAGGGCTTTTAAAAAAATGTTAATGCCAATGCGAATGCCAATTATTATTAACTTATTCGTGGTGACATTCGTATTGCCGTTATTGACAATGTTTCTGACTTCAAAATTTATTTCATTCGCTTTTCACCTGTGTAATTCAATTCGTATGCTTTTCCACTATCCCATGTGTTTTTAATTGTCAGTCGATAAGTGTTGTGATACGGTTACTGATAATGCGTTTCATTCCAAGCATAATTCGGAATGAAATAGAAAACACGCAATATAGGCAGTGGTTTCAATGTGTATCACTTTGATGGCTAGATTAAAGCTACATTGGCCGCCAAAAGCTAATGATATCCAAAACGTGACGAATTCTCTGATGTTGGTTTTTTGTCCCAATCAAATAACCTTGATAAAGTTCGATTTAAGTTACAAGTTCGATTCAAGATTTAAGTTCGATACAAGTTTCAGCAGTTCACTGCATAGACCATGTGTGGTAAATGGTTCGCACAAAAAGAGTGATAAGCAACTTAGAATTCACTAACCTGGTGAACTGTATTCATTCAGAATGATGTTAATGACTCGCTGCTCGTCGTGTCTGCGTGCCGGACTGCAATCGCACTCCCGACAGTCCGCTTTTCCAATACACAGTCTCCGATCGGCCAATCGTCAGTTTGGCAGTTTTTCATCCATAACGCACAGGACGTTACCCAGTCTCAAGTCGTTATATTTGAATTTGGCTTTGAGGTGGGCCAGGCCATTGAGGATGTTGGTAACACAGAGAATGACTGTGGGCATGTGGAGGACTGTTGTCGTGTCCGGTTGGTTGGTGTTGTTGTAGCCTAGCCAGGGTTTCTTGTTACTTAGAAATAGTTTAGCACTCATCTGAATTCACTGATTTTGGCAGCTGGCACGAGTTCAAATTTTTATAAAAAAAATCTTTTTGTCCATGACATTTGGTAATTATACGAATGTTGTGCCTAACTCATTGTATACGTGTTAACAGACCCATAAAACTATTTTATAACAAGAAACCTCAACCAAAATCTATGCAGGTCGTGGTCTATCAATCGGTGTGTCATTATCGCTCGTTCCTCTCTGCATCTCCAAAGCGCAATGCGGCAATAAAACGTCGAGAACAGATTCATTGCGACGTGATTTGGCCAAACAGAAGGAAGTGAGCCTGCACTGGCGACATGTCTGGTCGTTGATTAGACCACATGTACTATGGCTGATTGCTGCTGTTGTGGTCCGTTTTCCTATGTTTTATATTTTTTATGTTACTTAGGTTAGGTCTTCTTTTTCCACGGACGAAAATTTTGAAGAGAGGGTAACTTTTGAAGACCTGTACCGATTGAGCTTACTTGAACCACCACCAACAAATAACCAAGTAGCTTTAGATGTGAGCTAAGTCGATCCTGTTGAAGGTAATTTTTTGATATTCCAACCCAACATTCATGCAATTCAACTGAAGTATTTGCTCAGTTGTGTTTGCTGTTGAAGCCTTGATTCAGTTCTCGTATTTTTGTCATTTTCGTTTATCATATATTCAGACGGCACTATGCACGGCGTTTATCAACATCCAAATTCCGCTGCTTCTCGGCGAGTTGATCAACGCGATCGCCGATGTCATCAAAGACGGCTCGGATCAGGTGGACATGCAACGACTCATCACACCCATATTCTCGCAGGTCGTCAAGTTGACCGGGTATTACGTGGTACAGGTTGGATGGTTATGTTGGTTTTGATATACAAATACAAGATATTATTAAAAAAAAGTTTGTCGTCGGTTCTCGGTAGTGAGAGATGTAGTTAATGTACTGTCTGTAACTATCTGTGCTGTACTACCTACATATGTATGTGGGATAAATTATGCAATTTTTTTGTTTTCTAGACTAAAATTCGGCGTTATTCACCGGCTTCATTTATGTATACGTTTCTTGTTTGAATGGAGCAGTTCCCGAAATTGTTCCAGAAACTAATTTAACGTAATCATTAATCGATAGTAATCAAATCTAATGTTTTCTAAAATAAAATTTTACGCGCTGCTTACATCGTTGAATCCGAATAAGTTTGCGCTTGAAATGTGATCTGAAACCACTGAACAAGCAATACATTTGTAGTCATTGCTAACGGCCACGTACATATCGTGTTTGTCCGTACTCGGTGAGCGGATGGCATCCGAACTGCGAATCCGTCTGTTTAACTCGTTGCTCAGTCAGCAGATGTCGTTTTTCGACTCTCAACGAGTCGGTGAGTTGGTTGCTCGACTCAACAATGACGTGCACGAATTCAAGTCCTCATTCAAACAGTGCATATCGCAGGGACTCAGAACTGTCACACAGGTCTGTTGTTGTTGTTGTTGTTGTTGTACTTGTTGTTGTCCTTGTTGTTTTTGTTGCTTGTTGTTGTTGCTGTTGTTGTTGCTTGGTTGTTGTTGTTGTGGAAGTCAATATCTTCAGATCGGTGGCAGTGTTGTGTGTTTGTTCGTTATCAGCCCGTCAATGACCGTAATCACAGTGTCCACATTACCAGTCATCATTTTGTGTGGCACAGCGTTCGGTGCTGGTCTACGCGCCTGGTCACGATTGGCACAGCAACAGGTTGGACGAGTGACCGAATGCGTAGTCTGTTAAACTCGCCATCGGGTTTGAGACTTTGGAGACTTGACTTCGGTGTCTCAGAAATTAGGAAATTCTCATACTTACTATCCAAAGTATTATTGAAATGAAATTTGACGAGAATAATACTTTTTTTAGTAAATACCTGCTTATATTTCTTTTATGCTGAATTAAAATTAAGTATTTTTATTGCCATACTTTAGGCAGCGCTAACGAGTGCCGTGGCACAGGAGGCGTTCGGCAACATCCGTACCGTGCGATCGTTCGCCATGGAAGACGAAGAGATGAAGTAAGTCATGTCATTTTGTTATTTTTGCGTCGAATTGGGATGAAAATAAGGCAGTTGCTTCTTGATTACTTTTTGGGTGTAGTTTCGGTGTATTTTTTTTTATATAAACAAGCTATAGTATCTAGTTTGACAATAATTGACATTCATCAAATCAGCATTTCATTCAGTAATAATACTAACTAGTTGTAGTATTAGATCATCTGTTTCAGATTGTACGAACGCGAGGTGCGAAAGATGGAACGGCAGAACATTCAACTCGGCTTTGGCATCGCCGTCTTTCAGGGTGCCTCCAACTTTGTGCTCAATGGTTTGTTGTTACTGTGTAAACACTGCTTGTCGTGGATTTTTTAATGTTAGACCGGATCGCTGCAAAATTATGTTGGGTTCGCCACGTTTTGGACCGTACCTCAAAATTTCCATGAACAAGCTAAAAACGTTAAGTTTATTTGTGTCTCAGGTGTGGTGATCTCGGTTTTGTACGGTGGCAGTCGGTTGATCATCGCTAATCAGCTTAATCCTGGTGACCTGATGTCGTTTCTTGTGACGGCACAAACGATACAACGTAGCATGGCACAGCTTTCTGTATTATTCGGTCAGGCTGTAAGGGGATATACCGCTGGTGCCAGGGTGTTTCAGGTAAGAAGAATAGGTATATACAGCGTTTCGTTCTTCCCTCGTCCGCTAGTGTTCAACACATAACGTTTTCAAATACTGCATATGAAAAGGTATCTTTCCCTGCTTTTTTCATTTATTATATTTCGGGTATTTTCCATGCTTTAAGAAAAATTTAAATTTAAATGTGATTCAGTTCATCGACCAAGTGCCTGAACTGCCGCTCACCGGTGGCAAGCGCATTCCCCATCATGCACTCCTCGGCAACATCAAATTCGACAATGTCAAGTTGGTTTTTACAATTATTTTACATTATGTTGTTAAGTTGGACCATTCCCGGTTTGGATTTGTCATTATTCTGTACACCAAGAGGCTAAAAGAGTGTTCGATCGTTAATTGTTTTAAGATAACGAGTATTTTGTTTCAAGATAACGTGAATCAACCATATTTTGGGTTATAGGTTCACGTATTCGACACGACCGCAACACCCTGTATTCGATGGACTGACACTCGAAGTGCCTGCCGGCAAGTCAATTGCACTGGTGGGAGAGAGTGGTGCCGGTTGGGTGTACTGAGGCATTCATTCATTCACTTGTTGATTCATTCAAATAGTCATTCGTTCATTCATTGAGTGACTAGTCATTAACTTATGAGTCACCTGCTCATCACTTTCCATTGCCATTCATTAAAATATTCATTCATACGTTAATTTATTCCCTTGTCAATTATTCATTTGTTTATTTATTCATTCATTCATTCATACATTCGCTTCTAAATTTAATAGTTTTCATACGTGACACAGTGTTTTATTCACCTCGTAAGGTAAATCGACGATCACATCATTACTGATGCGTTTCTACGACGTGAACGAGGGCAGCATCACGTGTGATGGTGTGGACGTGAAACATCTGGATCCACAGTGGTGGCGAGGCAGTGCCATCGGGATCATATCACAGGTTGACCGTCAATTACATATGTATTCACCTACTTGTTCATCAACTTGCCACATTATTGTTAACTTATTTATTCACTTGTTGTTATCTCAATTAGTTCACTCTTACTATCTCTCTCTATCTCATTCATTCACCTCTTTAGGTCTCTCAGTTACTCTTTCCCAATTAGTTACACCACTCATCACTCTCCTAACTATTTATCCAGATCCCTCAATTTCTTTCATTGACTGCTTAGTCATCAATATTTAACTCCTCACATACACTCTTACACTCACTTACTCACTCACTCACACATTCACTCACTCTCTTTTTCACTCACTCACCCCCTTATTCACTCACTCACTCCCTCCCTTATTCACTCACTCACTAACGCACTACCTTATTCACTCACTCTCTCACTCACTCACTCCCTTATTCACTCACTCACTCACTCACTCACTCACTCACTCACTCACTCTCTCTCTCCCACTCACTCACTCACTCACTCACTCACTCACTCACTCACTCACTCACTCACTCACAGGAGCCAGTTCTGTTCGGCACAACGATACGTGAAAACATCCGCTACGGTTTGCCTGATGCCACCAACGAGCAGATTGAAGAAGCGGCCAAGTTGGCCAATGCCCACCGATTCATTGAATCATTCCCGGATGGATATGAGACGATCGTGGGTGAACGGGGTGTCACGCTAAGTGGTGGACAGAAACAGGTTGTGTGTTGTTGTTGTTGTTGTTGTTGTTGTTGTTAAACTTTTTGTTGTTGTTGTTCTTGTTGTTGTTGTTGTTGCTGTTAGTAGTGTTAGCGTTAATCATTCATCCCAATTCAGCGAGTAGCGATCGCTCGTGCCCTGCTCAAAGACCCGCCGATACTGATTCTGGATGAGGCGACGTCGGCATTGGATGCAGAATCCGAGAAATTGGTTGGTGTGTTAATTTACCTCAAGTCAAACCAGATGCCTATCTTTTCAGAATTATTTCTTTTCTGAAACGTTAACTTACACAGTCAAAAAGTTTCGGTTGAGTGCAAATGCTGAAAAACGAAGTATGTAATCTTCACCACATCGGATTCCACGGAGGAAAAATTTGACAGTTTTTCCAATGTTCGAAATTGCTCGACGGCCTCACTTTTGTGAAAACCATACGGCAATGTGGCAAGTGTCTTGGCAAACTTTACAATTCATTTGAAGGTTTTCTTAGGAAATGTTTAGGTGCATGCCGCATTGGAGCAGGCCTGCAAGAATCGGACCGTTTTGATCATCGCCCATCGGTTGAGCACCATTCAGAATGCCGATTCCATTGCTGTTCTCAGACAGGGAAATGTGATTGAGGTGGGTTTTGTTGTTGTTGTTGTTGTTGTTGTTGTTGTTGTTGTTGTTGCTGTTGTTGTTGTTGTTGTTGTTGTTGTTGTTGATGTTGGTGGTGGTGGTGTTAATGTTGTTAATGTTGATTATGTTGTTGTTGTTTATTTGTTGATGTAGAGGTGTGTAGTGTAACATAACAAAACAACATTTGTTTGTTTTCAGACGGGTACTCATGCTCAACTAATGAAGAAACGGGCCGCCTACTACAACCTAGTCAGCTCACAGACAACGGATACGATTGGCGAGTAGATTAGAAGAAACATTGTATTATTTATTAAATGATTTAGAAACAATCCATTTCTTATATTGAGTCCTTTTGCTCCTTTTTACATAGAAACACTTGTTTCGTGATATTTTTTCTTCTCGCCGATATATTCTTCTGATCCAATTTGAATGAATATTTATTTATTTACTGACCGTTATTTCCGATCACTATACTCTAGAGCCATCCACAGTGTCTTTTCTTGTCATATGAATCAATATTTCAACATGCATCTAAATTTTATAACGGTGCAAAAAATATATTCAAATAAAGTTTATTGCAATCATCAAATTGAATTTGTTTGTAAGTTGTATGCGTTGTCGCTGTCGCATTATACTGTGTTTGACTGAGTGTCAATCCAACCACTTTATTACTTATCCGATATTCATCAATATGTATTTTTTGATCAACGATAATTCAATTTCAATTTCTTTGAAGCGAGAATATATTTTCTGCTTAGATTTGTTTCGAAAATGGATCTCACTCGTCAGTCAGATTCTGAGAAGCTGAATCTATGCCGAAAGTACTTTTATGGTTGGTTACAGCTTACTATAACATTGTTTATAAGACTCAATTTTAATCCACGTAATTTCCAGCATACTGAATATCCACTGATATCATTGCATTTGAAAATTTCTTTTGAATACTTGCGTGTAAAACCAGACTCTTTCCTGTCTAAAGGAAAGTGTAAAAAGAGCGGTTTAACCGCAATTAATACCTGAGCAAAACGTTTCGACGTTGTTCTAAACTTTCATAATATTTTAATAGTTAACAATGTTGCAGCCGGTTTTGCCTTCCTGCCATTTGTGTGGATCGTCAACGTTATATGGTTTATGCCGCATGTGCTGTCCAAACGTGTGTTCCCCGAACAGAAAGACATGAAACGATGTTGGTTTTGTTGAAATGTTATTCAGAGTTGCAAACGAATACATAAAATCGTAAACAAGTCTTGAAATCGCCATTACCCATAAAAAGCATAGCGCTTTGAAACAATACGAGACATTACATTAACAGAATCATCGGAAATTCAGGATTTATACTTCGTGTTCGCCTATCTGATTCATGAACCAATAAAATCGGAGTCTGAATTTGAGTGCAAAAATTTATCGGGGTTAACTCTTTTCTCTGATTGCAGATGTACTCGGTTCGGCGATCGGAGCGTCAATCTGGGTGCTGGTACTGGCTGCCTGGCAGATTGTGTTCCAGATGCAACGAGTGTCCTGGGGTGCCGTCGGTGATCATCTCAGCTTTACTGTACCACTCGGTCGACCTTGATAGTCATTCTGTTATTATTATAGCTTTCTCGATTGATTAGAAGACTGAATTTGAGAGCCCGCCATGTTTTGGAGCTGAATGAGTTGAGTGCGACACTCCAGATCTGTATGTTAATCATCACACTCACAATAGTAATGGCGCACATTCAAGTTTAGTCTGCTAATCAACGCAGAATGCTGCATGTACGGCAATAGCGGACCAGACTTATACTCATTTTAAATGCTGAAATACAAGCTGAGAACAGCCGTTTCTTGCATCTTCGCTACAAAATTCTTTGTTTTTGACCTACCGTATCTTCTGTCCATTAGTGATGTACGGGATTGTTTGATTGTTATACTTTTTTTTCATTGTGCTATTTTCATACTTCACACTTCACAGTGAAGTATACCAAACATCTAAATTGATTGCCAGAATTATATCTGATGGAGATTATGTGAATATTTTAGATGTGGTTGTGAAGCTTTGTTTGAATGATAAAATTGTGTGTCATGACCATCGAACCGTTTTCACGTTTGTCTGCAGTGTACATTCCAACGTTTTCTTTTTTAATTTCCTGCTGCAGATTTATATGTTGTTCATTGTGTTAACCTTTGGATTCTGACATATTTTCTATCATTTACTAAATATTCTGATAGACCCTGACCCTCAGGTTCAGAGCGTTATCAGCGATTGACTTGATTCGTGAAGGATTACACAAAATACACATGACGCAAGGAAAGGTGCACTTTGCATTGTTCTTACAGCGTTTTCCCTATTATACCTCTTTGATGCACTAATTTATCCAAACTTCTTTTGCCTTTGTGATCTGATGTACATATCTTATGGATTTCCTTCCCTAATGAATTCTTGAATAACAAAATGTCATGATCGCCTTGGTTGGAAGATTAGTTACCCGTACATTTTCAGGTAGATGTTTGTCAGGTATAAAAAAGCTAAGTAAATAATATGTGGTGTTTCTTTTTCTGACATCAAGTACCGAACTGATTTCGTTTATCTTCGCAAAAACACACATAAATCGTCTGAATCAGTTTGAAAAAATCAAATATTTTACAACTTGTTCTGTGAATGCGTGCAACTTGCATTTGCAAAGCCGCCAGACCGGCCTGTGACTAAAAACGTGTTTACTTTGGCTCGACCACCAATTAAACCTGAATTATTCACCAGCATAAATTTACAAATGCGGCAACGGACAAAACCTCGTGGCAACTACATTTATGACAGTGGAAGCTTGTGAAAATCAGTCATTATTGTCTTTAGTCAAAATAGCAAACCTTAAACAGATTACTGTTGAGTTTTCAATATCCAATAAAAGATGACCAAATCGTGAATTGTTTCCAGTACTTTAGATTTTTGGTATTATTTTAGCTATAAGTGCTACATATATAGTGGTGCAGCCAGCCTTATTCCCAACTACAAGGCGCCAATAACACAAACTACTGTAATTGGTTAAACTACTGCTCCTGGGTGCTCCCAGTAATTAGACGGCACTTGATTTCTGACATGTTTCATGTCTTCATGAAGTTTTTGATAAAACTGAGTAAACCAAACCAAAGAATTAGTGTTAGGTGCATGTAGAATATGTATTTTACAAACGTCGTCTACCGTTCTGCTCGTCCGCTCGTAAGCAGTTCAGTTCCAGATTCAAACGTTTCAACAGTAATTTTATGCAAATAAAGTTCTTGTCAGACAAAAGCAAAATTGTTATTATATTATACTGGCTTCGTCGACTGTTACACACAGCAAAACATCTGTATTTAATACAGTGGGCATTTCATTGCCGGACCAACACGGTACAACACGGTACATGATGATCACAAGAAATAAAAAATGCCCAATGGCATAAAGAGTCTCAAATATGTTTTTCATCAGCTGATCGTAAAAAGCCAGAGACACGAATTTATTTTCCTTCTCGAAACTCATGAAATTATTTCATGACAATGACCGCGGCAGTATGTTCTGCGGCTTCCAAGACAGAAATTTAACATGCTTAGCAACAATAATAATAGTAAAAGTTAGGCCTGATGATTACTCACATTTCAAGAACCATATTCCGGAGTTAAGCCTCAGATGAAGATTTTCTACACTTAGTTTTTAACACTAAAACTGAAAAAAACATCAGGTTTTATGGCAAACGTTTCATGATGAAGTTATGAAGCTTTGGTCCCATCAATTCCGAAAGTCAGGATATGCTATTCTGATATTCTGACTTTTTGTGAGCATTGTTTGAGCATCTCTAATAAACTGGTTCCTCTATTCCCTGTCGCGCTGTTCGGTCATCATGACCACACGTAACTAAACTCTCACAGCTGTTAAAAGTATCGTCGTTCAGTATGGCAAATCATGGAGGCAATGTTTGCCTTTCCCATATCGACTGTTATTTCGAACGTCAAAAATACAAATGTGCATACAACGTCGTTACTTTTGACTTTATATAAGAACTCTGTTCTGATTCAACTGTGCCAACCAACCCATTCAGATCCTGAACCTCAAATGTACCACAATGTGCTGCAGCAATGTAGTCCTTGATACACACATTCCCGCAAATGCTTATTTTCATGATCGGTTATATATATATTTGCAATCCCCTTTGTAGGTTTAGTGCCGCTTGAATTACTATTCAGTATTTATAGTATATAACTTTTATCAAGCACGTCTGCCCACAGTGCGTCTGTCCAACTACACTGTGAACACAAATATGCAAATAGCATGTAATTTGTTTTACATCGTTTTATACAAACTGGCTGGCACAGAAAGTTTCGAATAATAAAATTTTATGATACTAACAATTGGTATCGAATTTTCAGGTTAGATATTCCGCTATTCAGATCCCAAATTCGGCACACACGAGAAAAAACCTTCGAAGTTATAAGCTAGATTATAATGTAATGGCAACGGTACTTCCTTAGGCGGAGAGAGGCTGCGATAAAATTGAACATAAAAATGAGGTTACGAAAAAGATGATTGTTGACCTTTTAATATCACAAAACCTACGGAGCTTTCAACATGGAAACTTGCTGAAACAGAACGACTTTTGAAACAGTTTCGCCAATATAAACAAAGACAGACATGAAAGATTTTCCGCGGAATTAATTTCAAATTCTTAGCGTCTAGAATTGAATTCTAATTAAAATTGAAAGTTATGGGAATCTTGAGATATGGAATCATAATATTTTATGTTAATCCACCACTAGTCTCACACTCACTCACTTTCCATGACAAGGCTACGTGGTTTGATGACATCGCTGTTGATCATTGTTGCGTTAAGCATCTGTTGCGTGCTTTTCGTATTCGACAACCGATTATACTACCGCATTTTGTATAAAGCTAGCCAAAATAACTCAAACGCAAACTACGAGTCTCAACAATCTCAGTGGATTAAGCACATTGTAAATGAAATTAGCTCACGTTGGTTTGATCAGCTAAACAGTGACTCACTCACTCACTCACTCACTCACTCACTCACTCACTCACTCACTCACTCACTCACTCACTCACTCACTCACTCACTCACTCACTCACTCACTCACTCACTCACTCACTCACTCACTCACTCACTCACTCACTCACTCACTCATCCAGGAGTACGCAGCCTCAACCAACTGCTGTACTCCAATAACCGTGTGCTCTGCAGCGTGCTCACTATACCGTCAAACGCCAAAGCCAAAGCCAAGCAGCAAGCGGTTATCGATACATGGGGTCAGCACTGCCATAAACTGTTGTTCTTCGTTGGTTCAAAGGTTTGTGACTCAGTGAGTCAGTGAGTCAATAAGCCAATCAGTCAGTCAGTCGGTCAGTCAGTCAGTTTATCAGTAAGTCAATTGGTCAGCAAGTAAAACAGTCATTCATTCGTTCCGTCATTCAGTCAGTAAGCAAGTCAGCCATCAGTCAATCAGTCAGTCAGTCTGTCAGATAGTAAGTCTGTCAGTCAGTCGGTCAGTCAGTCATTCAGTTAGTCAGTTAGACATTCTGATCATACATGTAGGTTAAATCGAGGGAAAAGGTGGAAAAAATTACCAAGTTGACCAGCGATGGACGAGTTCAATTGATACAACTGGCCGTAGAGGTTGTATGGCTGACTGACTAATTT
>OZ038444.1:11693647-11701147 GCA_964036265.1 Daptonema setosum | reverse complement strand
TGACTGACTGATTGACTTACTGACTGACTGATTGAATGACTGACTGACTGACTGACTGACTGACTGACTGGCTGACTGACTGACTGACTGACTGACTGACTGACTGACTGACTGACTGACTGACTGACTGACTGGCTGACTGACTGACTGACTGACCTGCAGACTGCCTAACTGCATACTGAAACTGTGATCCAATAAGTAAATAAGCATGTTCTCAGACAACTCGAACTCATTTGTGTAATCTGGTTAACTATGGAGTATCAATTCACTGGAAAACCCTGAGTGAAAATTTGAATTGTTTCATGACGCAATTTTTCAAGTAGTTTTGTTCGAGTTCAATGGAGTTCCATTTATTTTTTTAACGGATCCGCTGACAAAACTGTCTGCTAAATTTCTTAGAAAAGTACCTTATCATACAAACAATTATCATTACCGGAAAGTTAACTTACTTAGTGAATGAACGTATATTATTCAACACACATATGCTAAATCACTGATTGACTATATGCGATACTTTATTCACACGACTAAAGAATCAAGATCTGACCAGTGCAAACCAGTCGTATATCTCCGACTGTTTGCCGACTGAATCATATCAAACTGTTTGTTTCTTTTTTCATTTTTTGTTAACCAGATTCACAAATTTCATCGTCTGCATTACTCGAATTTCCGGTGCAAACCAGCCATACGACGACAATGAAATCAGTGCTCTTTGAAACAAATATATGTTTTTATCGTTTGCACTACGACAACGCACGTGGCGTTAGACGCCATAAAATAACGGTCGTTAAGTGACTGACTTGACTGTCTGAACGATTGACTGATTGACAGACTGTCTAAATAATTGACCGATCGAATGAGTTGCCTGACAAACTGTCAAGCCTGAATAATTAACTTAATGATTGACTGCATTGTGAGTGTTTATGTGAATGATAAACAATCGTGTTTCGAGTTTGTGGTGATTATTTTCTGATTTTGATGAAATGTTTGAACAATGACTGACCGAATGACTGAATGACTTACTGACCTACATAATGATTGACAGATGTAGAATACTAAACACATAACTGACTGACTGTCTGGCGACCTTAACTTCATGGACAAGAAAAATCAGTAACTGCGACAGGGCTGTTAAACAGTGGCCTTGGGATTGACCAGCTAATCATTTTAAATACAGTGACAGCGTGACCCTTCAGTTTCCAGTTCGATTGGATATCGACTGAATGGTTACTGCGTCAATACGGTAGTACAACATTGCGAAAGAGTGATATGCTTTACATTTCTTATTTGGTACGTTATAGCAATTTGAAGATAACAGAGAAACGAAGTTAAAGACATTCGAATTTTTCCTCCCACACAGAACAAGCTAGATAGACTTTCTCAACAGTACTGACTCATTCACTCACTACAGCAAAATGAATGACAAACAAGAACAGTAATCCGGATTGTTAAGCTAACAGAACCGGGCTTTGTAATGATGAAAGCACATGTTTGTATACAAAATAGGACCATCACAACCGCTCAAAAGTCTAATTTCTTCCTTAAAAACACAACAGTTTTTTTCGCTTAACTGTTGTGCCCAGAAGCACGAGTTTACTGAAATGACAGACCCAACAACAATGTGAATACTGAACAAACTCCATCCACGATATATACGCAGAATGATCTGTATTTACACTGAAGTACAGTAGCTTGTTTGCGATGATGCAATGAAAACAGGCGTGTATATGCGGATATAAAGCGTGCCGTCAGATAACCGGATATATAACCGGTATCCATGTGATGTAAATACGGTTTAACATTCACAACTGATTACGGTTTTGATGGAACGGTTGGTCAGGCACTTTAAAGCCCGAAGCAGTTGATGTAAGTGAGTGAGTGAGTGAGTGAGTGAGTGAGTGAGTGAGTGAGTGAGTGAGTGAGTGAGTGAGTGAGTGAGTGAGTGAGTGAGTGAGTGAGTGAGTGAGTGAGTGAGTGAGTGAGTGAGTGAGTGAGTGAGTGAGTGAGTTAGTGAGTGAGTGAGTGAGTGATTCTCATGAAATTTTTGTTCAATATTTATTTGTGGACAGTGTGATCTAAGTAGAAAGTGTAAATTTGTGTATTTGTTCACCTGCTTATTTAATTAACGAGTGTCTAGACAATTTCAAGAACAAGTTTACACTCAACAGTTAAACAAACATACATGTATGTATATTAAATCACATGCTCTAATGACTGACGTTGCTTTTATCGTAGCCATAAAGTCGCTAAACCGTCTCAAAACATCGGACGTTGCACGATCACGCCATTTTTTGGCGAACGACAACCACTGCCGTATCGTGTTCGTTGACTTTTTGCTAAATGATGCACAGATACTAGACGAATGAGATCAAAGATTCCAACGGAAACGTGTTTGATTTTGTGTCTGTTAAAATGGTTGCTCGTTTTTGATCTGACATTTGGCAAAGGATCTTTCTACTAAATCATACAGCAAACTTGTCCATTAAAAGTGTTATTATTTACAAGTATTCAAATCCAGCAGTCTGACTGTCATGCAAAAAAAAATTCTGAATTAACTCCGATTACAGCCAGCAATAAACAAAGCTGTCGTTTCTAGATACTGTATTATTAACTACCGTTTCAGGCGCAACCGATCCCAAGTCATGGACAGTCATTACTCATCAATCACCTTCTCTAACGGCCAAGTTACGGTAGTTCTGGCGATTATACAGACTACCTTATAAACGCCAACGACTGAGAACAACTTAGTTTATAGACGCCAAAGGTTTACAGACAAATATCGCTCCGTTTACGACACACCTCTAGCGGACGAGAAGGGGAGGGAATAATGGAACTCCCCCTCTTTGGAAAGATTCCCCTGCACTTATGTAGGAAGTTTGGCTCGTCCGCCAGTGTGACACACGTTAGATTGTCTGGTTAGCGCAAAACCCAACTGCATACATAATTCAGCCTTTGACGTAACTTTACCGACTAATTTGGACTACTGCCAAACTGTCACCACGTGGAACTTACGTTGAAGTTAAATGGTTTAATTCACCCAACTGATAACCATGTTTTACGGTTGTGTATGTAGAATTATCACTTCATTTCCAGACCAAGTTTGAACGCGTGTAAGTAAACATTGGAAAATAAATTAAGCAAACTAATTAAAAATAGCTCTATCAAATGTATAATGTAGCGAAACACCAATAATAATAAAAAAAACTCACAGCTAAACAAACGTTTCGAATAATGCAATCCGGAAAAGTTAACAGTCACGAACTCCAAAACCTGACGGCAGTTGTATCAACTTTTAAGAGAAGAAGAAAATATTGACCGTTTCGGGTGCCATTTTATGTGAAAACATATTGGTGGTTAAAAATGACTGTCTGGAAATTTTTTAATTGTTGAACTTTAGTGGACTTGACAGATTGAACATCTGATTGGTGATTGACCCCAACATTACAGTTGGACTTCCGGTAAACAATTTGTCGAACAGACGGATGGGATGAATGAACTGATCGAATAACCTTTTATTATAAAATGTATGAGGTTAAATAATATTTTGACTCGCTAATCCACTAAAATCGCGCATCCATTAATTTACCCATTAATTTGTCCCTGTCTCCCTCTTCCCACTTGGGCAAACTGTCTCTCTCTTCCCATCCCACTTGGGTAAACCAACTCCACCTACACCACGTACAGACAACGAATGTTCTGGAAAATACTAGAACCAATGTGACAGATGAAAGAGATAACGAAAACATTTTCAATAGAGACAATAAAGCAGTACTCACGCCAGGACCGAAAGATTAGATAATGAGCGAACCAATGGCGTCATGGCCATTAAATACTCGATTGATAACACTTTACGCTCACATTGGCCACAACTCACGTCACGTTTACAAATCAATCTGATGATCGCCAACGGGGTCTAGTGCTTAGGGAACCATTTTATTTATTAAGATTTTTTCATTACGGAAGCCAGTCGGGCACACTAGACTATATTAGAATTTTTTTTTCGTTGTGGTCAGAGATATTGAGTAAACTGACGGGCACTAGCGGAGGAACTAATCCACCAAAGGGAAGGGAATTCCATCAAAGAGGGTTAATTGGCATTTTACCTACGCCATAGGAAACAAATTCTTCGTTTCGAAAACGCAAAAGAGGGGGAATTCCATTTTTCCCGCTTCTTCTCTTCCGCTAGTGCTGACGGGCAATGGCAGAAACCACAGCGCGTCAGGTTATGTGTCTCAAGTCAGGTTTGAACCAGGAACACCAGGTTTGGTGTCAAGTTCGCGCCCAGAAAGTTTTACCGATTTTATATGTTTTGTTTTGAAGTTTTATTTGTTTATCTTTGCCAAAGCTTGGGTGTTTTGCCTACAAGAATAAAATCACATAATACATATATAGAGAGGCGAAAATGTAGATAATAAAAAAGAATGTGTAAAAAGAATGGTTTTTCGTCCGTAAATCTATATGCCGGGATTGGTGAGACTCTTCAGACTCTCTCAAATTTGAGTATGTTGTTGACTGCTGCAATATACTACGTAAAGGCATTATCACCAACCAATGGTTTGTCCAATATAATAACCTTGAACCTGACGCATGAGGCTGATAGGCTTGAATAGGGTTGAGTGTGTGTTTATCGGGCAATCGATAAATGAAGATTGAACCTAGAGAGTTTCATTGAATTTAGGATTATCCAACTAAACACAGAGAAAAATATATATTCGTTTCTGTTCAAGTTCAGTTGAACGGAGATAAGTAACGCTGAGTTGAGTGTAATAACTAATAAAGGATATGTGTATGCACGGTGTACCCATATCTACGGGACTGTATTAAACGGATCGTTCGTTTGCGGAAGTTTATTAGCGGAAGTCTTTTCTCCGGAACTGTTATGTGCGGATTGTTTGCTAGCGGAACTGTATGGATCGGATTTTTTTTCATCGGAACTGTTAAAATCGGATTTATTAAAAGCGGAAGTCTTGCCAGCGGAAGTTTATTTGCGGATATTTTGTTTCCGGAACCGTTCTTTGCGGATGTGTTTTCAGCGGAACTTACGACAGCGGAACCTTAAATTCCGGATATTAGTTTTGCGGAACTCGGTGAAGTAATTTTTTTTGCTATTAACAATTCGAGGGCCTATTTTATTGTTTATAAGGCTTCGGCTTAGTCATTAGCACAGAAGCGCCCGAGCCCTTCTCCAAAGGTTAAGCCTAAGCCTAAGCCTACACTGAAACCTAAGTTTTATGCCCCCGCCTTGGACCGTTAGCACCGCGGAGTGGAGGTGTTCAGCGTGGTTTTCCACTCATGAAGGGCGCTTTTATAACAGTTCCGCTTTTGACGGTTCCGCTTTTTAAAGTTCCGCTTTTGACGTTTCCGATTTTAACACTTCCGATTTTTATACTTCCGATTTTATACTTTGAAATATCCGGAAATTAAAAAATCCGCTGGGTACAGTTCCGCTAAAAAACGATCCGGTTTATAAAAATCCGATTTTTACGGATCCGCTTATAACAATTCCGTTGGGTATGGATCCCCACTTAACGGTTCCGATGCGAACAGTTCCGCTAATATAGTTCCGCAAATGAACGGTGCGCTTTTAAGAGTTCCGCTCCGTAGGCGCGATCGTATGCACAATGTGAAATAAGGTTGTTCTAAACATTCTAAGGATTCTTAAAGTTCCGACTTCGGGAGACCGTAATTCGGGAAAACTCGTTATTGATTCTCTCTTTGGGACTGGTTTGGTGTGGCTGAGGCTGGATGTTTTTGGCGTTCTATGACGTTATTCAAATATGTTTACCCGTGAAACGGTTTAACCGGATGTGATGACTCATTTATTGCGAACATCCACTGGTATTTGAACGGAAATTGAGTAAACAGCGGTGGCATATTCATTCGCCCCATTATTACCTTCTCTTCCCCCAGTTTCTCACTGACCTCTGCCCCCATATTCACCACTCACTCACTCACTCACTCGCTCACTCACTCATATTTGTACAATGAAGTCTATGAATGATTTTTAGTCATATTAGCGAAACAGTTTATTCGAAAGAGATGAGAACTAACCCAAATGGGAAGTTATTAGTTTCTAGTTTTTACACCTAAAAATACGGACCTGCAATTAACCTTTTCGAGGGCTTGACATTTTTATTCAGTTAAGGGAATCAAAATATTTAAACGGGGGAGGGGGGGGGGCAAGTAATGAAAGGCAGTCATTGGATGTGTGCAGACACTTTTCAGAAGGAACTACCCGACTGATTGACAAAAATTGAAAAACTAAATGTATGAAACATATTCACAACAATGCTTCTATAAACATACTATTATATTAGACTTGGGTTGGGTGTATAAGATAAAAGCCATGCAAATTGCAAGCTCACATCACAGGCATGAAAAGAGACTTAATTTTTAAGAAGTTTGTAAAAAAAAATCCGTAGCTACAATGAGATTGCGAAATTAAACAGCCAAACGTAAAGACAGACTGGCAGTCACTTACTAAAGTTCACCAGTCCGTCAGTCAGTTACATAGTCAGTCAGTCAGTCAGCCATTCAGTCAGTTAGTTAGTTGATTAGCTTAAGTGCAAACAAACAAATGGTAATGACGACACAAGTGCTACATACCCATCCAAGTGAGTCATGATCACATGTTTGTTTAGTAATTGCATGCTGCAATTGTGGCACTGGCGAACGGTCTATTATCCTAAAGGGAAGATAAATTTCTCAGACAGTAGGGAATTAGCAGTTTTCAGATCATTTTATCCACACCTTAAGTAGCGATTTCTTCCATTTGGAACTACGAAAAAGGGGGGAATCCAAATTTTCGTTGTTCCCTCGTCCGCTAATGCGTGCACGCGCAATGGCCGGGGCACGTTTCCATAGCTACGCACATGGTTCGCCCAGTTTTAACATATCAGGTCCAATACCAGAACTAATATTTAACATTAATCATTTATTTATTTACATTTAACATATCAGGTTAAGAACTAATTTTATTTATATTTAACATTTTTTCAATCTATCAGTCAGTTCTGCTGTGACTCCGGGATAGAAACAGTTACAATTTGTGAACTTTTCTGGTGCGCTCTCAAGCGAAACGCAGATTCTTGACAATGCTTTGGGTATTGTTAACACGGACTCGGTTTCATATGAAAGGTTTTTTGCAAAACCACATTTGTTTCCTCTACTGTGTTAAACCGATTTTCATCACATGAACATTCTAAATATGATAGATTATTTTAAAAAGTGCACTTTTCTATGTACGTACGCGCGTTACCATAGCGGCGGTTAATTGCGTTCGATTCATACTGTGTACTTTGGCCTACAGTCACCTGTTCTGACGGTGCGCGTGTCGCAGACTAACTGGATGGCACAGCCAATGCTTATATAACGTGAAAGTCACAGAAATTACCGGTTATATTGGGTTCAAAATAAAGTATGTTAACATGTTTTAACCTAAAAAAACTCAATCCAATGATAAGTGTACGTTAGGATACATGGAATAAGTTTCTCGAATCT